>JAGDYQ010000041.1:1600761-1765080 GCA_021962125.1 Bulinus truncatus
TTGTGGCTGGGTAAGAGTTGGCCCTTTCATTGTGTCTGGGTAAGAGATTGCTCTTTCATTGTGGCTGGGTAAGAATTTTTGACAGCGTTCCTTATAAATAATAATGTATCTGGCACACCTGTTAATTTTACATTTCAAAAAACAAAACAGGTTGTATAAAGGTTTACCTAAACTCTCAACCTTCTTCGCTGTTCTTCAGTGTTATTTAATAAAACCTGAAACTTGATATCGTTTATGTCTTTGTCATAATGAGATCCGTCATAACTGAAAACGGGCTTGGTCATATTGAATATAGATTTAACCTGCCATATTTTCTTTAGTAGAACTAACTAGTGGTGACGATAGGTAAAAACAGGTGCACATATTGTAAATATCAAACTCACACATTGTAAATATCAAACTCACTCATTGTAAATATCAAACTCACACATTGTAAATATCAAACTCACACATTATACATATCGAACTCACACGTCGTCATTATCAAACGCACACGTTGTAAATATCAAACTCACACATTGTAAATATCAAACTCACACATTGTAAATATCAAACTCACACATTGTATACATCAAACTCACACATTGACACATATACAAACTGTAAACTCCGTTTTAAGAATGTGTATTTCAATATAGGTCATATGACATTTATAATTTTCCCGGTTACACCCTCACCCATTTACAAGACGTAACCATCCCAAAATGCTAAATAAAATGTTTGTTTCAAACTGTTTGGAAATATAAATACATTTTTTGCGCCTTTTAAACGAGAAAGTATTGGCTCGTATATTTCTGACAGGTTATAAACATAGGGATGAAGTGGCGTACCTAGATTAACTCGCGCCCTGGGCACTATACCTTTTTAGCGCTCACCCAAACAAAGACCATTTTATATTATATGTACAATATACCATTTAGCGCCGGTCTGTGATTAGCGCCCGGGGCATAACGACCCCCATTGCCCCCTCACTACGCCACTGTATGGATATTGTAACACATTCTTTATTATTAGGAGTGGTGAAACACAAACAACTTTCTTTATTATAGGCCAATAAATCACAGTCAAAACAATATTAATATGAAGCCAACCCCCCCCCCCTTTTACCCATTAAGACCTGTATAAAGAAAAGTAAACATTCGGTCAGGTGTTAAACAAGTTAGTGACCGAACTTTCTGGGGCATTCATGACTCAGTGTGTCCACATCCCTAGTTACAGTGTGTCCACATCCCTAGGTACACACCGCTAAGTACAGTGTGTCCCAACTCTAGGTACAGTATATCAACACCTCTGGGTACACTGTATCAGACACATAATACTCTCTACTGCAGTTGTAACCAGGCCCCCCCCCGCGTTTTGTCTGGCCCCATTCTTGCTTATTTATTCTATTTAGTAAAATGTATTACCTGCCCTCCTGCTATTGCCTGAGCCCTGATGTAGAATTTTCACACCATGGGGCTGGTTGTAAAAGTTCAATTGTGGCGCAAGAAAGTGTAATCAAACTATAAAAATGAATGATCACAACTCATTTCAACTATAATATGTTTTAATTAAAAATAATATAAAACAATTATAACACAAAACAAGCAATTAAGCCTGTTCCATTCTAGACACAGGACGTGTTTGCGCATTTTCGTGTTATGATTCAGTACGTTTGTTAGCTTTCAGTAAATATTTGTAAATTTTGGAAATGTTTATACATTCAATTGTGTAATGCATATATCTGTAAAAAATATTATAAAGACGTTTCTTTATATTTGAAAAAATAGAAATTTGAAATAGGACTCATAATTGAAAACATTCGAAATTGTAGTCATTTAATCGTCCGAAAAATCCGTCAATTGTTGCATAGCTCTGATACTTTTAATTAAACTCAGAACACAAGCTTACTATTTCATTTGATGAGTTTCTTAATAAATCTTGGTGAAACTACGTGCTGCAGTATTTCGCACCAAATGAATGGGTTATTGAACGTACAAGGTGTAGAATGGGGCCATATATATAATATATAAGCCACTTAGGAGCCCTGAAGCCCGGCCCTCAGAGGTGCTATCGCAAAATGAACTTTTGATGTACACTTGGCAGGCCAAGACCTACAAAATGATATATACATCATGGGTCTAGGACTTATGGTTGCTGAGATATAGGGCGCTCCTTTGTTAATATAGCTTATATAGTAAAAAACGGTACTTTCTAAGCCCCCTTTTACGGCCCTCAAAGGTCAGATCGCGAAATGAACTTTTGCTGCACACATGGCAGGCCAAGACCTACAAAATGATATATACATCATGGGTCTAGGACTTATGGTTGTTGAGATCTAGGGTGATGACGGACAGACAGACAGACAGACAGACAGACAGACAGACAAAACGGGGACAATAGAGCATTCTTTTTCGAAAATGCTCTAAAAATAAGAAATGAAATGAAAACAATTTAGGGATACATTGTAACAAGAATAACAAGTACAATACATTTATTATCTCTCTAACAATATTTTACAACTAAATTCTGATTTTAATGAGCTGGATATTTTAAAATAACTTCAATAATAATTCAAACTTCTACAATTTCATTTAAACTGTTAGCAAAATAAATAGTATGCATACTAATTTATTCAAGTCTAACAAACGACAAAAATAGATATATTTATCTTTTTAAGCATTTTTGATAAATACATTTCTTTTATCAACAATCTTAAGACTTAACAAAGATCATAGTAAAAATTTATAATTTTTTGAAATATTTTAGAATGATTGTTTTCAAACTTTACAAAGATCAAAGATCATTGTAAAAATTTAGAAAATTTGTCGTACATTATTTGTCTAGACACGACATGGGAAAACTGTGTCCAATTTTTGTGTTTGAACCGGTCAGCAGTGAACTCTCCCTCCGTCTCATTAAGGTGTTAAAACCGGTTAGCAGTAACACTCCCTCCGTCCCATTAGGGTGTTTGAACCGGTCAGCAGTGCACTCTCCATCCGTCCCATTAGTGTGTTTGAACCGGTCAGAAGTAACACTTTCTCCGTCCCATTAGGGTGTTTGAACAAGTCAGCAATGCACTCTCCTTCCGTCTCATTAAGGTGTTTGAACCCCCCGGTCAGCAGTGCACTCTCCCTCCGTCTCATTAGGGTGTTTGAACTCGTATGTAGTACACTCTCCCTGTGTCTCATTTGGGTGTTTGAACCGGTCAGCAGTGCACTCTCCCTCCGTCACATTAGGGTGTTTGAACTCGTATGTAGTACACTCTCCTTGTGTCTCATTTGGGTGTTTGAACCGGTCAGCAGTGCACTCTCCCTCCGTCTCATTAGGGTGTTTGAACTCGTATGTAGTACACTCTCCCTGCGTCTCATTAGGGTGTTTAAACCGGTTAGCAGTAACACTCCCTCCGTCCCATTATAGTGTTTGAACCAGTCAGCAGTAACACTCCCTCCGTCTCTATAAGGTGTTTGAACCGGTTAGCAGTAACACTCCCTCCGTCTCTATAAGGTGTTTGAACCGGTTAGCAGTAACACTCCCTCCGTCTCTATAAGGTGTTTGAACCGGTCAGCAGTGCGCTCTCCCTCCGTCTCTATAAGGTATTTGAACCGGTCAGCAGTGCGCTCTCCCTCCGTCTCATTAAGGTGTTTGAACCGGTTAGCAGTAACACTCCCTCCGTCTTATTAGGGTGTTTGAACCAGTCAGCAATGCACTCTCCCTCCGTCTCTATAAGGTGTTTGAACCAGTCAGCAGTGCACTCTCCCTCCGTCTCTATAATGTGTTTGAACCGGTCAGCAGTGCACTCTCCCTCCGTCTCATTAAGGTGTTTGAACCGGTTAGCAGTAACACTCCCTCCGTCTCTATAAGGTGTTTGAACCGGTTAGCAGTAACACTCCCTCCGTCTCATTAAGGTGTTTGAACCGGTTAGCAGTAACACTCCCTCCGTCTCATTAAGGTGTTTGAACCGGTTAGCAGTAACACTCCCTCCGTCTCTATAAGGTGTTTGAACCAGTCAGCAGTGCACTCTCCCTCCGTCTCTATAATGTGTTTGAACCGGTTAGCAGTAACACTCCCTCCATCCCATTAGGGTGTTTGAACCAGTCAGCAATGCACTCTCCCTCCGTCTCTATAAGGTGTTTGAACCAGTCAGCAGTGCACTCTCCCTCCGTCTCTATAATGTGTTTGACCCGGTTAGCAGTAACACTCCCTCCATCCCATTAAGGTGTTAAAACCGGTTAGCAGTAACACTCCCTCCGTCCCATTAGGGTGTTTGAACCGGTCAGCAGTGCACTCTCCATCCGTCCCATTATAGTGTTTGAACCGGTCAGAAGTAACACTTTCTCCGTCCCATTAGGGTGTTTGAACAAGTCAGCAATGCACTCTCCTTCCGTCTCATTAAGGTGTTTGAACCCCCCGGTCAGCAGTGCACTCTCCCTCCGTCTCATTAGGGTGTTTGAACTCGTATGTAGTACACTCTCCCTGTGTCTCATTTGGGTGTTTGAACCGGTCAGCAGTGCACTCTCCCTCCGTCACATTAGGGTGTTTGAACTCGTATGTAGTACACTCTCCTTGTGTCTCATTTGGGTGTTTGAACCGGTCAGCAGTGCACTCTCCCTCCGTCTCATTAGGGTGTTTGAACTCGTATGTAGTACACTCTCCCTGCGTCTCATTAGGGTGTTTAAACCGGTTAGCAGTAACACTCCCTCCGTCCCATTATAGTGTTTGAACCAGTCAGCAGTAACACTCCCTCCGTCTCTATAAGGTGTTTGAACCGGTTAGCAGTAACACTCCCTCCGTCTCTATAAGGTGTTTGAACCGGTTAGCAGTAACACTCCCTCCGTCTCTATAAGGTGTTTGAACCGGTCAGCAGTGCGCTCTCCCTCCGTCTCTATAAGGTGTTTGAACCGGTCAGCAGTGCGCTCTCCCTCCGTCTCATTAAGGTGTTTGAACCGGTTAGCAGTAACACTCCCTCCGTCTTATTAGGGTGTTTGAACCAGTCAGCAATGCACTCTCCCTCCGTCTCTATAAGGTGTTTGAACCAGTCAGCAGTGCACTCTCCCTCCGTCTCTATAATGTGTTTGAACCGGTCAGCAGTGCACTCTCCCTCCGTCTCATTAAGGTGTTTGAACCGGTTAGCAGTAACACTCCCTCCGTCTCTATAAGGTGTTTGAACCGGTTAGCAGTAACACTCCCTCCGTCTCATTAAGGTGTTTGAACCGGTTAGCAGTAACACTCCCTCCGTCTCATTAAGGTGTTTGAACCGGTTAGCAGTAACACTCCCTCCGTCTCTATAAGGTGTTTGAACCAGTCAGCAGTGCACTCTCCCTCCGTCTCTATAATGTGTTTGAACCGGTTAGCAGTAACACTCCCTCCATCCCATTAGGGTGTTTGAACCAGTCAGCAATGCACTCTCCCTCCGTCTCTATAAGGTGTTTGAACCAGTCAGCAGTGCACTCTCCCTCCGTCTCTATAATGTGTTTGACCCGGTTAGCAGTAACACTCCCTCCATCCCATTAGGGTGTTTGAACCGGTTAGCAGTAACACTCCCTCCGTCTCTATAAGGTATTTGAACCAGTCAGCAGTGCACTCTCCCTCCGTCTCTATAAGGTGTTTGAACCGGTCAGCAGTGCGCTCTCCCTCCGTCTCATTAAGGTGTTTGAACCGGTTAGCAGTAACACTCCCTCCGTCACATTAGGGTGTTTGAACCAGTTAGCAGTACACTCTCTCTCCGTCTCTATAAGGTGTTTGAACCGGTCAGCAGTGCGCTCTCCCTCCGTCCCATTAAGGTGTTTGAACCGGTTAGCAGTAACACTCACTCCGTCTTATTAGGGTGTTTGAACCAGTTAGCAGTGCACTCTCCCTCCGTCTCTATAAGGTGTTTGAACCGGTCAGCAGTGCGCTCTCCCTCCGTCCCATTATGGTGTTTGAACAGGTTAGCAGTAACACTCACTCCGTCTTATTAGGGTGTTTGAACCAGTTAGCAGTGCACTCTCCCTCCGTCTCTATAAGGTGTTTGAACCGGTCAGCAGTGCGCTCTCCCTCCGTCCCATTATGGTGTTTGAACCGGTTAGCAGTAACACTCACTCCGTCTTATTAGGGTGTTTGAACCAGTTAGCAGTGCACTCTCCCTCCGTCTCTATAAGGTGTTTGAACCGGTCAGCAGTGCGCTCTCCCTCCGTCCCATTATGGTGTTTAAACTCGTATGTAGTACACTCTCCCTGTGTCTCATTTGGGTGTTTGAACCGGTCAGCAATGCATTCTCCCTCCGTCTCATTAGGGTGTTTGAACCGGTTAGCAGTGCACTCTCCATCCGTCTCATTAGTGTGTTTGAACCGGTCAGAAGTAACACTTTCTCCGTCCCATTATAGTGTTTGAACAAGTCAGCAATGCACTCTCCTTCCGTCTCATTAAGGTGTTTCAACCCCCCGGTCAGCAGTGCACTCTCCTTCCGTCTCATTAAGGTGTTTGAACCCCCCGGTCAGCAGTGCACTCTCCCTCCGTCTCATTAGGGTGTTTGAACTCGTATGTAGTACACTCTCCCTGCGTCTCATTAGGGTGTTTTAACCGGTTAGCAGTAAGACTCCCTCCGTCCCATTATAGTGTTTGAACCGGTTAGCAGTAACACTCCCTCCGTCCCATTAGGGTGTTTGAACCAGTCAGCAATGCACTCTCCTTCCGTCTCATTAAGGTGTTTGAACCCCCCGGTCAGCAGTGCACTCTCCCTCCGTCTCATTAGGGTGTTTGAACTCATATGTAGTACACTCTCCCTGTGTCTCATTTGGGTGTTTGAACCGGTCAGCAGTGCACTCTCCCTCCGTCTCATTAGGGTGTTTGAACTCGTATGTAGTACACTCTCCTTGTGTCTCATTTGGGTGTTTGAACCGGTCAGCAGTGCACTCTCCCTCCGTCTCATTAGGGTGTTTGAACTCGTATGTAGTACACTCTCCCTGCATCTTATTAGGGTGTTTAAACCGGTTAGCAGTAACACTCCCTCCGTCCCATTATAGTGTTTGAACCGGTCAGCAGTAACACTCCCTCCGTCTCTATGAGATGTTTGAACCAGTCAGCAGTGCGCTCTCCCTCCGTCTCTATAATGTGTTTGAACCGGTCAGCAGTGCGCTCTCCATCCGTCTCATTAAGGTGTTTGAACCGGTTAGCAGTAACACTCCCTCCGTCTCTATAAGGTATTTGAACCAGTCAGCAGTGCACTCTCCCTCCGTCTCATTAAGGTGTTTGAACCGGTTAGCAGTAACACTCCCTCCGTCCCATTATAGTGTTTGAACCAGTCAGCAGTGCACTCTCCCTCCGTCTCTATAAGGTGTTTGAACCGGTTAGCAGTAACACTCCCTCCGTCCCATTATACTGTTTGAACCGGTTAGCAGTAACACTCCCTCCGTCTCTATAAGGTGTTTGAACCAGTCAGCAGTGCACTCTCCCTCCGTCTCATTAAGGTGTTTGAACCGGTTAGCAGTAACACTCCCTCCGTCCCATTAGGGTGTTTGAACCAGTTAGCAGTGCACTCTCCCTCCGTCTCTATAAGGTGTTTGAACCGGTCAGCAGTGCGCTCTCCCACCGTCCCATTATGGTGTTTGAACCGGTTAGCAGTAACACTCCCTCCGTCCCATTAGGGTGTTTGAACCAGTTAGCAGTGCACTCTCCCTCCGTCTCTATAAGGTGTTTGAACCGGTCAGCAGTGCGCTCTCCCTCCGTCTCATTATGGTGTTTGAACACGTATGTAGTACACTCTCCCTGTGTCTCATTTGGGTGTTTGAACCGGTCAGCAGTGCACTCTCCCTCCGTCTCATTAGGGTGTTTGAACTCGTATGTAGTACACTCTCTCTGTGTCTCATTTGGGTGTTTGAACCGGTCAGCAGTGCACTCTCCCTCCGTCCCATTATGGTGTTTGAACTCGTATGTAGTACACTCACCCTATGTCCCATTAGGGAGTTTTAAAACGGCCAGCAGTAAATTCTCCCTCCAATTGTTAACATCAGTTACATTGACATTCCAACAATCTACTGGTCCAGAACTTTTAACATTCCAACAATCTACTGGTCCAGAACTTTTAACATTTCAATAATCTATGGTCCAGAACTTTTAACATTTCAACAATCTACTGGTCCAGAACTTTTAACATTCCAACTATCTACTGGTTCAGAACTTCTTTCGAATTTAGGAACATATAGTTTGGCCCCACTTTTCATAACGTTTACCCAGAAGACATTGTACGATAGCTCCAAGTTTATTTCTGTGATATAGTAAAATTTAAAATATACCTTGCGATAGTCTCATTTGTACAGAAAAAAAGACAGTAAAAAGAAATCTGATTAATGGAGAAAAAAAGGAACATTGGTAATCTAATGATCTCTTATTGTAAAATTACCTATGACCATAGACTTCAGTCTACAGTATAGGATTACACATCAGCTGACAAACACATTGTTAGTACAGTACGGGATTAAGCACCAGCTGACAATCACAGTGTTAGCACAGTACAGGATTACACACCAGCTGACAATCACATTTTTAGTATAGTACAGGTTTTCACACCAGCTGAAAATCACAGTGTTACTACAGTACATGATTACACACCAGCTGATAATCACAGTGTTAGTACAGTATATGATTACACACCAGCTGATAATCACAGTGTTAGTTCACTATATGATTAAACACTTTATAAAAATATATACAAATCAAAGGGTTTAAATTTGGGTTGCACATAAACAATACCCGTCCTTAAATAGGCTGCTGCTTGTGTTTTATTTTACATTGTGGATACACTCAACATAGTGTTGTAGATACGACCATCAGAGCCATGTGCGACATGCAGAGTCGTGTACGGCCAGCAGAGTCATGTTCGACCATCAGAGTCATGCACCACTATCAGAGTCACGTACGACCAACAAAGTTATGCACAGCAGGTAAGGTAATTCTTTCTACCCTACATAAAGTTTCTCCACTCATGCTTTAAATATATATAGTACTAGTAGTTATAAATGTACATCTGAAATACATCATCACTTGCTCTATTCAGTAGTTATAAATGTACATCTGAAATACATCATCACTTGCTCTATTCAGTAGTTATAAATATACATCTGTAATACATCGTCACTTGCTCTATTCAGTAGTTATAAATGTACATCTGTAATACATCGTCACTTGCTCTATTCAGTAGTTATAAATGTACATCTGTAATACATCGTCACTTGCTCTATTCACTAGTTATAAATGTACATCTGTAATACATCGTCACTTGCTCTATTCAGTAGTTATAAATGTACATCTGTAATACATCGTCACTTGCTCTATTCACTAGTTATAAATGTACATCTGTAATACATCGTCACTTGCTCTATTCAGTAGTTATAAATATACATCTGTAATACATCGTCACTTGCTCTATTCAGTAGTTATAAATGTACATCTGTAATACATCGTCACTTGCTCTATTCAGTAGTTATAAATGTACATCTGTAATACATCGTCACTTGCTCTATTCAGTAGTTGTAAATGTACATCTGTAATACATCGTCACTTGCTCTATTCAGTAGTTATAAATGTACATCTGTAATACATCGTCACTTGCTCTATTCAGTAGTTGTAAATGTACATCTGTAATACATCGTCAAGTGCTCTATTCAGTAGTTATAAATGTACATCTGTAATACATCATCACTTTCTCTATTCAGTAGTTATAAATGGACATCTGTAATACATCATCACTTTCTCTATTCAGTAGTTATAAATGCACATCTGTAATACATCATCACTTTCTCTATTCAGTAGTTATAAATGTAAATCACTTTGCCATAAATCTCATTTTTTACAGACAAGAAGGCGGTTATAGGCCTGATTAAAGAAATAAAAGAAAATATAATATGTGTCCCACAAGCAGCGGCGTATTTAAGGACGGGTACTGTTTGCGTGCGCCAAGTGTGACTGAATATTTAGGGGCTCTACACATCCCTTTTTTAAACCTTTTGATTTGTCTCTCTTTTTATAAAGTGATCAATATATTCTTAAACTACCTGTCTCTTAACTGATTCAAGTCCACCTGACTTAAGTCCACCTCTGTCTCTCAACTGACTTATGTCCACCTCTGTCTCTCAACTGACTTATGTCCACCTCTGTCTCTCAACTGACGTAAGTCAATCTCTGTCTCAACTGACTTAAGTCCAACTCTGTCTCAACTGACTTAAGTCCATCTCTGTTTCTCATCTGACTTATGTCCACCTCTGTCTCTCAACTGACTCATGTCCACCTCTTTCCCCAAGTGATATGTTAATGTCAAAATGAAGAAGACAATGGTGGCGAAAACGTCTGTTGGTTTATTGTTTATAATGGTATGTGAATGATAGATATATAAACAATGCACTTTGAACTGTGTATCTTAAGCCATATTTAGCCCTTCGGTGGATTTTATGTGACTTCCATTGAGCCAGACTGTTTCACTAATCTAATTCAGTGTGTTCTCTAATTCTTACTTCAATGATAGTGCTGTATTATTGTAAAGTATATTTTAGTATTTAATATAACAATTAATTAGCGGTGCTCATCAGTCGTGACCACCTCTGGTATAATAACACATTAGTAAAACAAAATGTTATTTTAAGACGTAGGTCTTAGGTGTAAGATAGTTAAGAACTAAAGTGAAGGGGACGTTGGAGAAGGGGGTGCCAAGCAACAAAAGTCCACCATCGGGCCCAGGCCCGTAGCCAGGAATATTGGATTGGGGGGCCGAAGACATTTTCGAGGGGGGGGGCGAAGAAATATTTTTCGGGGGGGGGGGGTGCAGAAGAAATGATCGGGCGGATCTAGACAAATTTGACGGGGGGGGGGGCAAAACATTGACCCCGAGGGGGGGGGAGAAAAACTGTTTTCATTGTTGAAAATTGGTCTTAGAACAAAAAATATTTCGATAATTTAATGATGTATTACCTAAACTTGCGATAACGGGGGGGGGGGGCATGCCCCCCCAGCCCCTCCCCTAAATCCGCCCCTGGTAGGGTAAAGAAAAATGTTCGAGGGGGAGGGCGAAGCGCCGAAAGCTTGCGAACGGAGAGGAGGGTTTTGGGGAGGGGATCTCAGTGAGTCCCCTCCCTAAGAAATTTTTTGCAGTTCCATATCTGGAATGGTGCGTTTTAGTAGCATTCTATTAATTAGAAATATATAATTTTAACTACGTTTTAATAATGCATGGCATGTTGCAGTTTTGTTAAAAAATAATTTAACTAGTAAAGAGCTTTAATAATAAAAATTTATTGAGGCTGAGCAATTTCTGATTCCTGTTATAAATATATTGACCAATAGTCCTGCTACACAATTGTTACATAGTAGATACCTGATTTATATTATTATACTGTTTGTTTAACGTACAACCCGGGAAGAACGACAAAGATGCACGAATAAAGCTTAGTTATTTGTGTGATATTTATTATAAAATATTGAACACAAGATCTATCAACAAAAACAGTCGCAATTATTCAATTTAAAATAAAATTAATTCTGCTAAAAAGTAAATTTGCAAATTAAATAACATCACTCAGAAATCACGGAGTTTGTACTTTATTATTTTATTAAACACATGTATAAAAATGAAGTCAGAGGCCAATGTTATTTTATTAACTTTTTTAAGTTGCTAGTTGTCCTCAGAAGATATCAATATATAAAACTATTACAAGATTGCGAACAGGCCCATCGACAGAAATTTCGGGCCCCTGGGCTGATATTAATATTTTAAAAAGTTGTTTGGCCAGCTCAGTCCGGGTCCCTAAAACTCGCCGGGCCCCTGGGCATTGGCCCCCCTGCCCCCCCCACTCGTCGGCACTTGTTGCGAACTTATATTATTATACGTTTCGAATTTGCAAACTTTGTGGTTTAGCCAGCTCCGTAGCCAAGGGGGGCACCATGCTCCCCCCGCTAGGTGTGGAGTGCCCCCCCTAACTTAAAAAAGAAGAAAAAGAGGAAAAAATAAAGAAAAAGTAAAGGTGCCCCCTTGATGGGTATTGGTGCCTCCCTGCTTACTTTGACCTGGCTACAGGCTTGGGTTTAGCACTGAATTTACCTAAAAATGCTTCAGCATTCAGATTGTCTGTTAAATCTTTTTCAAATGCAAGCAGGAAAAGATTGCTTAGACGCTTTTGTAACATCGATCTGCGATATGGGGTGAGCATTCGTGTGAGGGTTGAGAAACTGTTCTCACACACGGCTATTGAAGCCCCAAATGCCAATGCTGCCAAAAATACCCAGAAGTAAACTTCAATAAGATTCAATCTTTTATGCCCAAAAATTAGATAAGCTATATATGTAAGTATATATAAATAGCCTGAATGATTGCCAAAATATAAACTTTTAAGTTTTTATTATTATTGATTTATTAAACAAAATGATTGATGTTTTATAGCCGTTATTATTAAAATTTTGTCAAAAAACTCAAATCATGCACGGGGGTGCTCAGGTCATGCACGGGGGGGCTCAGCCCCCCTAGCCCCACTCTGGCTACGGGCCTGATTCTAGATCGCGAAAGAATGTAAATCATCAAATATAAAACAAAGTCTCCACACAGCAACCGAAAAATTAGCCACTATTATGCGTTGTTATACAACAAGATTTATTTAAGACCGGTGTGTGTGTGTGTGGGGGAGAATTCTTTTGTTTTAGGAATCAAGGTTATGTTTCCTCAGACAACACACTGTTTTAAATAGTTTGAATGCCATGTGATTAAATAACAGCACTGTAAACAGAAACACACAAACACACACACACATACAAACACAAACACACACACAAATATGTATTGGGGATTCACCTCCTCTTCACTTTGAGCAGGCCCGCAGTAAGAAAAGATCACAACGGCCAGAGTTGTGATGGTGAGATTCACACTGCCGTAGTAAGTATAGTGAACTGCACTGAGTATGACAGGCCGAGTGTCTTCTTCTCCTGCAATAGCCACATACACATTACAAACATGGATCTATTAAGTAAAATGATCATTTTTTTTTTCTAAAATTGTTTTTGTACCGATGTGTTTGGACATTGGGTAGGGGGTGGGCAAGAGTGGTGACTATATACAAGTATATCCAATCACAGAGCCGGTCTGATGTCTTATTGGGCTAGACAGGAACTTACAGAATCGATTTACGACCCAAGGAGAAAGTAAATGTGTTCAGGGCCGTCTTTAGAAAAGAGTCAATTGGAATTAATACTGGAAGGGAGCCTAACCATGAGATCTGCCCTGTCCATAAAATGGTCAGAATAGTTCTTAAGTTCTATGGTTACATTATACAGTATACATTAAAATCAACTGAGAAATAAGGATGGTTAATTATTGACAATGTTTTTAACTAGATGTTAATTAATAGGCTCTGTATGTGTGTGAATGTGTGTGTGTGTGTGTGAATGTGGAGGCATGTGACAGAATAGTGAATAGGGAGGGGAGACAGAATAGCGAGGGAGTGGAAGACAATATATATGACAGGGATGGGTTGTGTGACAATAGAGAATGGTGAGACATAATGGAAAAGGGTCAGGATACAAAATGTTTAATAGAAAAGGGGCAAGAGAGAGAAGAAAGGGAAGGAGGGGGTGGGTTGGCTGGAGATAGAATACATTACATGGGAGGGGTGGGAGAGAAAATAATAATAAACATAGGCAAGAGATAAAATAGACAACAGAGTAATGGAAGGGGAGACAATAAAAATAAAGAAAAGGGTTAGAGTGAGCAGATTAAGTAGGAGAAGCGAATACACAATAGAGAGTTGGGCGAACATAATACAGAATAGGTGAGGGGAGTTACAGTAAAAGGATGGAGGTGGAGAGAGAATACATAATGTATCGAATGTTGGGGAGATAATTCTTAATATGGAATGGGGGAATTTTAATTACAACATTGAGCTGGGTCATCATTGGTTGGGGGGGGGCAGTTGCGGTGGGGAAGAGAGAATGTAAATTAGGAAGGAATGAGGATTCAGGATAGGGACGAATAAGGAATACAGAGATGGGTACTAAATTGGGTACTTTTGAAGATCTCTTTCTTTTTTATCAAATACAGACTATTATATGCAAATGACTGACACCTCGGACATAGAACGGGTGCATAGACTATTACATTAGTACAGTATAGAAGTTGAATCGGTTTAATGGGATGCAGATAACACTGACACATATATAGATATGGAATAAAAACAAGTTTACCGCAGGCTGGTGCCGGGTAAGCGAAGTCAATTGCCATTCTGATGACACCAGCCGCCTGGCCTGTAAGTATTCCATAGAAGGCTCCCTGAAATGTAATTTACATTCTTTGTACTTTAAACGTTTAACCAAAAGTACACGTAAAACAACGTTTACAGGCATATTTTAGATAAAATCCGATGCAGCTGAAAATAATTAACATCACGATGTATTTAGCAGCTAATTTTTTTTTGCGCGGCATAATTCTTGTCTGTCATGTCTACATAGCAGCGGGGTAACTGTACCCAATGCATCTGCCGGCAATGAAGAGTAAAAAATTTACCACTTACTCAGACTTACAGGATCCACAGTGTATGTGCTGCAGATCGGCCAGAATGGCAAGGCACGGGTTTTTCATACAACCACGGACAAAGGGTGAGGGTGTAGTGTGCCTAACATAACTGACAGAGATGGCAGGCTGCGAGAGTGTGCTTGAGTGTGATTAGAAATGGAAGAGAGTTGTGTGCCAACCACATCCGTCAATACCACCCGGTGCGAGTACCTTTGTCTAGATTTAGCCCCCCCCCAACCCGCTGATTACTGTAAATCTCCTGGACCAGGTGATGTAACCCAAACTATCAAACTGTATTATTTCGGCATGCATTAAGTTTGTTGCAGCTATTTGTAGTTCATTCACTTTACTAGAAAAATGAACATTCTCTGGTACTAGATGTACCCTGCAAAACCTTTGCATAGAGTTATATTCCCTCAGGCTTGATCGGCAGGCTAGGTTATTTTTGGTTTCGGGCAGATCCGATTTTTTCATGACTGTATTTTAATCTGGAGTACTGTTGTATTAATTTACTTTCGATTTGCGCAGAACACTGAATCACTACCATCAATTCAGATCTTCCATAATGCGATTTAGTTTCTGTTGGATGCTGCGGTGTAGGGGACCTGCGATAGAGGAGATGATCTCTTGAAGCGGGACATCTTACAACCGGAGTTTTCAGACTTGAAGACTTACACAAAAATAAATGTTTTCATTTCTTCACTTGAAGATTACATTCACTGACTTACTCTTTCATTCATTCTCTTCCACAGTGCTGCCAAAAGGAACAGAGCACCAATGGGTGTGCCCAGATAACCCTGCACGGCTTGTATGTAGTTGAACAGTTGTCCCTCTTGTGAAGACTTGACCATAGGAATCCACAGTATGGCCACACCACATAACAGCAAAATGAAAAGTCTGATATAAATGTGTAAAAGATATAAGATATTGGTTTAGAGCAAAACCTTTGTGCCATCTTTACAAAAATCAATATTAAGTAAAGTAAAATACATTTTTTTTTTAAAGAGACACATCATTGTCGCCACGTTTAGCCGGCCCTGTATAAAGCTATACTAATTTTTACTGTTTCTCATCGGTCATTTTTTGTACTGATACAGAGTAAAAATAAATATAAAATATTAGACATGTCAGTGGAATTCCCGAATATTTTAAATTGTAAATTACCGGTTGTGATAACTCTGCTATAACTTGCAGTCAGTGCATGTGGTGAGTTTGTATTCAATATGAAAAGTGTGCTAGTGGTAGAATAATTGAGGGCAAGTGAAAATGCTGACGAGTGGTAAAGTAGTTAGAGAAAGAGAGAGAGAGAGACAGTTAGTGCTAGGACAGCTAAGAGTAGAGATGTGTTGTACAAGTTAGAATTAGACAGTTGGAGTGTGATATTAACAGTTAAAGTAGAAGATTGGTTTTCTGAAACAGTTGTTAGTAAATTCGTGTGGAAGTGATGATATGTACTTATGCTCTCTTACATGGATTCATTTCATGATTATTCTTATGTCGTGTAAATAAATATTAACTTGTTAAATGTTGCCTGTTATCGTCTTCTTTAAAAATGCATTTAAAATAATGAGCTCACAATACAATTTAGCCTTCTGAAGAGACACGTCACTGGTTATTTATAGAACTACGTCATTGTTGAAACATTTCTTTTGAGTCAGTCATATAACGTTACATTTTAATCAGAATCAAAAAAGAGAAATGACAAAATTGGTCAATATTTCCAGTCTAGCTAAGGTAAGTTGTAAAATTATGTAAAAAGCATTTAAATAGTCTAATTAATAATGGCTGGATTTATTTTTTGGTCCTAGAATTAGTGTAACTACGGAAATTAGTTTGTTGTTTACCATTGCTGGTCACTATTCTTTATAGAGATTGTCTGTAATTCGGTTAGTTTGATCATTGTTATTTCCAAACTGAATATACATTTTTAATATTTTTTTTATAACTTTCAACATGCAAGATTGGTAATTAAAGACTAATAAATTGAACTAAAGATAGATGTTATAAGCTGAAGAAGTACTGGTTTCTTATATTGATTTTAAACTACAGATATTGATATTAAACAGTCGACAATGTAGGCCTAATTTTTCATAATATAATGAACATGTTGTTGCTGATTTTTTTTTCATAGTAATTGCATCCGCGGCAAAAAATAAACTAGGGAATTCCAAAATTTTCGTCTCACTCAAGGGGAAATAACTCTTGCTCGGCTAAAATAGTCTTGAGAATTCCAAGTAGTGCGCAAATTATGTAAAGCTGTAAAGATGGTCAAAGAGATACAACTCAATTATAAGGAGTCGACTAATCAGTGTATTAGTTAACTCTATTCTCAAATGTATTTTGGCAACAATAATCTCTTCATGCCCTTGGTGCCTATGCGAGTATATAGACTGATTTTTCACTATTTTCAACTACAACTGTGTCCTACTCGCCGGTCCGGGTACCGGGCATATGATTTAGTAGTGTCATTACCGAACACACCACAGATTATGACGCGCATTGCCTTCTTTCAACAAAACACTAAAGTAATTTAATAATATGTTAAAATAAATAAATAAAACAATAATATTTATCGATACTGTCTATTTGGTTGTATCAAAAGACGATGGTTTGATGCCAATTTACTGACTGTCAGTTACTCTCTACTTTTAGTTTTATTTGATTTCTGCAAATTCATCTGATCTTTAAAAAAGAAATGTCATTTAAATTGTTCTTTATTTTTCAAAATATAAAGTTGGAATATTTATAAATTATTTAGTTTAAATGGTTTGCAATAACTTTAGAATCTACTGGCCACATGTTATATCTGCAACTATCAGATATATTGCTTATTGCATGCTAGTTATTTGTTAATTTTAAAATGTTGTTTACCTTTTAAGATTGATCAGATGTTATAATAATATGGCTATTTCATCTAACATTTGTTTAGCTATAGTTTTTATTTGCACTCGCAGTAATAAGTCTTAATTTTCTTAAATTACTTCTGCGAAGTTGCCAATGGCATTTCCTATAGACTTCTATTACTTTGAGTGTGATTACAATTATCTAATATCTTAAGTTTTTAAATTTTCAAAATTCATGTTTTATACCTAATAATTTGATATTTGTCATACCCTTATAGTCACTAGCAATTCAATAATAATTTTATTTTTTTTTACTGGAGAGGCGGAGAAAATCTTATTCATGCAACAAAAAAAATCTAAAATTTTGCAAAGTACATTAAAAAAAAAGTTATATTTAACATGTTATATGATTTATATTTGCTAAGTTTCAAAAAAAAAAAAAAAAAGATTTTATATTTTTTGAATTGAATATGTTAATAGAATTTTTCCTCAGTTCTGACTTGATTTACATTTTTCACATTTTGTTCAATTTAATTTCTTTTAATTTTATATAAACATTTAATTGTTGATTGGTAATAGAAATTTATATTATTTTTAATTTTTTTTTTTTTTCACAATTATTTGAAGGTATAAACAGTTTGTTTCGTAAAATGAATAGAAATATAGTTATAGTTTGACTTTTATAGATTATCAATATTTTTTTTGAAGAATTAAAATTTGTCAAAACCTATTAGATTTTTGTTAGCAGCCCACAATTGGTTCATAACTGTTACATTAAGAATAACTTATTTATTAAATATCTAAATCAGTGGTTCATAAATGTCATTTCAAATAATACTGTTTAAGTGTGTTATTAAAACTAGGGTAAATTTATTTAAAATGTATTAATTTGATTTTTTTTACTTTTCAAAATTTATATGTTTTTAATTGTAAAACAAAATATTCAAATTATGCAAAAAAAAATCTTTAAATATTGAAAATTATATTGTGAAAAGCATGTGTGATTACATTTATTTACATGGTAGAGAGTAAAAAAGAACATTTAGGCCTAATATCATTAATTTTTTAAAAGTATAAAAATGCCTCATTAAAATAAAAAAAGGATACTATTATATCTTAAGGTATTTATCATAAGCATTTAAAATATATTCATGACCGGTCTTATAGTAGAGGTTTTATTATCTATCATGCAGTTTACCAGACTTCAATAAATTGTTTTATGTTATATTATAAATGAAAATGTTATTTTAATTAGCTTGGCCTGAGAAGAAATTCAGCCATAAAAACAAACAATAATGCATTAATATTTGGAAAGAAAATTAGTTCAAATGTTTACTTTGGTTAAACTTTCAATGACTAGAAGACAAACACTTTTTTAAATTACAATGTAATGTATGTTTCCATTCATAAAATAGTTTATCTCAATTTTTTAAGAAATCTTAACATTTTTTGTTTTGAAATAGAATCTCAAAATATTTTTGTTTTAAATGTCAATATTCTTAAACTTAAAATGTAAAAGATGTTTCCAATTATTTTAGTATATTTGCTTTCAACCTTTATACAGATACTTAGTCGTTACTTGCTGTTACTGAAAAAGGTTAAATTATATAAATATGATATAAATTCTTTGTGTAAATATTGGAATATATAATACCTGATATTGATGTATCAATTTTTTAGCAGAGTTTCCAAGTCTTATGGTAGACAGTGTAACTGACTCAAGTATACATACACTTGGAGGTAAAATATATTTTATAAACAAAATTATATCACTTGTGTAATAAAAAACATGCTATCTAAATATATATTCTGATTTCATAAAAGTTTAAAATCTTGACATGTTTTATGTTTTATTTTATACATTTTCAGTTGATAAAAAAAAAAAAAACTTAGATATCAGAAGGTAGAAAAATTTAATTACTTTAACAATAGAAGATTAATTTAATGGTAAGCGTTTTTATTACAGGACTTGTGTCTTGATTTCTACATTGTTGTAAGGAGAAGTTTTAATTTAAATATTTAATTTAACTTTATATTGAGATATAATTTTTTAAGTTAACTAGTCTGAGTTGGAATATTGTCAGTTGTAAACCATACAATTTGTATATGAATTATTGGTTTGTTTATTTCAGATTTAAAATTGTATTATAGCTGAGGTCTAAAGTCAATTGGTGGACAGTGAAACTTACAAATGGACAATCAACTTTATGGTAAAATCAAAAACATTTTATCAACATTGTTTACATTGAAGTAATATAACAGATATGCTCTATTGACTTGACATTTTTGATAATTTAATGTTTTGCTTAATAAGATATTTTTTATTTCAGAATTGTAAGTTGATTTGTCTGTTCCAGGTGATCATGAAACTCAGGTGTCAGAAGGTGGAGAAGCTGATCTACACAAACATCTTATTGGTTGTAAGAAGAATCCAAGTCATACCGAGTTTATACCTGTTGATACATTTATCTTAAACCATCTATCTGAAGGTCATCGTGACAATGATTTGTATGAACTGATCAAAGTTACAGCTGATCTAACAGTCAGAGTTGATGTTAACGTGACCAGTCCACACAGACCAGAGTTTTGGCCAAAGACAAAAGTTTCATATCCATTTTACAACAATGGAGGCAAAACAAACTTAAGATATGGAAGTGGGTGGGTAAGTTACAGAGTGGACAAGTTTACAGATGGAGTTAGAGAAAGAGATGGAGGTAAATATTGGAAGAACTACACAACATGTTGGTGTAAAAAATGTCAACATTCAGACACAGCCAGCCACGTGTGGTGGGAGTTTAATGTGCACACAGCCACACATGTGGTGTTTAATGACATTGAGGCCAGCCACACATCATTGAGATTCTTTTATGATAGAGAAGACAGTCCAGTGGTCAGTGTTGATCAGGTTCGCGTTTATGATGTAGACATTAAGAGAGACAGGTGTAAGTTGAGATGTGTGACATGTGACAAAAATCTGGGAGAAAAACTGGACATGTTGTGGTGGCATTATGTTGATGTCTGGGAGAAAGTCATAAACAAATACTTTGAATCTCGAGATGTGGACAAGTTGAACTTTATAGTGTCACATCCTCATGGATGTAGTAAACAGGTCAGTGTTGGTCACTGGGTGGACAAATACAAGTTGGGTGGTGATTTAAATCAATTTACCTACACAACGTGCCCAGGTAGTAGTGGAGCAAAAGTTCATTGTCTGGGGTATAGAGATGTTGGTGGTGGGTGGTGGTATCAACTTGTCCACAGTGGAAGTTTAAATTCTAAACTTAATCACAGCGGGGCTGGTTATGTCAGGTGAGTTGTTTGTAAACAAACAATATGGCGGTGTTTTATTTGTACTTTATTATATTATATTACGACATCAGCATAAACATTTGTTGTTTGTTTATAATAGTTATCAATATATTTAATTGTTCTAGCGTTGTTTGTTTATTATAGTCATCAATATATTTATTTGTTCTAATTCGGTTTATCATCTGTACATTAATTTGTCTGGACTCAAATATTTTTACTCTTTCAGCAAAACTTTTAATTTGCCTATAATGTTGTTTATCTTTGGTTTTTTTCTGTATTTTCTGTCAAGTCATGTTTTTGTAGATTTTTTTTATTAAATTAGTATGTAAATATTTACATTAAATAAATTCAGTGGCTACGGTTCGGTTCGACCGAAACCGTATTTTTTTCTTCGGGTACCAGCCATAGATATTGCTCCACACCGTGACCACACCCTAACCCTATCCCTTATCCTATCCCTAACCCTATCTCAAACCCTATCCCTATCTCTAACATAAAACTCTAATCCTGAAAAATGCTTTCTTCACCATAAGGGAGTTGTATCCGGTCAAGTTCCAATTTCTTGTCGGGTGGACAGTAGCAGTTGAATAGGCTTATATTTCCTTCTGGGAGTAGAAGTTTAGTGCCCAGGAATTCTGTTTCACTAGAGGGAGGTATGTTGATATCTGTAGTGGGGATATCATTCTTAACTAGAGTAATCACTCCTCCTTTTGGTCGGTTGTCTCTATCTTGTCTATAACAGGTGTATCCTCTAATAGAAAAGCGTATGTTGTTATTTAGGTGGGATTCTTGAATGCAGGCAATATCTACTTTTTGTTGATAGAGGAATACTTTTAGGGCCTCCTTTTTTTTTTTTTGTATTCCTTCTGCGTTCCATTGGAGGATAGTCAGTACGTATTTATCTTGTTTGGAGTCAGTAGAGTTTGCTTCCTTTCCTCTGCTCCTGACTCTACAGGCAGAGGAGGAAGAACCACCAGCTCACTTGGGTGGGCTCCTTCGAGGTGGAGAGCCCGGCCCCCTACCTGCGCGGCGGGATTCCACAGGCAGGACGCCATATCTATTTTGCGGGTTTTTTTCCTCCATATTCGTCGAGGTTGCGTGGCTGTATGTTTTGCACCATTAAGGCCTACTGCCTCCGTCTTCAGCCTGCTGTTTTTCTGGATTTGCTTCCATAGCATTTGGTCAGCAGCAGTTGATTTAATTTCGGAGTTTTCTCTCCTAGATGTCTGCTATCCCTAGCTAACGGCCTCATCTGACCGGGTTTAGAGTTTGAGCGCTCTATGTTCGCTTTTTGCTATCATTTCTTAGGGTTTTTGAGGCATTTTTATAAAGGTATCCTTACCACTGGATACTTCACCTCACCCTCCGTGACAGCAAACCAGTTGGTCCGCGACCGCTTATTTAGTATTTACGGCTGACCCTAATATCTAAGGGTCTTTCCCCTATCCGCCAGCTGGGGACGCGCTTGGTAGGAGATGGTAGCTCCCCCAAGCAGGTATATAGCTAAATAGTTTATACAGGTCGTTGAAAATGTTTAAGCTTCAAAAAATATTTTTTGAGAAAAGTAAAATGACGAAAATGCCCAAAAATTTTAGGATTAATTAAATTTAACCAAATGAAATATTATTAAGGGAAATACACTATTTATCACTAAAGAGAAGTCATTTTTTGTCTATCGAGAGAGGTGACGTTCATGTTATTAAGAGAGGAGTTATTTCGTACAGAAAGGTCAAATAGACATCAAAAGATAAAAATTTTTACAATACATGACATATAGTGACACATGACATATAGTAACACATGACATATAGTTCAACTGTACATAAGCTGCACAACAACAAACAACGCTATTCATTATTATATGACATTAATGAAGTTTTAAAAATCTTTATTTTTATTCAAGAAATAATATTATTATGTTCTGCTTGCATTACAGGTTTCATCTGTTAGATGTATTTAAATTTATCACAGTTTATTATTCACTAGTGTATTGTTATAGATGTATATAAATATATCACACTTTACGATTCACTAGTGCATTGTGATAGATGTATATAAATATATTACACTTTACTATTCACTAGTCTCTTTTGATAGATGTATATAAATATATCACACTTTATTATTCACAAGTATATTGTGATAGATGTATATAATATATCACACTTTACAATTCACTAGTGCATTGTGATAGATGTATATAAATATATCACACTTTATTATTCACAAGTATATTGTGATAGATGTATATAATATATCACACTTTACAATTCACTAGTGCATTGTGATAGATGTATATAAATATATCACACTTTATTATTCACAAGTATATTGTGATAGATGTATATAATATATCACACTTTACTATTCACTAGTGCATTGTGATAGATGTATATAAATATATCACACTTTACTATTCACTAGTGCATTGTGATAGATGTATATAAATATATCACACTTTATTATTCACTAGTCTCTTTTGATAGATGTATATAAATATATCACACTTTATTATTCACAAGTGTATTTTGATAGATGTATATAATATATCACACTTTATTATTCACTAGTGTTTTGTGATAGATGCATATACATATATCACACTTTACTATTCACTAGTCTCTTTTGATAGATGTATATAAATATATCACACTTTACTATTCACTAGTCTCTTTTGATAGATGTATATAAATATATCACACTTTATTATTCACAAGTGTATTGTGATAGATGTATATATAATATCACACTTTATTATTTACTAGTGTATTGTGATGTAATAAAGAAAGTCTAACCTTCAATTTTTATTTTGATTTCAGAAATGGTTGAAGAAGATATTTTTATTTTTTTTTTTCATTTATTTTCATTTATTTCCATCAATGAAATTTTTTCAAATATTTCAACTATAAATAAATGCAGGACAAGTGATCTGAAACTAAAGTGTCATTTAACTACATGAGTAGGAAACACATGGAAACATTTCTATTTTATCTGCACATTGAAAATAATGTTTCTTACACGTTTAATATTTTATAATATTATTAGTTTATAATTAGGTGCAGTTGATTTAATATTATAATTAATAAAATAGCGGATATTTAGTTAGTTTCGGTAAGTTGAACAAGTTGAACCAAGAGATATTATCAGCAAATATTGATTGTAAATGTGCTTAAATGAGTTTCATTGTAATGAAATATTACCAGTGATGTTAACAAGGACACAAAGTGCAAGGACCAGGACCAAGACAAGGACACAAAGTACAAGGACAAGGACTTGCCTGCCAAGGACCAGGACAAGGACAAGGACTTTGCATCATGGACCAGGACAAGGACAAGGACTTTGCATCATGGACCAGGACAAGGACAAGGACTTTGCATACAAGGACTAAAACAGGGATTTCATAAAACAATAAAATCCAATATTTCTTTAACAACAAAAT
Source organism: Bulinus truncatus (assembly GCA_021962125.1). NCBI lineage: Eukaryota > Metazoa > Mollusca > Gastropoda > Planorbidae > Bulinus > Bulinus truncatus. The sequence goes on from JAGDYQ010000041.1 coordinate 1,624,856, forward strand.
GTATTTAAATTTCATGTATATACATGTAATGTAGTGCATTCAACAAAATCATAATGTTAGCCAATGTCAAGCGTTACACTTGAGGAACACAAGTGCGTCCAATAGTGAATCACTCATACGACCTCTGTATGGTCGTAAAAACAATCCACTTTGTGAAAAGACTCGTTCCACTGGAGCTGAACTTGCAGGAGCGCAAAACAGTCTCGCCAGCAATGGCTGCAGCAATGAAAATTCCGGTTTCTTATATATGTCTGACAGTTTGTACTCGTCTGCATTAAATGATGATGAATTTATAACTTCCAGGTAATTCTGCAGCTGTTTCTCACTCTTAACAGCTGCATCTTCTACAGTAGTCTCCAACTTGTTTTTATAATGTGAAAAGAGGGAGACTCTGGCTTTTTTCGCAGAAGCTTGACTTTCCGAGGGAGCTGTAGTTAGCTTGTGCGACTCGGCTGATGTGGAAATAGAAGATGCTGGTCGGCAAACAGTGCTCAGACTGCAGCATTGCTGTAAAAAACAAAAAAACCGTTTACAACTATGTACAATTATACACATATGTATTAGGTAAACATTTTGCTTTAATTAAAAATAAATGAGTGACTAGCACTGGCCAAGTGGTTACTAGGAGCAATGAATGAATAACGTTTTGAAAAAAATTGCCATAAACAACGACACAAATTTACAACTCCAGCATTGCTCATTAACTGCCAAACAATCATAAAAAATAAAATCATCAACTTACCAGTTATTCGATGTCGTAGGTTGTCTCTCACATCTTAAGGTCCTGGGTGGTCAGCAAGCCAGTGAAAAGCATATTGGGGGTCTGCTGCAGATGCTAAGATAAAAATGCTGTTGTCAAATGCCAACGACTTTGAAGTTTGTTGACGAGTCAAGTGATTTGTCATATCAAGACGCTTGAACAGCATGAAAAACCTTTCATCCAACTGGCAAAGAAGTTCATTTAGGACAGAATGGTGGTACGTAACTTTATTCAGCTGCTGAGAAAGAAAGCGGCGAAGGCTGAAAATGGTCGGGACCACACAACTAATTGTAACTATTTTCTCTCCCTGTGCAATATCTGTCGCCTGTGCAAATGGAGCTAGAACATCAACAAGTTCTTGGATTTGTCCATATTCCTTGGCTGTCATTATAAGATTTTCATGTGATGTTTGTCGCAGCAAATCCATTAATTTTGCCTGGTCCAAGTCGACAACTGCTTCCAGCTGTCTATATACACTGTTCCAACGAGTGTCGTTTGTTGCTGGAATTAACTTTACCATGTTTCCACACTTGAAAATGTCCTCAAAAGCCGTTCGAAATAATGCACTTTGATGAACAATATTGGCTAATTTCGAAATTTTTGAGAGTGCTGATCTACAGCTGGTGGTCTTCTCAAGGCCACCTCGCACTACCAGCTGCAGTGAATGACTGAAGCATGTAAGTCGGCTTCCAATTTCAGTCAGTGAATCAGTTTCCTCATCAGGCAAATCCTCCCACAGCTGATCATCATCAACATATGTGTCCACTGGAGGCGTTTCTTCTTCAGATGATGGGAAAAAAAAGACACATGGCTTTCAACATATTGCTCGCGTTATCAGTAACCACGTGCCTAACTTTTCCATTCAGACTGAAATCATTCACTATTCGATCGAGTGCTTCACTAATTAATTGACCGGTGTGTGATCCACGAAAAGCTGAGAATGCCAACAGCTGAGAGAATGGATCCCCGTACAGCACACTGTGCACTGTCACACCAAGGTATGAATGGCACCGACGGTCTGTCCAGATATCAACAGTCAATGCCACATCTGTGCAGCCCTTCAGCTTGACCATCAACTTAGCCTTTTGCTCCTCGACTGACTTTGGAATAACTGAATATGACAAAGTTTGCCGACACGGAACCTGGTATCTTGGATCAACAACTTGTAAGAACTGGCGAAACTGGGGGCTGTCAATGGCTGAAATTGCAATACCCAAGCCAACAATCAGATTATCAATAATCGATTGGGTGATGACTTTCTGCAGACTGCTGCTGGCACCATATGTTGTAGAACCACCCGCATTTGAATTAGAGGGACTACTTGTGAAATCTGTGATTTGTGACTGGTCGAGACGTTTCTCTTTGGTAAGATTTGTACTTATCCTTGTGACGGTTGGACAGATGTCTGTTGAGTTGAATATAAAAAAAATAAAATTTAGGCCTAAAAAAGTTCTACACAGGCAACGTGTACCGTATTTTCACGTATATAACGCGCGCGCTATACACGATTTTACAAACAGCGCAACCCTCCTGTGCATTATCTACGTGTGCGCGTTATCTAAGGCGACTACATATATTCTTCAATCAAAATACTTAATGTATATTGTTTTTAATTACTTCTGTTGATAAACTATTGCTACTGTATGCTTGAATTTTGAACATTGTTTACGGTATTTTCCGTATAAGGCGTAATTAAAATTATTAAGACTGCTAAAATGCGTAATACTACTAATTCAAAAATATGAAAAAATTACTACTGAGGCTAAACAAAGCACACTTACTTTGTAAATCCTGAAGTCACGTTGATATTGTCTTGAATTATTTTGCGACAAATGCAACATTTTGCACTCCACTTTTTTTTAACCTTATCTTTACTAAAGTCGGTATAGGCAAAATTAATTACATTTGGTATACGAAGCGGAGCCATTATTTTTTTATAATTAAATTTAAAAAAAATCAATTTATATTTATGAGATTAGAAATTTGCCGCCAATAATAAACCGGAAACAAAAAGAAAAGGAAGTCTAGAAATGGCAGCACCATAGATAATATATTATAAATACATGCAGAGAGCATTGCCATAGATTGGCATTGATTTTAAATATAGCACCAGCCTAAGCATAGCAAAAAAATTTTTTTTATTAAAAACCACAAAGCAGGTCCTTGTAATGTTAATAAGGACTGAAAGAGCAAGGACAAGGATAAGGACTTGTCTGCCAAGGACCAGGACAAGGATAAGGACTGAAAAATGGTCCTTAAGAACAAGGACAAGGACAAGGATTAACATCACTGAATATTACCAGTGTGCAAATCTACCCATCTATCTTTTTATCTATCTATCTCTCTATCTATCTATCTATCTATCTATCTTTCTATTTATATATATATATATATATATATATATATATATATATATATATATATAAATATAATTGTGCTTGTGTTTTTGTTTGTAATACATAAATTATTGTTTTTTGTTATCTTGTTTTACTAAGTCCTTTGTTTCAAAAGGATATTCTTTGTTTTAATTTTAAACCATAATTTTAATTCCTAGATTAAAAAGATATAGTTAATTAACAGATAGACTAAATACAAGGGCATGCCATTTCCACAGTGAGATACCTTTTAAAAAAATAACATACAGCCTACATGTACTTCCTCGTGACAATTCTCACGGGAGACAACCACGTTATTACTAAGGGGAAGTGACGAATCGAGGTAGCAGCCCCTGGATTAGTCCTGGGAGACGCTGATCGAAATGATACCGCAAGAGAAAGGCACATAAACTGAGAAATAATGTAATTCAACTAAAGTATTGATAGATGTACATGTATAGTAGGGTGATAATTTTTTTTTTTAACGAAACCACTTGCAATCGAGGAAACTTTATGTGTAATTTAAGAATATTTATTGCATTTTTAATTTTTATGAAAAAAGTTCCCTCACCTCCTCCTTTTTCGAAAGAAAAAAAGTGAAAAAATATTTTTTTTTCAAAAATAGGACATGTTTTTTTTTAGCTTTATTCAAAAGAGTATTAATAATAACTAATCAACTTTTATTAACAAATAAGATACAGAACAGTTAGTAATATGTACAGAATGTACAAGAAATGTGTACAACATATTTTGTCCTATGATCTTGATTCAAAATTTCAAATTTTCTCGATTTCGCATGAAGTTTGTACATCAGTTTCACAGCACGCCCAGCAATTTGATTAGATCTGGGAATGCCAATTAATGACTTCTCGACTGACCTATGGGTCTTTTAACACTTAATTGCCTTCATGCATTTTATCCTGATGAGTGAGGTAAACAGTTCATTGAAGGATGCTACATTGTATTGTTGCAAATCGAACCAAGTCACGTTGATATTGTCTTCAATTATTTTGCGACAAATGCCCATTCGTAGCTGATGAAGTTTCAGGTAGAAGCGAGAATGCTGCGCCACTCTGGTATCAGAAATAACGATATAACAGCATATATCGTACGTGAGTTCCATCTTGCCTAATGTAAATTTGGTAATTTATTCCAGCTGATGCGAGGCCGACGTGGGTTCTCGCCTGTGCTAACATCTTCTGTCGCAAGAAGCGGTAATCAGCTTCAAAAGTGACATAGTTTTGTGTAAATTCCCAATGAAAGAATAGTTGAGTTCTGGTTTGCTCGTTGGCTCTTGAATAAGAAAATTCAATACATGTTTCAGAAGAAGGTCGAGTACATGGTGCTGACAGTCAATATATTGTGGCGTCTGAAAGCAATGCTCAAGGCATCATCCTGTATGAGCTTTACAATCCCGTGCAAATGGTCAGTATTTCTGCGGTCGTGTTGCAAATTAACATACATATATTTTCTCAAGCATCATATTCATCAATTAGCTGATGTAGTTCACTGTAAATGGCCGCACCAGAATCACTCTCACTTTTAAGAATACCGAGTTTGATTTTGGTTGTCACATTTCCTGCACAACTACTTGATACTCTTCCCCTTGCACTCTTTTACCATCAAACTGGAGACAATAGGTATCTTTGCTTTGGAGTTTTTGAACAATTTTAGTTTTCATTTTCCATCCTTCAGAGGTTACTCGTTTCCAGACACCCGCCTGACTTGGAACCAGCACATCATGACCCTGTTCAGCAATAGTTGCTACAACGTCATGTGCTTTATGTGTAGAAATGTTTTTCAGTACTAGTAAACCCGCCGTTCTAGTGCTTGCTCTTTGTTATTTCGGTGTGTATCCAGAAGATGACGTTTAAGAAATATTTGGCGACTCGGGTGAAGAAGCAGAGGTTTCAGAATCGGAAGATTTTGAGACAGTTGTATTTGTTTGTGTTAGTTGTGACACAGTTGTATGTGTTTGTGTAGGTTGTGAGACAGTTGTATGTGTTTTTGTCGATTGTGATTGAGAAGAGCTGGCTTGAGGTTGAGTTTTTGATAGTCGGATTCGTTTTCTTGGATGGATTGATTCCAAAGGGGCTTGTTGGATATTCAGTGGAATATCCAATCTTTCCTCCACTGTTAACTAGCCTCTGGTAGAGCTCTCTATCCTCTGTGCTTTTCCATTCTTCATTGACGTTGGTGACATCAAATAACTGAGAAAGTGTTATCAGATGGTTTCTTTTTGTTTTTGTCATATAAATCAAGTAGACCATTGAGTTTCATTCTGATTAGTGTGCTGGATAATAGTGGGAAGTCTAGAATTTCCCTCCAGAGCTATTCTATATCAGTAATCATAATTTTGATTCGATCAAGTCGCCGTTTCTGGATATTGAACAGAAAAGTGAAGTTTCCAAGAATTTGACGGTTTGTCGGCATTCATGTGAGATTGATAAGCTTTTCAATAGATAGAATTCTGTTTAGAAGATGAGGGAAGATGAGTATAGTAAATGCCTTGTTTATAAACAAATGGAAACAGATGACTGGAATGTGCTTAAAAGCAGTTATGAAAGTCATATAAAAATTCAGTGTGAAATTGAAATTGATAGTCAAACTGCGCGATATGAGAAAACAAAAATTAAAAGGTGGTGGAACTTTTTTTCAATTTAAAACAAAATTAATGTTGCTACTGTCATCTACATACAAATGTTCCTCGAATGTAAGGGGTTTCAGTTTCGTTACGAAAAAAATGAAAATAGTTATCACCCTAATGTATAGAAAGTACAACTATCAAATAACAGTTTCACAGTCTGTACTTTAGGTATTAATGTACCGATTACTTTTTAAAATTAAATAGGTTATATTTTCTTCATGGCTGAATGGGCAGCACGCGGGGCAATTGGGTTAAAGGGGGTCTATGATGATTGTCGACTTGTAGCTTAGGGTGAGTGACATGTGCAGGGCCGAAAGCGGTAAGTATGGGGCTACATGCAAACTGCAACGCTTAAGAGCTGATCAGTTTCTAATGGTGCACGCCTTTTGATGGAATTCACGTCCCTTTGTATCAGCACAGACGGCAGTGTGATGATATGTTGAATAAATTTGTATGGTCAATATAATTTTCTTACGATACGGACCGATCCGGCCTAGGGCCAATATTTTCCGATGTCTACAATTGGGCCCCGCGCCAGCCAGGGGCTTGACAATTTACATTTAGCATATCACTGTCACAGGCTAGGATAGAGTAGGTGCATTGCAGTTTATATTTTAGCATATCACTATCACAGGCTGATAGAAGAGGTGCATTTCAATTTACATTTAGCATATCACTATCACAGGCTAGCCAGAAGAAGGGCCTTGCATGATTCCATTAAATTCGCAACAGCAATTCGTAAGGCCGGTCACGGATACATTATTATTGGTTTGATACATCGCATCATTCAATTTGGTAAATGAGAATATAACATTGAATGACAATACATGTTGAATGTTATCAATAAAGTGAACATAGTCTGTATCATTTAATGTGCCAAGAAAAAGATGTTGCGTTTAATCAGGGTTACGATCTACGTGACATTATTGAGTCATCCAATGATAAACGTTTGAATGCGCTTGGTGGGCTTGACATTTTTGTTTCATAGGCGGAAATAAATTCATTGGAAATTCGAGCTGGCTATAAATTACTCTCTAGCGCGGAGTGGGGGGGGGGGCGTCAAGGTGCGGGGCCGATTAGGAAATATCGGTCTAAAGTCGGCCCAGAGTACATTTTAGTTTTTGTATGTAATGTGATACAGTACCGTCTATTGCTAATATGTTATGTAGTACAGCATCGTCTATTTTGTAGTATGTGATGTAATACAGTACCGTCTATTTCTGGTATTTGACGTTATACAGAACCGTCTATTTCTGGAATGTAATGTAATACAGTAACGTCTATTTCTGGTATGTAATGTAATACAGCACCGTCTTTTTTTGGTATTAATGCAATACAGAACCGTCTATTTCTCATATTAATGTGTTAAATTATCGATTCACCTATTGCCTCTGATTTATCTCCTTCTTTAATATTCCATAGTATTCCCGCATTCTTTAAGATCAACATCCCAAATGCCTCTTGAACACCACTCACCAAATGACATTTGGGGAAAACTCTCACAGAGAAACACAGCGCAGCGCAATTCACAAACTAATACATAACAGCGAACACTTAAAAAACCCAATCAGTAATAGGAACACTGTATTCATACACGATATAATATAAGTTTAATCCATCAAATCTATAAAAAGAATGATGGCAAAATAATAATAAAGTACTGACAAATATTATAGTCACCAACGACCCACCTTTTACACTCATCAACTAGCACCTGTCCCATACGATAAACTCTTTACTGTAGGTTAACTCCCTTCTCCATGTTCCCCTACAACCACCTTTCCTCCAAGCCCCCCCCCCACCCCAAACTCAACCAAATACAGCCATGCTCTACTGTTCACACTGGTCACTCCGGTCAATCTTCATTCACTACTTTGATCTTCCAACCTTTCACGATCATACCCACGCCATGCTATTCGAACACGCTAACTGACCCAACACAGTTCTCACACCCTCATATAATATTCTGACAGCAGATATTCCGCCGCACAAATCACAAACTATTTCACAACTGTAAGTTAATTCTTTCAGCTGTTATCCTCTTGGTTACCAGTTCACAACGATACTATTCAAATCCACACTGAAATAGTTTCCATGCACTTTATACATCGCGGCTTACTCACATTACGTCCAAATTTAATGTCTGGCTGGTAAACAAAATAAAATTATCCAGTGACATTAATGGCATTTGCATCGTGATTCTTATTGTCATCATTGGCATCCATAGTTAGACTTAGTATGTGATATTTCATTGTTGGAGACTTGATTAATAATCAAATGACAAGAACATTTGCTTTGGAGTTCTGATTGTTTTCTGTTTTATTTACTCCTGCTGTGACTTTACAGGACCGTGTACTGGAGCGACTGGGGGGCCCAACCAAAGATCGAGTCCGCCAATTATGACGGCAGCAACCGAAAAACGTTGGTGGACACGAACATAAAGTGGCCAAATGGACTTGCTGTGGACAACAACGGTGGGAAAACATTTCATTTCATATTTAGAACAAAAGAATTATCAAAATACTTTTAAAAAATTAAACTTTTATTAGAATAGCTTGTTTCATACACACACATACATTTTATGAAATAAATAAATGCGTCCGTCAGCAGAATATGGGTTAATTATTTTATTTATTTCTGGCACCCACGCTTTTATGTAAGTCAATAGAATTTATATAATTTATAATTATAAATATATTATTTTATTATTTATATTTGTTTATAATTTATATAAAAATATAACTTGGTGATGTTTTCCTTAAAGTTTAGTAATATTAGGTATTATCAATCTGTATTAGATATTGCAATAAATTATTAATAAGAAAAACTAAAGAAAGAGTTATCTAAAAAGATATAACACTGTAATATTAAAAAGGGAATATTTTAAAAAGTTATTGTTTACTACTGTTATTGCATATTTTACTGACTAGCTCACTTCAACTCTATTCAAACTATAGCCAACAAGTTGTACTTTGTTGATGGGTCACTGGGTACGATAGAGACCATCACACTCCAGGGCACAAGTAGAAGAGAAATATTTAAAGATGCAGGGGCACGTTTGTTCTCCATTGACGTTTTTGATGATTACTTGTACTACACTGACTGGAATAGAGAGTAAGTATATAGCATGTTGTAAATTAGTAGGCGTAGAGAGTAAGTATATAGCATGTAGTAAATTAGTTGGTGTAGAGAGTAAGTATATAGCATGTAGTAAATTAGTTGGCGTAGAGAGTAAGTATATAGCATGTAGTAAATTAGTTGGCGTAGAGAGTAAGTATATAGCATGTAGTAAATTAGTTGGCGTAGAGTGTACGTATGTAGCATGTAGTTTGTCTAGTGATTATTTATATCAGAGATGGGTAAACTACGGCCCGCTGCCCGCCTGCATGTACATGTTGCGATCCTATGTCGATGTTAATTTTCTTTGATTAGAGTTTTTGCAATATTTTTAAAATAGTATACCAACTTGCTGGTTCTAATCTAGGGATATTAAATCGGTGTATGGCTAAATAGCATTAGTTAGAGCTGATTGACCTACAATCATATTATGACCTGAAGGAGAAGAACAAGGCAGTTCTTTTTCTTGCGTTTTAAGGATGTTTGCCAGCAGCGGCATTTCCAGAACAAAAAAAAAAAACTTTGCCGCCTAGCTTTTGTCACTAGTGGGGTTCACATACATTGTTAGTAAGCGTTTTCTTGTATGAAATTAAACAAACCTAAGAGCAGATCGATGTTGATATATTTCAATTTAAATGGAGTCAAGCGAATTATAGACCAGGTTATTGAACAATAAATCACACTCAAAATAATATCAATATGACGTCACCCCCCATCTCCCCTTAAGAAAGCACATTCCGTCAAGTGTTAAACAAATAAGTGACCAAACTGTCTGGGGCATTCGTGGTCCAGCGTATCAACACCCCAAAGTACAGTGTATCCACACCCTAGGTATAGTATATCCACACCCATAGGTATAGTATATCTACACCCCTAGGTATAGTATATCCACACCCATAGGTATAGTATATCTACACCTCTAGGTATAGTATATCTACACCCCTAGGTATAGTATATCCACACCCATAGGTATAGTATATCCACACCCCTAGGTATAGTATATCCACACCCCTAGGTATAGTATATCCACACCCCTAGTTATAGTGTATCTACACCCCTAGATATATTATATCCACACCTGTAGATACAGTGCATCCGCACCTGTTGGTACAGTTTATCCAACACCTTGGGTAAAAAAAATCCACACCCTCAGGTACTTCTCCTAGATACAGTGTAACTACACCCCTTAGTACAGTATATCCATGACACTATGAACAGTGTATCCTCCCCCATGTGCACAGTGTATCCTTGCCCCTAGGTACAGTGTATTCACACCCAAGGTGTATTGTGTTCCGCCCCTAGGTACAGTGAATCAACACCCCTAGGGACAGTGTATCCTTGCCCCTAGGTACAGTGCATTCTTACCCCAAGTAGTAGTGTGTCCAACCCCTAGGTACAGTGTGTCCCACCCCTAGGTACAGTGTATCCCACCCCAATGTACAGTGTATTCACACCCAAAGGTGTAGTGTGTCCCACCTCTAGGTATAGTGTATCAGACACAGACCACTCTGTACCGCCGTTCAGAATACAGGCAAACAACACTCTCTACTGCATTTGTGACAGTTCATTTGTGGCGCAAGTAAGCATAATCAAATTATAACAACTAAATGTTCAAAAACTCATTTCAACTATAAAATTTTAAATTAAAAATAATATAAAACTATAATAACACAAACAATTAAGAAATGAAATGAAAACAATTTAGATATAAATTGTAACAAGACTAACAGAGCACTATACATGTATTATCTCTCTGATTACCGATATCTTACAACTAAATTATAATTTGAAAGCACTGAGTATTTGTTTTTAATAATTTCAATAACATTTCGAATTTCTACAACATCAGTTAAACTGTTATCCAAATAAATTTTATGGCCACTAATTTATTCAAGAAAAACACAAACAACAAAAATAGATATAACGTCATTGATATAAATAAATACGATACTATAGCAGCTTTACTTTAAATTTATTTAGTTGTTCTTGAATGTAATTCAGTAAAATATGTGCTTTGACGTCATTGACTCCTTTCCCATAATGTAAACCGTCATAGCTGTGAACCGGACTGGTCAATCTGTAGAACTTCAAGACAGGCACTCTGTGTTTAACAATGAGTACATTTATCCGTAGGTTGTAATCAATTATTCTTGAAGTAATTTCTTAATGTAGGATTCTATGATTTTTTTCTTGACTTGCTGGTTTCATCTGTACAAAGCAAACACAGACTGTTCTTATAAATTAAAATGTTACAAATTTTAGGTTCAAAGAAAATACATTTCTATTATTAACGATCCAAAGACGTTACAAAGATCACTGCTAAACTTTAATACATTTTTGTAAAAAAATTAGAAAATTTGTGTTCAAATTTTACAAAGGTCAAGATAATTCTAAAAATTTAGAAAGTTTGTCGTACATTATTTGTCTAGACAATATATGGACAACTGCGTCCCTTTTGGGTGTTTGAACCGGTCAGCAGTACACTCTCTCCCTCGAATCGTTAACATCATTAACATTAACAATCTCCTGGTCCAGAATTCTGTCGAATTTAGGAACAACTATTTTGGCCCTACTGTTCATAAAGTTTACCCAGAAGAAACTGTTCAATAGCTCCATGTTTATTTCTGTGATATAGCAAAATTTAAAATATACCTTGCGATATTCTCATCTGTACAGAGGGGAAGACAAGAAAGGTCTGAAAAAAAAGACGAAAAAAAAGAAACATTGGTAATATAATGATAAATTGCTGTAAAACTACCAAGTAAAGAGTGTGACAATAGGACGAAAATGACTAGGCGTACCAACCAAAGTCTTCAGTATAGGATAACACAATCACAGTGTTAGTACAGTATATGATAACACACCAATCACAGTGTTATTACAGTATATGATAACACATATCAAAGTGTCAGTACAGTATTCGATTACACACCAATCACAGTGTTAGTACAGTATAGGATAACACATATCACACAGTGTTAGTACAGTATAGGATAACACATCTATCACAGTGTTAGTACAGTATAGGATAACACATCAAACACAGTGTTAGTACAGTATAAGATAACACATATCACGGTGTTAGTACAGTGTATGATTACAGACCAATCATAGTGTTAGTACAGTACAGGATTACACACCAGCTGACAATCAGAGTGTATGTACAGTATAGGATAACACATCAATCTCAGTGTTAGTACAGTATAGGATAACACATTAATCTCAGTGTTAGTACAGTATAGGATAACATACCAATCACAGGGTTAGAAAAGTATAGGATAACACATCAATCACAGTGTTAGTACAGTATAGGACAATACATCAGTAACAGTGTTAGTTTTCTCTCTTATAAACAAATGTTAGACTTTCGGTGAACTTGCTCTATTCAGAAGTTATAAATGTACATCTGTAATACATCGTCACTTGCTCTATTCAGTAGTTATAAATGTACATCTGTAATACATCGTCACTTGCTCTATTCAGTAGTTATAAATGTACATCTGTAATACATCGTCACTTGCTCTATTCAGTAGTTATAAATGTACATCTGTAGTACATCGACACTTGCTCTATTCAGTAGTTATAAATGTACATCTGTAATACATCGTCACTTGCTCTATTCAGTAGTTATAAATGTACATCTGTAATGCATCGTCACTTTCTCTATTCAGTAGTTATAAATGTACATCTGTAATACATCGTCACTTGCTCTATTCAGTAGTTGTAAATGTACATCTGTAAATCATCGTCAATAGCTCTATCAAAGTCTAAACATCACTTTACCGTTAGTTTGATTTTTACAGACAAGAGGACGGGAATATACCTGATTAAATAATTTAATGTGCCCCCAAGCAGCGGCGTATTTAAGGACGGGTACTGTTTGCGTGCGCCGCGGGTCACTGAATTTTTAGGGGCTCCACACAACCCAAATTTAAACCCTTTGATTTGTCTCTCTGTTTATTAAGTGACCAATATTTTCTTTACCGCTGTGTCCCTCAACTGACTGAAGTTCACCTCTGTCCCAAAGTGACGAGATGTTGATGTCAAACTGCGAATAGGTCTGCCCAATACAGTGATGTACAGAATCATATATTGGCCACAAATCATAGTACTAAAGTTCTTTCCACATTACCCTTAAACGACACTGACAATACAACCCCGCGAATATAACTAGCCATAGATCACAGAAATCAAACGGACCACACACCTATCGATGTCACTGGCCATGATCCAGCAGAAGAAACTAGTCATAGATGCAGCAATTGACTTAGCAACAAACACCACAAATAGGACAGTAGGTCGATAAGTCAATTGCTCGTGTATTGTTTAGACAACGTCAAGGGAAATAGAATTGTATATGAATAGACAGGTAAATCATGAACTTTGAACTGTGAATCTTAGTGACACTCTAAGAGCCACATAGAGCCATTCGGTGGATTTTGTGCGGTTCCCAATGAGCCGTATTTTTTTCACTGAAGTAATTCACTGGGTTCACTAATTCTTATTTCAATGATAGTGTTGTCTTTTTGTTAAGTATATTTTAGTATTTAATATAACAATTAAATATCGGCGCTCGTCAGTCCTGGTCACCTCTGGTATAATAACACATTTGTAAAAGAAAGGTTATTTTAAGACAGAAGTCTTAGGCGTTAGATGGTTGAGAACTAAAAGGAAGGGGATGTTGGAGAATGGGTGTCAACATGAACGATGCGTGACTTTTCCAAGGGTGTTATTGGTCATCATTGATAGAACTTTTTTTTACATACAATACTTCTACCAATAACCTAATAATTACCTCTACTATGATGACTACTTATATTTTAGCTCCATTCGTCGATTCTTTGGTATGAATAACTCTATCACTTTGTCAATGAAAGTATTTTTTTCCCTTGTCAAACGTTTACTACGTTAATCTAATTAGACGCTGAATATTTTCAGCTGTACTGTCGTTCGCTGATGTAATTGTGCTAGAAAAAGTAATTGGGCTAGTAAAACAAGTCTAAATCAATTATGCGCTGGTAAGTGCAACAGCAAATATGAAAATAAAAAAATAACCACGTAAAAGCTACAAGAGTTAATTAAACAAAATTACTATAGTGATTTTTTTCGTACTTTTTAAGAAAAAAAAAATGAAATTGCGTGAGCAAAAACAGGGGCCCTGAGACAGGGTATTAAACTTAAAGATTTAAATACACAGAAAAAAAATATTTGCAATCTCACTACATCTAGAATATTTTAATGAAACGTAATTACTTATGTTTTTTACAACATTCGAATACACTCAAATGTGTTTAAAAAATACACAAATGTACAATAATAAAAACAAGCAATTAAGCCTGTTCCATTCTGGACACAGGACGTGTTAGCGCATTTTCATGTCATGTATCAGTACGTTTGTTATCTTTCAGTAAATATTTGTAAATTTTGGAAATGTTTATAAATTCAATTGTGTAATGCATATATCTGAAAAAAGATATTAAAACAACGTTTCTTTATATTTGAAAACAAAATTATTTTCTCTTAAATCTAACTACAAGTGGTTTGTGGTCACTGAAATAGGACTCATAATTGAAACATTCTAAATTGTAGTCATTTATTCGTCCGAAAACTCCGTCAATTGTTGTTTTATATAAAGTACGGGAAGTAAGTCGTGTTGAATAACTGTTACAAAAATAAATAATGATTACGCCCCTTTGATTAGCTTTTATTATTTATATTTAAAATATAAGCAAAACGGTACGTAACAAACTTTTATATTTTGGCCCTGAGAGGTCAAATCGCGAAATGGACTTTTGATGTACACTTGGCAGGCTAAGACCTACACAATGATATATACATCATGGGTCTAGGACTTATGGTTGCTGAGATATAGGGTGGTCCATTATTAATATAGCTTATATAGTAAAAAACGGTACTTTATAAGGCCCCTTTTACGGCCCTGAGAGGTCAGATCGCGAAATGGAAAAAAAGTCATTTCTTGGCAGGCCAAGACCTACAAAATGATATATACATCATGGGTCTAGGACTTATGGTTGTTGAGATCTAGGGTGATGACGGACGGACAGACAGACAGACAGACAGACAGATAAAACGAAAAAAAATGCTCTAAAAAACGTTGTATTCCTTTGCTCTAACAATGAAAAAAAAATATTTAAGTAACAGAGGCAGCCAGCAATTAAAAAGATGTAACTCCCATTGTGTTATCGCTAAAATAACACGGCGACACGCGGAAAAGGAAAGGTATAGGGAGGGGTGGGCGAGAAGGGGGTGGTGGATGACAGGTAACGAGACCAAACAAACATTCTGACGTAAGCTGGGAGTGTTGATCTACTGCACTGCTGATCAATCTAAAATGATATTTAGACAATAGATTAATAACTTTTTTTTTGTTCAGTCAGAAATATAATAAAATTATTTTCTAAATTGTTGTATAATTCTGGATATTTAAAATCTGCTTGTAAATAATTCTTTGGTGAGAACGTTGACAGTTACAAATAGTTGCCGGTCTCACGCTCGGCATCAGTATACAACATATTCATGTGTGTTTTTTTTCCCCTTATTTCAGCCAATGAATGTCAAGTGTATATATACAAGTGTAACCCGAATTCAGATCGGAAACATTTTTGCTTATATTTCTAATTATCATTTAAATTACTATGAATGCCACTTTTAAAGTATTAAGGTATTATCTGTATACAAAGGTGTTTATAAGACTGTTACCGCATGCAACATGGACGCCACGTCCAAAGGCGTATTTACCAAAACTGTGGCCCTAGGCGCATGACCAATTTGGGGCCCCCTCGCCTATAAGGCATTTAAAAATGATCAGAATACAACAATAGTCAGAACACTCATGTATTATTTAACATGCATACTACATAGTTGTGCATACTAGCTAGAACTTACAATTGTCAGTTTATTACAGTTATATAACTTTTTTCCTGCTCTTCAATTTCGCTAACGTGTCAACGTGCGCATTGAAATCGTATTCTAATGTCTCCTTTGATTCATGCATAAAATAGACAAATCTCCCAGCCTGCATTGGCTGATGGAATTCCGCAAGTAATTCTTGATCCTTTTCAATACAGAAAATTACCGTTCTACAGTTGCGTTTGATATAGGAATGGTGAGAAAGATTCTTAGAAGGGTTTCCACATTGGGAAATGTACATTGTAGTCCACCCACTGCTATAAGCTGGTACATCTCTACCGCAGATTTAGCGCCTTCTTCTTTAGCGAAATGCAAAACCTGTTTGATTTCATCGGCAGTGGTGTTAGAATTAACATCGTCTTTGTATTCTTCGATCAAGGCCGAGATCTTTGTGTTCAAGTCATCTACCTTGTCCTTGAAAAATAGACTGAACAAATCATGTATACCTTTGATTGCTTCGATTCTGTGATCAAGTTCCGTGATCAATTTATTACAAATTGCGTTTACTGTGTTAACAATAAAATTCTCACGACCAGTTAAAATAACTTCCGGTTCATTGCTTTCATCAGAAAACGGTTTTCGCTTCTTCTTGCGGCTCAGTTCATCTTGATATTTACAGTCTTTGAGATCCTCGTTCATAAGCAATGCTGCTCACTCTTCAATACGAGTGAAATCGTTTCGGACTTCGTTGTTAATAAATAGCTTCAGTGATTCTAGAAGATTTACACCAGCATCAAGATATAAATTTGAATTTTGCAGGGATTTGCTGGTTGCATTCATCCGCTGTAAAATTGTATCCCAAAGAACAGTCATCAATGCAGTTTCAAAAAAGATCCATTTTATTAGCAAGAGCGTTAGCCTCATTTCTTACAGCTGCCTTCTGATCACGATCTTCGGCTGCTTGAAGAAGAGCTTCCTGAATACCAATGTAGTTCTGATGCAATGCAAACACTGCATCCGCTCTAGCTGACCATCTTGTGTCCGAAACTTTCTTTATGGTGCATCCATTTTTGACTAGACGACTTTTAAGGATGTTCCACCTGTGTGTAGATGCTGAGAACCAAACATAAACATGTTGAATAAAGTCAAAGTATGATACTGCTGAAAACGACGATTCTGCAGCCGCATTACCAACTATATTCAAGCTATGGCTGGAGCAGGGAATGTAAACTGCATTGGGATTGTGTGCCTTGATTCGAGCCTTCAAGCCCGAGTATCTGCCAGACATGTTAGAAGCATTGTCGTAGCTCTGTCCCCTGCATTTTGTGATATCTAATCCCCAGTTCTTCAAAACGTCTAGTATCACTTGCTCCAGATTTTGAGCGTTATGAGCATAGATGTCAACAAAAGTTAAAAATCGTTATTTAATTTCAACATCAATGAGAACATATCTGGGTATCACAGTTAGCTAGTCCACGTGGCTAACATCAGGTGTTGAATCAACAATTAAAGAGAAATATATCGATTTCTTTACTTCTGATATAAACTGATCTCTGACAGCATTGCCCATTATTTTAATAAATTCGTCACAAGTAGCATGTGACAAATAACTGACAGACACTTCCCTTATTACCGTACCGTGCAATATGATTTGCTAAGAAAGGGTCAAATTTTGACAAGTAATTCAAGCAACTGGTAAAATTACCGTCATTGTTGGCATGACCACGAAAGGCCAAGCCTTCAGAGGAAAGAAAGTGAACAGTTGCTACAATCCTTCGTAGAACTTCTCTCCAGTATTGCCTTTCATCATCTAATTGTTTGGCCATCTGTTCTTCAATACGCCCTTTTGCGTTCAAGCGTTTAGCGAAAGTGCACATTGCTTGAACGTGGCCATACGAATTCTCATGTTCAGAAATTTAGGCGGCAATATTTTTCCAATCAGAACACCCGTTTGTTGAAAATTGGCTAGCTTTATTTGGAAACAGTTTGCATACATAAACAATACACGCTTCCACTAGTTTCACTGAACACTAACCATTCACGTCTTTCTTTTTGGCCATTCGCCTTGGTTAAGTAAAAGTTATGTTCAGACAAATGACGAAAATATTTTCTGCCACGATCTGTCATCAACATGCCAGTGCGTGAAAGGTCGCCAACATTTTTTTGGTTTGAAATCCAAAACATAATTACGCATGGTTTCTGTCAAATTCGCTGGCCACATAGCAATATCTGTCAACATTTCACCACAGTTGTTATCATCAAAGTTTCACTACTCACGACCTCCGGTATAGGACCTTCAGCCGGCTGTTCAGGTTCTGCCAAGTCTGTTGGCTCGGGCTCAGAATTCATACTGGCTGTTGCCGAGACGACTGGACTTGGATCATAAGCTGTTATTTCTGTTTGAGTAGTTTCTGTTGGTGGGATTACCGGTCGTTTCGCTAAAAATGTAAAACAAGGCGCTTTCGTTTTTCGTATCTTCTGCTTTTCTTTTCTTTTGGATATCACGCTTTTTTGCACCTGAGGGATATTGTCTCATAGACATAGTTTGAATGAAACGATTGTATCGCAATCAGCTACAACAGTAAAGGAAAAATGATCAATGATCATTCATCCACACAAAGCGTAGTGGGTAGCAAGAACAAAATTATCAAAATAGTGTAATAAACTGGCAATTAACAATTAGTTATTGCAATTTGCAATAAATTAAAATTCGAATTAAAATTATAAATTAAAATCTGTGACGTAAGGTGCGCCAACTGCTGGTACGTACCGTACGTTACTTGTCGCTTCGAACACTAGCATCAACTTTATTAATACGTCACAGCAAGTCAGCAAGCAAGACACAGTCAACCCACGTTCGACAACTCGCATTGTTTACCAGTCTGAAAGACTATTAATAAATTTGTGGAATTCCCAAAACCCTCACAGCAAGCGGTTTTTTTTTATTTCTTTTATAAAACCAGGTTTTTGGGGCCCCTAAATTATCTGGGGCCCTAGGCCTAAATTCGCCACTGGCCACGTCCCTGTGTGTCAAGCATTTAAAGTCAACTATGTGGCCCCGTATGGCCAACCATGTTTAAAAGTATACTATTTTTTACTGTTTCTCATAGACCATATGTTGTACTTTGCAATAACTGATACATATTTTAAATAAATATTTAATATTAGTAATATTTGTGGAATTCCCGATTATTTTAAAAAAATGGAAAGTACCATACTATTTATAGAACTTTGAAAGCTACATCTGTACGGAAACATTTCTTTTGAGTCAGTCATTTATATGGCCTTACATTTCAATCAGAATAAAAAAAGTGAAATGACAAAATTAATCAATATTTTTAGAGCATTTTCGAAAAAAAATGCTCTATTGTTTTAGTCTTGCTAAGGTAAGTTGTAAAACTCTTTAATAAACAATTTAATAAACTAATTAATTATGGCTGGAATTATTTTTGGTGCTAGTTTTAGTCAGGACCGTAGCCAGGATTATTGGATTGGGGTGCCGAAGAAATGATCCTGGGGCACAGGGGCGGATCTAGACAACTTTGACGGGGGGGGGGGCAAAACTTTGACCCCGAGGGGGGGGGGGGCAAAACTGTTTTCATTGTTAAAAATTGGTAATAAATATTTCGATAATTTATTGATGTGTTACCTAAACTTGCCATAAAGCTATATTTTTTTTAGAAAAGAAGTTACAGACAGTAATGAATTTAGTTTAAATGGTTCGTACTAATGTTAGAATCTTCCTGGCCACGTTGTATATCTGCAACAAATTGCAAGCTAGTTAATTCTTAAATTTCAAAGATTTTTCATCTTTTAACATGGGATTTCTTATCGACAACAATTACTTTGAGCGTATTTACAATTATCTAGTATTTATCAATATAGGTTAATACGAACTTTTAATTTTTTTTTTTTAATTAATGTTTTCAACTTAATAATTTGATATTTTTCATACTATACTCATACCCTTATAATCACTAACAATAATTATTTTAATTATTTTCTTTTTCTGAAGACACAGAGAAAATTTTATTCATGCTACAAAAAAAAATCTAAAACTTTGCAAAAAATCTTTTTAAAATCAAGTAATATTTAAGGACCTATATGATTTATATTTGCTAAATTTTTAAGAAAAAAAAGATTTTTATATTGTTTGACTGTTAATGTAAATTGAATTTTTCCTCAGTTCTGACTTGATTTACATTTACTTTCAAATTATTTTGTTCAATTTAATTTCTTTTAATTTATTGTACATCTTTAATTGTTCATAGGTAGGCTATTAGAAATTTTTAATATTTTTTATAAATCATTATGTTATTTTTCAAAATTATTTTTTATTTCATTAAATAACTGTAATGGTTTTCTTCATATATTATATATATGTATATATATGATTGTTATTTTAAATAAGAATGAACATTGCAACTTTTGAAAAAGTAGCTTTAGACAACTTAAGTAGGAGACCCATAACATTTATATGTCCAACCCTTTTTAATTTATTTGCATAAACAGTATGTTTTGTAAAATAAATAACAATATGGTTATAATTTGACTTTTATAGATTATCAAACATTTAATGAGTAATTAAAATTTGGTCAAAACCTAATAGAAGATTGTTATGCAGCCTACAATTTGTTCATAACTTTTACTGTAAGAATCAATAACTTATTACATATCTAAATCAGTGGTTCATAAATGTCATTTCAAATGATACTGTTTAAGTGTGTTTATTAAAACTAGGGTACATATATCACTTTTAAACTTTTTTTTTAAATGTATTAATTCGCTTTATATTATTTTTCAAAATTTATAAGTTTTTTATTGTAAAACAAAATATTCAAATTATGCAAAAATAATCTTTAAAGATTGAAAGGTGTATTGTGAAAAGTCTGTCTAATTATATTCATTTAAGCAGTAGTGAGTAAATAAGAATATTTTATCTAATTGATTTTTAAAATTATAAAAATGTTTCATTAAAATAAAAAAGGATAATATTAACTATAAAAATTTAAAATATGGCCAGTCTTATAGTAGATGTATTATTATCTATCATGCAGTTTAACTAGACTTAAATAAATTGAACATTTTATGTTATGTTATGAATGAAAATGTTATTTTAATTAACTTGACCTGAGAAGAAAGTAAGCCACAAAAATTAATAATAATGCATTATTATTTGGAAATAATATGAGCTGAAATGTTTACTTTTGTTAAACTTTAAATGACTAGAAGACAAACACATTTTTTAATTACAATGTAGCTAAAAACATTTTTCAATTCATAAAATAGTTTTTTTTAAAATGGTAACATATTTTTGTTTTGAAATAGAATCTCAAATTATTTGTTTTTAAATGTCAATATTCAAGTAGACAGCAACTTGAAATGTAAAAGATGTTTTCAATATTGTTATTATATTTGTCTTTAACCTTTAGGCATATACTTATTCATTACTTGATATTACTGAAAATGATACAAAATATACATATGATATAAATTATGTGTGTAAAGATTAATACAAGTTGGAAAAATACCTGATATTGATGTATTCTTTTTTTTAGCTGAGTTCCCAAGTCTCTTAATTGGTAGACAGTGTAACTGACACAACGTAAAGATACACTTGGAGGTAAAATATATTTTTAAACAATAATATGTCACTGGTGTAATATAAAGCATGCTATCTAAATATAAATTCGGATTTCTTTTAACTTTATATTGAGGTATATTTATTTAAGTTAACTACAGTTGGAATATTTTCAGTCGTAAACAATAATATTATTTATATGAATTGTTATTTTTTTTTATTTAAGACTTTAATTTGTATTACAGCTGAGGTCTAAAGTCAATTGAAACTAATGCAATGGACAATCAACTTTATAGTAAAATCAAACACAATTTATCAATATTGTTTACATTGTGATAATATAACAGATATAATTTGTGGACTTAATATCTTTAATATTGTAATGTTTGGCTTGTTGAAATTTTTTTTTTTTTATTTTTACATTTGTAAATTGATTTGTCTGTTCCAGGTGATCATGAAACTCAGGTGTCAGAAGTTGGAGAAGTTGATCTACACAAACATTATATTGACTGTGAGAATAATCCAGGTCATAGACTGTTTATACCTGTTGATAGATTCACCTTGAACCATCTACCTGAAGGTCATCGTGACAATGATTTGTATGAACTAATCAAAGTTACAGCTGACCTGACAGTCAGAGTTTTAGCTAAAATGACCAGTCCACACAGACCAGAGTTTTGGCCAGGCACAAAAGTTTCATATCCATCTTACAGCATGAGAGGCAAAATAAAGATAAAAAAAGGAAGTGGGATGGTGTGTGGCATTGTGGAGAAGTTTACAGATGGAGTTAGAGATATAGATGGAGGTAAACATAGGAAATACTACACAACATGTTGGTGTAAACAATGCAAACATTCATACACAGCCAGCCACGTGTGGTGGGAGTTTGATGTGCACACAGCCACACATGTGGTGTTTGATAACATTGAGGCCAGCCACACGTCCTGTAGATTGTTTTTTGATAGAAAAGGCAGTCCATTGGTCAAGGTTGATCAGGTCAGTGTTGTTAATGTAAACATCAAGAGAGACGTGTGTGAGTTGAAATGTGTGACATGTGACAAAAATCTGGCAGATAAACTAAACAAATTATGGAGAAATTATTGTGATGTCTGGAGTAAAGTCAGGGACAAATACAGAAAATCTCGAGATGTGGACAAGTTGAACTTTATAGTGTCACATCCTCATGGATGTAGTAAACAGGTCAGTGTTGGTCACTGGGTGGACATACAAAAGGTGGGGGACAGATTCAAACAATTTACCTACACAACATGTACCTGTCCAGGTAGTAGTGGAGCCCCAGTTCATTGTGTGGGGTATACAGGTGATGGTGTTGGTGTTGTTGGTAGGTGGTTCTATCAACTTATCCACAGTGGAAGTATAGATTCTGAACTTAATCACAGCGGGGCCGGTCACATCTGGTGAGTTGTTTGTATACAAACAATATGGTGGTGTTGTATTTATTTGTAATCCATTATATCATGAATTCAACATAAATATTTTTTGTTCATTTATTATTGTGATCAATATTATTTTCTTATTCTAATGTTATTTGTTTATTATTGTCATCAATATGTGTATTTATTCTAATGATGTTAATCTTCTGTACATTCTATCTGGACTCACATATTTTACACTTTCAATACAATTTGAATTTGCCTATATTATTATTGTTTATCTCGGTTTTTTTTCTGTATTTTCTGTCAACTCATGTTTTTTGCTGTTTTGTCTATTAAATCAATTTTTAAATATTTACAGTAATTAAATAAACTATGACGTCATACAAGAAAATGACAAGAAAATTAAATTATTTTAATAAACAATTATATATCAGTAATGGGTATACAATCGAATGAACTTTAGCAGATAATGTAAAACTGAATTAATAAGAATGTACAATGGTAAGTTCAGTAAT
This sequence comes from Bulinus truncatus, assembly GCA_021962125.1. Taxonomy (NCBI): domain Eukaryota; kingdom Metazoa; phylum Mollusca; class Gastropoda; family Planorbidae; genus Bulinus; species Bulinus truncatus. The sequence goes on from JAGDYQ010000041.1 coordinate 1,648,118, forward strand.
AAACAAAATTTAAAAAATGAATCACAAACAATAAATTAAACTTTATGGTTCATTAGTTTGAAGGAAAATAATACATAGGCCTATTAATTTCAAAAATCAGAGGGAAATAATCCTAAAAATGTTTTCTTGTCATAGTACGATTTCATATGTCTCCTACAACTTTTATTTAAAAAAAAACTTTCTCTAACACAAGCAACGTTTGATAAAATGAAACAAAATAAGCCATTAATGATATATAAATAATTAAAAAAAGCAGAAATGAGACTTGAAACACCCGGACTGGTAAAACTTGTTAAGCTAAAAATACTTACAATAGCGGACTGTGTGCAAACTGGTCTTAGTTTTTGTTCAGTCATTCATGAAATATTTTGCAGTTTGCTCATAACGATACACTAAAAAGGGCGATCAAACACATGAGATGGGCATCAAACACACCGTGAGATCATATTTGTTTTAAGTTCTACTGCCACTTGTCTCACAGTTGATTACAATGTAAATACAAATGTATATCAACATGACTTGTAAATGTACTTGTAAAATAAAACAACAGAAACCTATTCTTCCACACTCCGACTGGCACAGACGTTTAACAAATAAGGAATTTTACCACACTCCGACTGGCACAGACGTTTAACAAATAAGGAATTTTACCTCACTCCGACTGGCACAGACGTTTAACAAATAAGGAATTTTACCACACTCCGACAGGCACAGACGTTTAACAAATAAGGAATTTTACCACACTCCGGCTGCCACAGACGTTTAACAAATAAGTAATTTTACCACACTCCTACTGGCACAGACGTTTAACAAATAAAGAATTTTTCCGCACGATCATCCGTCCCCTTGACCAAGTAGTGTACATCACTTGATCTGATGTCCCTGATTGGATCGACGATAAGAATACGGAAAGTTTTTCCTGGTAAAGTTTTGTGTAAAGTCCCCCAAATCCACACATCATTAAATGGTTGCCCGACATTAGTAAGGGAAGTAAAGACGGCTCAGTGTTGTGCCAGTCACACAATATTTTCATATTCCGTTGGCATTTAAACATGAATTTTACACTTCATCTGCCCCGATAAGCTAAAAGGCCTAAGAAGATTTTACATTTAAAGACATATGGCACTTGTTGGCTTTTTTTTAGAATAGAAATACATATTATAATTAATAAATAGCTGACATTAAATTAGTTTCAGTTGATTACAATACATATTATAATTAATAAATAGCTGACATTAAGTTAGTTTCAGTTGATTAAAATACATATTATAATTAATAAATAGCTGTCATTAAATTAGTTTCAGTTGATTACAATACATATTATAATTAATAAATAGCTGACATTAAGTTAGTTTCAGTTGATTAAAATACATAATATAATAAATAAATAGCTGACTTTAAGTTAGTTTTAGTTGATTAAAATACACATTATAATTAATAAATATCTGACATTAAGTTAGTTTCAGTTGATTACAATACATATTATAATTAATGAATAGCTGACATTAAGTTAGTTTCAGTTGATTAAAATACATAATATAATTAATAAATAGCTGACATTAAGTTAGTTTCAGTTGATTAAAATACATATTATAATTAATAAATAGCTGACATTAAATTAGTTTCAGTTTATTAAAATACATATTATAATTAACAAATGGCTTTGTCTCTATGTGCTAGTTTTTCATTTGGTGCGTGGTGTTCAAGAGACAGTTGGGATATTCATCTTAAAGATTGCGGGCATATTATGAAGTAATAAAGAAGGAGATAAATTATAGGTAATAAGTGAATCGGTAAATGAACATATGAGGAAAAGACGGTGCTGTATTACATTACATACCAGAAATACAGCGATACTCCACTGGTCACTCCAGTCACTCTCCAATCACGACTTTGATCTTCAAACCTTTCACGATCAAACCCACGCCAGGTCATTCAAACACGCTAACTGACCCAACACAGCTCTCACACCCACATATAATATTTTAACAGCAGATATTATGCCGCGCAACTCATAAACTAATACACAACGTCTTAACTTTTTCAATTAATTATTTGTACTATTTCTCCCTTGCTTACCAGTACACAACGATACGTTCTAAATCCACACTGAAATAGTTTGACATGCTCTTAAACATCGTGGCATACACACATTATGTCCAACTTTATTGTCTGGATAGTAAACAAAATAAATTATCCAATATCATTGAAGACATTTGCATTGTGATTCTTAATGTCATTTATTATTGTGTTATTTCGTTGTTGGAGACTTGACAAATTATTAACATTCGAGAAGAACTTTTGCTTTTGAGTTCTGATTATTTTGTGTTTGATTTACTCCTGCCGTGACGTCACAGGACGGTGTACAAGAGCGACTTGGGGGGCCCAACCAAAGATCGAGTCCGCCAATTATGACGGCAGCAACCGAAAAACGTTGGTGGACACGAACATAAAGTGGCCAAATGGACTTGCTGTGGACTACAACAGTGGGAAAATATTTCGTATTTTAAACAAAAGAATTATCAAAATACTTTTTACAAAAATAAACTTTTATTAGAATAGCTTGTATCATAAACACACACACATTTTATTAACTAAATAAATGAGTCAGCACAATATGGGTTAATATTTTTTTATCTATTTCTGGCACCCACGCTTTTATGTTAGTCAATTCAATTGAAATGATCTAACCCGTTATATTAAAAGTATTTCTTGGTGACGTTTTTCTGACAGTTCAGTAGTATTTGGTATCATCAATCTCTATAACATATAACATTGAAATATCAATAAGACAAACTAAATAAGATACATGCACATAAAATTATTAAGTTATTGTTCATTACTGTTATTATATATTTTACATTTAAACCACTGACTATCTCACTTCAACTCTATTCAAACTGTAGCCAACAAGTTGTACTTTGTTGATGGGTCTCTGGGTACGATAGAGACCATCACACTCCAGGGCACCAGTAGAAGAGAAATATTTAAAGATGCAGGGGCACGTTTGTTTTCCATTGACGTTTTTGATGATTACTTGTACTACACTGACTGGAATAGAGAGTAAGTAGATATCATGTAATAAACTGGTTGGCGTAGAGAGTAATTATATAGCATGTAGTAAAATGGTTTGACTAGTAGCCAAGGCAACGGCTTCGGCCTTATCTCGTTGGACGAGGTCAACTGTACTGGGACGGAGAACCACATCGTGGACTGTGGGGTCGGGCCACAGAACTGGGCGGTCCATGACTGCTCCCACAAGGACGACGCAGGGGTCAACTGTGAGCCACCCGAGGCTTTAAACTTACAAATTTGGTTGAACGTTACAAGCTTACATGTGGGGCATACATCTAGGGCATACACGTGGGGCATAAAGTGTATGCTAATTCTCATGTTTACTGTGAGGCATACATTTGTTGGCAAACTCTGATGTTTACTGTGGGGCATACATTTGTTGGCAAACTCTGATGTTTACTTTGGGTCATACATTTGTAGGCAAACTCTTATGTATACAGCGTGGCATACATGTGTTAGCAAACTCTAATTCTGTGGGGCATACATGGGAAGGTAAACTCTGATGTTTACTGTAGGGCGTACATGTGTAGGCAAACTGTGATGTATACTGCGTAGCATACCTGTGTCGGCAAACTCTGATGTTTACTGTGGGGCATACATGTGTAGGCTAACTCTGATGTTTACTTTGGTGCAACATGTGTTGGCAAATTCTGATGTTTACTTTGGGGCATACATGTGTAGACAAACTGTGATGTTTAATGTGAGGCATACATTTGTTGGCAAACTCTGATGTTTACTGTGGAGCATACATGTATGATGTTTACTGTGGAGCATACATGTATAGGCAAACTCTAATGTTTACTGTGGGACATACATGTGTTGGCAAATTCTGATGTGTACTGGAGCATACATGTATAGGCAAACTCTGATGTTTACTGTGGGACATACATATGTAGACAAACTCTGATGTTTACTGTAGGGCATACATGTGTAGACAAACACTGATGTTTAATGTGGGGCATACATGTGTAGACAAACTGTGATGTTTACTGTGGGTTATACATTTTTATGCAAACTCTGATGTTTACTGTGGGGTGACTTTTGGTCGAGCGCCGGATGTTCATCATGCAACCCGTGTGGGTTAGGGGTTCGACTCCCGTGTGAGTCCCAGTCACCAACTTATGACTCCCGTGGTGCCTCCATGGCCATTGCGTTATTAACTATGGCGGTGAAAAAAGAAGAGCATCATAAAAACCATCACATGAATGGTTTATAAGATCTAAGAGATACAAATCACATCCTTTCAAAGCTGTTTTAAATTAATGCAATCTTTATTAATAACTGTTCGGTCTAAGCCATTCTCAATTAAAGCATGCTAAGAAAAATGTAAAATATTTTTGTATTTCATAATTTGTAACGTCAAAAGTAATTATCTTGTTTTTATTGTAAAGTTAATATAAACTAATTAGTGGCTTACTTAGTGTAATGACGAAAAGCTAACAAATATGTTGTTATATATATATATATATATATATATATATATATATATATATCGTAGGCAAACCGTCCATCTCGAAAGATGATGGTAGCGCTCTAGTTAGTCATCTAGTCATTTTTTGACAGCAGGTTCTTGAGTGACTCAACAGACCGATCCTGGACTGGCAGACTCGCCCGCAGTGGCCACAAATGAAGCTGGATGGGGGACCGAGGGCCTGTTTATGTCGTGCGGTCTTCCTTCTCTGTCTTTTGGTCTCCTGCTGTTGGTTCCTTACTTGTTCACCATTAAGGATGCCTTTGTGAACAGCCTGACGCCACCCACTCCGGTCGTCGGCGAGCTGTTCCCAATTGTCGAGGCTGATGCCGGTCAGTTTGAGGTCGCGTTTGCAGACATCCTTGAATCGCAGTTGCGGGCGTCCAGCGGGGCGATGTCCGGAGGCAAGCTCGCCATATAGGATGACCTTTGGTATGCGTCCATCTTGCATTCGATGCACATGACCCAGCCAGCGTAGACGTCTTTGGCACAGAAGGAGATGCATGCTCAGTGAGCTGGCTTGTTTGAGTACGGCAGTGTTGGTGATTTTGTCCTGCCATCTGATGCCAAGAATGCGTCGGAGACAGCGGAGGTGGAAGCTCTCGAGTCGGTTTTCCTGTTTGGTATAGGTAGTCCAGGTTTCGCTGCCATATAAAAGAGTGCTGAGAATACATGCCTGGTATACCTTGAGCTTGGTGTTCAGTGTCAAATGTTTGTTAGTCCATACTCGTTTGCTTAGTCTGGCCATGACGCTGGTTGCTTTGGCAAGCCTCTTGTCGATCTCGTCATCCAGGGACAGACTGCTGGTAATGGTGGAGCCCAGGTATGTGAACTTGTCGGTGACCTCCAGAACTTCGTTGTCGATGGTGATTGAGGGTGGAGCTGGGATGCCTTGACCCATGACGTTGGTTTTCTTGATGCTGATGGTCAGTCCGAATTCTATGCATGCTTGAGCTAAGCGATCCATCAGGAGCTGTAGGTGTTCCTCTGTGTGTGCGGTCAGGGCTGCGTCATCAGCGAACAGCATGTTTCTGATAAGGATAGTGCGGATCTTGGTTTTTGCTCTTAGGCGAGCCATGTTCAGCAACTTCCCATCACTTCTGGTATGTAGGTAGACACCTTCTGTAGAGTCTTTAAATGCAAAATTCAGCATCATAGAGAAGAATATGCCGAATAGTGTAGGCGCTAGAACACATCCTTGTTTGACTCCGCTTTTGATTGTAAAGGGTTCTTTAAAAAAAAGGACAAGTTTTTTTAACTTAATTCAAAAGAGTAATAATAATAACTTATCAACTATATTAACGAATAAGATACAGATCAGTTAGTAATATGTACATAATGTACAAGAAATGTTAAAACATATTTTTCTTATGAAATTCAGATTCAAAAAATTCAAATTTTCTCGATTTTGCATGAAGTTCCTCCATCAGTTTCACATCACGTTCAGCAATTTGGTTAGATCTGGGAATGTCAATTAATGATCTCCCGAATGACCAATGGGTCTTTAAACACTTAATTGCCTTCTTGCATTTATCCTGATGAGTGTAAACAGTTCATTGACGGACGCTTTATTGTAGTGTTACGAATGGAACCAAGCATTTGCCCATTCGTAGGAGATGAAGTTGCAAGCAGGAGCGAGGATGTTGCGCCACTCTGATATCGGAAATAATGCTATAATAGTATATATCGCATGTGAGTTCCATCTTGCCTAATGTAAATTTAGTAGTTTCTTCCAGCTGATGCGAGGCCAACGTGAAGTTGTTTTGTAATGACGATACGCCTGACATAATTCATAAAACGGTTGTGTCGCATATTATCACGCAAATATTTTTCCAAGCATCATATTCATCAATTAGCTGATGTAGTTCCTTTTGAATGGCCGCGGCAGAACCACTCTCACATTTAAGAATACCGAGTTTTATTTCGGTTGTCATATTTTCAGCAGAACTACTTGATACTTTTCCCCTTGCACTCTTTTACCATCAAACTAGAGACAATAGGGTTCTTTGCTTTGAAGTTTTTGAAAAATTTTGGTTTTCATTTTCCGTCCTTCAGTGATTACTCGTTTCCAAACACCCGCCTAACTTGGAACCGGCTCATCATGACCCTGTTCAGCAATGGTTGCAAGAACGCCATATGCTTTATGTGTAGAAATGTTGTTTTTTCAGTCCTAGCAAACCAGCTGTTGTAGTGCTTGCTCTTTGGTATTTTGGTTTGCATTCAGGAGAAAATGACGTGGAAGAATAGGTTGTCGAGTCGGGTGAAGAAGCAGAGCTTTAAGAATCCGAAGATTCTGAGACAGTTGTATGTGTTTGTGTAGGTTGCGATTGAGAAAAGTTGGCTTGAGATTGAGTTTTGGATAGTCGGATTCGTTTTCTTGGGTGGATTGATTCTAAAGGGGCTTGTTTGACCATTGAATAACCAATCTTTCCTCCACTCTTAACTTGCCTCTGGTAGAGCTCTTTATCCTCCTTTTTCATTTTCCATTAACGTTGGTGACATCAAATAACTTAGAAAGTGTTGTAGTAAATTTATCAGACGGTTTCTTTTTGTTTTTGTCAAATAAATCAGACAATTGAGTTTCTTTCTGATTAGTGCGCTGGATAATAGTGGATAGTCTAGAAATTCCCTCAAGAGCAATTCTATATCCGTTATCATAATTTTGATTCGATCTAGTCACTGTTTCTTGCTATTGAACAGAAAAGTGAAGTTTCCAAGAATTTGACGGTTTGTGGGCATCCTTGTGAGATTGATTAGCTTTTCAACAGATGGAATTCTTGGATCACTATTCTGTTTAGAAGATGAGGGTAGATGCCTTGTTTATAAACAATTGGAAAAAGTGACTGGAATGTGCTTAAAAGCAGTCTAGAAAGTCATGTAAAAGTTCAGTGTGAAATTGAAACCGATAGTCAAACTGCGCGATATGTGAAAACAAAAATGAAAAGGTGGGGGAACTTTTTTCAATTTAAAAAAAAATAAATGTTGCTACTGTCATCTACATACAATTGTTCCTCGAATGTAAGTGGTTTCAGTTTCGTTACGAAAAAAATGAAAATAGTTATCACCATAATATATATATTAGGGTGGGTCATACATATTTTCAGTTGCATATCTGAGACATGTGTAGAAAGATGCCCAATAGCATCCATATGGAATGTTAAAAAACAATTTTCCAAACAAACTATGTCTACCACATGCAACTTGAAAGTTTATAATCCCATAGTAACAAGAAAAAGACAACACAATGTAAAATCATGCAAAAGTTCTCACTTCACAAGAAACTGGAGTTTGATACGACAGAAGGTAACTGATCCGTGGATCGTTTACACTGTATTACCCATTCCATGACGTGCGGTATGTACAATAACCCTGGAAGTGGTTGCTGATACGTCTCGCACAACTCGTTGAACGGACTGAGAATGACATAATATACCACGTACTGACAAAGCAGAGAAGTTGTCTAGGTCGTCATTGGAAACCACTGATAGGAGTGGTGGTGGTGTCACTGTTGTTGTATCCCAAGAAATTATATCCATGTATGACGATGCAGATGGATTCAAATCGATGGACTGTTTATCAAAAAGTCGAATGTTATTCTGGGAATGTATTTGTACATGAATAATCTTCCCATGTGCGGTTTTTCTAACAGATTGATTTTCATCAATAATACCGGCAAGGAGGATATTCTCAGGGTGGGCGAAGTAAGCATTGTTCTGTAAAACTGGCTTCACGATTGCCCCAATCATCTGGACCCAGTTCAAAACATAGTTTCATAAGATGGGCTAAATTCTGAGCACCAAAGTAACATTCTGAGTGAAGCTTTAAATAAAGCCATGAAGGTGCATAAACATTTACAATGAACTTGACAATTCTGTATAAAGACAATGTACAATTGGATGAAGACATATAAAGGCCTAATCGTAGGATTCGGTTAGCCGTTGTTAACCATCTTGCATGGTTAAGATATCCTGGCATACAATTTTGAAGAAAATGTATGTTCTCAATTCCAATGAATCCGTTCTGAACTGCTAAGCAACTTCGTAGTAGATAACTTTGATCAGTACTAAGATCTTTCTTTACGTCATCGGCAATGTCAACAACTTTTCCTCTGACTGTTTTGAAATTCGTGAAAAGTAAATCTTTGAGATCAAAGTCTATGGAACTCATGATTTTACCGATTGACGTACTTGGACCTGTTGTGCGTCCTCCGTCAACCACAGAAATGTATTTCCGTAGATGAAGTTCATTTGTATGCGATAAACAAATGAGCCACTGCAGTGGTCTTCCAACATGTCGTTCTACCTCTGGAATCACTCTATTCGTCTTACCAGTGTTGATGACTGTACCATCACAAACTATTGCTGACAAGGTTTCCATGGATTCGGTGTGTATGATAACTGACAGAAGTTCTTTCACAATATCACTTGATTTGCTACTGTCCGGCACAACATGATCTACGTACTGTCCACCAGGATAGGAGACTACGACATAATGTTGTTCTTTAATAGATCTCCGGTTACATCCTGTACCTGTCCCAACCACTGTTACATCCGGCTTGCCATCCAATCCCATACATTTAAATGATCTTACATCATCCGAATGTTTATTTCTTCCTGCCTCTAAAATTTTCTCTGTCTGCAAAGTTTTGCTGGATCTACGCATGATTCTGTAGTCAGAAGATTTAGATCTTTCAACAAAGAGTTGACAATTAGGCAGGCATCTCTGTTACTAACTTTACACCTGTCCAGAGATTACACAATTCAGGATATTGTAAAGTATTACGTACTGCTTTCATTTCCTCGTCACTGCTTGTCGTCATATCATCATTATAATCACAACGTACAATGTCATCGTTATCATCGTAATCATCGTGCACGCCGCTTACATCAGAAGAAGCACAACGACACAAATTTAATTCAATATCTATCTCCACATCATTTATGGTCTCTATGCTTTTCTGTTTCCTACTTCTGTCAACTTTCTTCTGCAATTCAATTGTCATTTCTTTGTCAATTTTCCCTAGATACATTTTCCGTGTTGTTTTTTGATCTGCCCAAAAATTCCATTCTAGCCCAGGTATATTCATTGGCAAATGACACAGTTCACAGCTTCGATCTTTTGAAAGGTTTCTTCAAAAGTTCGTGCAACAGAATCAAAATACTCGCAACAGCATATATCAAATACACTTTGCAAATTTAGAAAGGTTTCTTCAAAAGTTCAATGTTCAAATATATGTTTATTGCCCAATACAATTCACTGTTGTTGAATACTAGAGATCAGAAACACACCAAAATGCAAAGTTTAAAAATCAGTAGGTCACAATTAAAGTATATATTGCGAAGGAAACATACAAAAATAGGCGTTTTTACTAGGAAGCGACCGATATGCCTTTACCGATAGTCCGATACCGATATTTTCCCCCAGCATTTTTACCGATACCGATACCGATATTTTCTTTTTAGGGTGCTGTCCATTATTTATGTCAACAAATTTTTGGCGATTTTTACCCCCCTCCCTTTGTCAACAACTTGTCAAACTTCCAGAGACCCCTCCCTATAAAAATTACGTCAACATTTGATTACCCCCCAAAAGGTGGCTTCCATAATGTTTATGTGGCAAAATTAGTATGAATATAGTTAGTTTAATTAAAATACTGAATGTTAAGCGAGTGTGTAACACAGAACTACAACCGCTTAATTTTCCTATTTATTAAGTAATTATATTAAATTAAAAGTAACATTGTTGGTCGTCAACTTTTCTTGACTCTCCCCTCCCCCTTGTCAACAATTGTCTAAAAATTTTCAGACCCCACCCTCCTCCCCCTATTTTGTTGACGTAATTAATGGTATTGCCAGCCCTTTAAGCAACAACAATGCCAATTGCCAAACACGTGTCTCTCTCGCTAATACAGCTAATGACGTATGTCAACCCATGCTTACCCCTTCCCTGTCATATTTCGTGACTCGCCCACACGTAAGTCTTGTTCCCCCCCCCCCAACTTCCCATCCCATCAAAATACGCATAGATGTTCACTAATTGTATCATTCCAGGTCATACATTAGAATTAAGAAATTGCCAATCCTATTGTTTCAAGGTCGTATCTCATGTATACGTGACAATTTCTGTGTAACGTGGGTTTTTTTTCCTTTTTTTAAAATCTTGTCTGATCTGGCTATAGAGAATTAGGTTATTTACTGATTTTCTCTTTTCTGCAACTCTGTTAGAAAAAAAAAAACAATGTATCGGCAGCCAAAAAACGGCCGGTCCGACAGTTAACCCATAGTGCCAATATCGGTTCGACTATCGGTCGCTCTCTACAACAATCGGCCGATCCGGATATTAACCGATAGTGCCAATATCGGTCCGATACCGATAGCGATCCGATTATCGGTCGCTCCCTAGTTTTTACTACACAGTCACATAGGTAAGACAAAACTAAAGTTGCAGCATGTAGACGACTTCAGAAATTTCTTTGCAAATTACTTTTTGAATACTTGGTACATTATGCAACTTCCTCCATGATGTCTCAAGAAAAAATAAATTTTATGACCCACCCTAATATATATATATATATATATATATATATATATATATATGAAGTGTACATACAATTAACAATAACATATTAATCGCTTCCAATAACAATGACGTCATAATGTTCGTTTTTGGTGGTAGGGTGCCAAGAATAACGTTGGCCGCATTTTGGTAATATGTATGTTTTAATCGTTATTCTATTAACAGAAATGTGGACATGCTCGATGTAAACACTTTTTACTTCAAAGTCCCAGAATCAGCAGAGAATCCAAAATATCACAGTCCTTTGAGGACTCAAAATTCTTCCGACACCAGCACTATTGTGAGTAGACACTATTGAGTGATTACTTGAACAAAAAAAAGAGAGAAATTTGTTACTATTGGCCCAATTAGTACTTACTTATACCATAGGTTCTCAACCAATGGTACGCGTACCCCGGAGGGTAACGGGAAAGGGAAATGCAGGGATACGCAGCATACGTTACATTTATTATCAAAGTTACGTTTGAGGAGTATCCGCGGACATACAGTTAGCAAAAAGATTGAGAACATCTGCACTCTACAGTAGCAGATCCTTTTAATCCACATCATAAATACTCTACTGTGGTACGTATGAATACCTGAACAAATTCATTCCCTTAAGTTTCTTAATAAAAATGAATAGGTAGTATTAGCCTATAACCGTTTTGGCTTTTTCTTATAATCATACTAATCAAATAACCCTTTCTTAAGTCCTACAGACATGTGTGATACAAAAGATGGTGGTTGCACTAGGGCCATTATTCCAAAAAAAACATATACAGGACTGGAAGTTGGTGTGTGTGTAGATCTGGAGTTGGTGTGGTGTGTAGATCTGGGAGTTGGTGTGGTGTGTAGATCTGGGGGTTGGTGTGGTGTGTAGATCTGGGAGTTGGTGTGGTAAGTAGATCTTAGAGTTATTGTGGTGTGTAGAACTGGGGAGCTTGTGAAGTGTGTAGATTTAGGTTCTGAATCCAGCTGATAAACCCTAGGTTTATTTTAAGGTCATTCCGAATGTTCCAACGTAAAGCAAATCATAATCATTTCCTGACATGAACTGGGAAATATTAGACAATGGGCAATGTCCATTGTCTCCCGTGGTGCCTCCATGGCTTTTGTACTCAGCTATGGTTGATATAAAAAAGGCGCTTTAAAAAAATCTTTTTATGGTTGATTTGATGCAAGACTGGGGTTGTAATGGTTGATTGATGGGACTGGGGTTGCAATGGTTGATTTGATGCAAGACTGGGGTTGGCAATGGTTGATTTGATGCAAGACTGGGGTTGGCAATGGTTGATTTGATGCAAGACTGGGGTTGGCAATGGTTGACGGATGCAAGACTGGGGTTGGCAATGTTAGATTTGATGCAAGACTGGGTTGGCAATACAGATTTATGCAAGACTGGGGTTGGTTGGATGGTTGGTTTGATGCAAGACTGGGGTTGGCAATGGCTGGTTTGATGCAAGACTGGGGTCATAGGTCTGTATTGTAAAAGGAACGTTTAGATGGGTTCAAATTACACATCCTTTAACGATGGATTCAGTGCAGTCTTAGTGAAATAACAAAGAAAATTTTATCACAGTATACAGAAAAATAGAATATGCTCACTACATGACCAGTAACATGATTGCACAATACAATGAAATGAAAAAAATAAAACAAAAAACACAAATGTCAGTAATGAAACAATATAATTGTCTGTGTCTCCTGCTATTAGCTTGTCTTTAAAGCTCAAAGGGGTGTAAATATCTTTAAACACAAGGAGTAGATACCTCCTTACAACAAGGTATATGTCTCTTGAAAAACATGGGGGTATAATTTTTTAAACACATGGGGTTATAATTTCTTTAAACACATGGGGTTATAAGTCTCTTTTAAACACATGGAGTATAAGTCTCTTTAAACACAATAGAAGATAAATTTATTAATTTATACACATGTATTTTTGTTTTGTATTTCATTGCTCAGTAGTTAATTTAAGGTTTACTCGTGGCTGTGCATACTAATTATAGATAACGATAGCTTATACATGTTGAAGGTTTTTTTTTCTTTTTTTTGTTGGGGTGTATGTTGAGGAATACGTTGCATCAAAGAACATCAATAAGGAACGAAGAACTCTGAGTGTCCAACACTATGGCCTTGGTGTACAAACTGAAAATGGAGGTCCTTATAGTCTAATAAAGATTGACCATTACACAGAGGTAACACATTTTTATTAACTGTTATTAAGGGGAAAACAATAAATACGTTACATGGCAAACGTCTATCTCCAGCTAATGAAATCAATGCGTGGTGTGTAAAATATAAACATGGCGTATTGTATATTAATTTAAGAATATTAAAGTATCTAAAATGAGCTCCCCTTGGAACCATACTTTTATTATTAAGATGTTGAAAGGAAGAAATTCAGAATTAAAATTTCTTAGGTGCATCAGTCTGCATGTTCTGTCAGATATTTCGTCGGCAGAGTTATTCAGCTTATCTAAAACTGGTACAATGTTTTAAGACGCAGTATTAATGTCACCACCGTTTACGGACTTAAAGGGGTTATATGATGTAGCTAATTTTACTGGAAAGATGAAGTAGTCTTTATTTAACCTGACCTTAATGCTACGTACTGCTGTTCAGATACTGATGCAGCCAAAGCTGCCTTACATACTCTATGTGTATAAATAATAGCGGTGTGGGTTCTGGTAAAATAGTAAAGAATGAATAAAACAGTATTCCAGTTTAAAATCGTCAAACGTAAACAATAGTAATAAAAATCATGAAAAAAAAATCGATCTGTCCGAAACCAAAATACAAAAATAACAAAGCCTACCTATCAAACCTAAGGGAATATAACTCTATGCAAAGGTTTTTGCAGGGTACATATAGTATAAAATAATATCTTTTTTATTACTGAAATTTACTCAAGATTAAAAAATGTTCATTATTTACTAAAATTATAATCATAAAGTTCCATTAGCCCTAACGGGCCAAAATGAAGTACCCAGCCGCCTTTACTTCCCCTAACTTTAAGTCAGCTGGGTGGACTTGTGGGACGACTTTTAAACACATTTCAGAAAATTCGGAACGCAGGACTCTCAGGTCGACAGTCGAGTATCTACACCACTCGGCCACCTGTCCCAATTTATGAAGTATACATATGTCTTTGTGTAGTCAAACTACATTGCAGACAGGTTTACTTTCTATTTTTTATATCGCAAAAGATCTTTATATTTACAGATTTTCTTTTTTTTGTAACAATAGTTTATTGTTATTATTGAGATGCACTTTATGAAGTTATTTTCTCATCTAAACAATCAACCCCCACCCCAAAGGATCATGATATTCATCGTTAAGATGATTTTAAGAAGAGAGCCTTTTTCATCAAAGTCGGCTGTTCCCATCTTCTGCAATATTCTGCTATTACACATGACCAGCTTCCCTGTTCTTATTCCGACGGTTTTGTTTAGATTTAAAAACAACAATAACAGCAGCAATACCTATCACTCCCACAAGCAGCAGACAAGATGTCGGTTCCAATTTCCACATTCTCTAAAACATTCTGAGTTTATCAAGCATCACATACATGTCGTAGCCATAGATTTTTTGGGGAGGGGGCTGGAGCGGCTTGGGGCGGGGGCTGGCAGAGAGTTTTATGTAAGAAAAAAATTGGAACACGATGATAAAGAAGTATATTTTGGCAATGAAATGTGATTTTTAGAATTGACTTGAGGGGGGCCAGCCCCTAGCACCCCCCCGGCAACGTTAGCCTTGTCTTTACACATACTTTTCATTTGATTTTGCGTTAAATCGAAAGCGGAAAACAAGAATTCAAATTGGCGTCTTGCCCGCGCTCTCAATTCGATATTTCTTTTCGAAAAATCTACAGTTTTAAAATAGTTTCTGTGATTTTTATTATGAAATGTAAAAGTCCCAAATATTAAAAAGTAATAATTAACATATAATATCATTCAAATTATTGTAGTTTTACATAACAGGTAACATTTTAATATCGTCAAACTTCTAAACAATAGTAATAATCAAATCTCCGACGATAATACTAGAAGCGAGCGGGTTCTGTCTGATTCGTAACAAAGTTTTAAAAAGGGATATAATATAAAAAAGAAATTGCAAAATTTTTATACCAATGTTTTCCTCAGCTTTATAATATATTTTTTTTCAATAAATAGGGCTTTGATTTATTTAAAGTACAAAATAAGATTTACATGTATAGGCCTAAACTAGGTCATTAAAGGAAAAAAAAAATAAACAGCAGTTTTTTTTTTTTTAAATAGAACATTAAATTATAACTTCGATCTTGTGACCTAGTGGCTGAATGGATAAGCAGCTTGGGCTTTTCTTTTTTTATGCTGACTATCCAGGTTTTGATTCCTCTTAGGGCCATTTTTTTTCAGAATGTAACCTTTTAATTATTTTAATGAAAAGTAACTAATTATATATCTTTGACATTTTTTTTGAATTTAAATAATTTATCTTTTAGGATGTTGTAAGAAAAAGAAACAACAACTAATTAGATTTTTAATTATTTCATAACTTAAAAAAAATATTTTGAAAATATGTTTGAAAGCTGAACTTTAGAGGCGTACCTAGGGTGGGGTGAGGGGGTCCAAAATCGAAAAGTCCCGCCGGGCCTCAGCTGAGGGGGAGCCCCCCAAAAATTATACATTAAAGAATAAGTGCCACAATCTCATGTCATGGTATCTGTCCTATCCTCATATGATTACGCATTGTTTAATTATTGTGTTATTTCCTTATTTGGTATTGTATCACATGTATCTACTCTGTATAGTTCTATAACTCACTACACGACTTTCTACATCAAACATTATCTTCTTCGACTGCACTGTCCACTCCAGACCACGTGTCACCCAGTCTCTCATTGGTCTACTGCCTTTACTGGTTCACGACCGTTATCTCTTCCCCCACTTCCAGGTAGTTCACCTCCCCGCATATTACGTCATTTTCCCTGCCAAGACCAGAGGTAAATTGCGTGGGCGTATTGCGCCAAGCCCAGCATACAGCGTGGGTGAATGCCACTATTTCATCACATGCTTGACCTTACTAAAACCAGGTCACAAGCACTTAAACATACCAAGTAAGGAAATACAGTAATTAAACAATGCGTAATCATAAGGGATAGGACGGTATCGAATAACAGAAGAATGCACAGAGGCCCAAAAGAGGCCAAGCTTCCGGCCCCCAAATGCCTAGGTTCGGCACTGGCTTTATAATAGTCTACCTCTATGCAAAGGCTTATAGGTACAGCGCTAGTCTATATAAATAATAGCGTGGGGTATTCCAGTTTAAAAATCGTCAAACGTAAGCAATAGTAATAAAAATCATGAAAAAATAGGATCTGCCCCGAAAACCAAAAATAACCTAGCCCAGTGGTCGGCAAAAAGTGCGGCTCAGCAGAGTCAACACATGTAGCTTTCCTCTTTGGCTCCTTTAGTGGCTCTGGCACAAATATTATCAAAGGAAGGCGAAATAATATTTTCACAAATAAAAAATTTGGTAAGAAATAATAAAATGATCTTATTTTGATCAATTAAAATTCTACTTCTATAAACTAATAAATAAGTAATTTTGTTTTTATTTAAGTTAAAAGATAGATAGGTATTTAAATTTTAATGTTGTTGTCAAAATACGTAACGAACATCGAGTTAATTTTTATAAGTCTTCGTAAACGTAAACACAAACCATGTACAAGCTACCGGCTGAAAATTGCTCGTATGTTTTCGGCGTACTCCGGTGTGATACAAGTACACGGAGAAAAAATTCTTAGAAAAATTCCCAAAGCTCGTCACAGAAAGCGAGTGCAAGAAATGAATAAAGAAATTTTTCTTAATGTTGATTTAATAAGAATTAATAAAATTGTCCTCTCGATATCTTGGCCATCGTGATATAATATAGTGTATTTGTGTGTGTGCGTGTGTGTGTGCGCGCGCGCGCTATTACAAAATAATTACAATAGTCCGAAACAGGTAATGTCAGGTAATATTGAAACGACAATTAACACTGTAATGAAATTTGGTGTAATAAAAGTTTACTAAACAAGATGGTTTGGCTGCCAATTTTTTTTTAATGTTGTAATGTTCATATTTTGGCTCTTTTGCTAAAAACTTGTGCCGACCACTGACCTAATGCTCTCCACTGATGACATCTTAAGTGATATAACTCTAAGCAAAGGTTTTGCAGGGCAAGCTAGTTATCTATTTAACTAAATAAACAACTTCAAATGGTGCATGCCGCGGACAAAAGGTAATTAAGGAAGTCTTTCTTTGAACTCTCTCTTATTGTAACGAGTCGAGACTTAGCCCTTAGGGCCGTGAGCTGAACCATAATAAGGAACTCTTCTCAAGGCTCATTTCATGGAAAGAGCCCTACTAAGTATTTTGTCTGTCTCTTCTGCAAGACCTTCTGCCCTGTTCTTTATCCATGACTAGTGAAAAAGCCTACTGAAGCTGGCTGAATGAAACTGACAGAAGGGATAACAAAGAAATATATTGAAATACTGCAATAGATAAGAACATGTGACCTTTGTTGCCATGAACAGAATACGATATGAACAGAAATATCAGAGTCATGAAAATAGCAATGTATACACCACACGATATGAAAACTACCTGCGAGAGAGACAGTGTTACAAGGCATACACCGCACGATATGAAAACTACCTGAGGGAGAAACTCGGGCTAGACGATTATGTATTCAAATATAGGGATATCTCCTAGAGCAGTGCTTCTCAAACTTTTGAAGTCACGGCCTCCCTTAGAACGCCAATCAATATGTCGCGGCCCCCCAATTTTTTTCTTGGTTTAGATTGCTTAAATTCATAATTTTAAACTTCTATATGCAAACTTGTACTAGTCAATACATGCTTTTTCTAATGTTAATGAAAGAGTGAAAGGATGCAACATATAAAATAAACTAGATTTATTTTAAACATATATTACTATTTACATACAATAATATTAGGTTAATTATATTTTATGTGTCACATTTTTGAAATTCCACGGCCCTCCGGGCAGTCCACGGCCCCCTAGGGGCCGCGGCCCACCACTTTGAGAAGCATTGTCCTAGAGCAGTATTTGTGTGAAAATAATATGTGTTACCATAATATAAATGTTACCATTATAAGTGTTACAGTAAAATATGCGTCATAATAATATGTGCTACTTTAGACATGTTTACAGCATTGCAGAAATACTAATGCTGGATCGAAGTGGGATTTCTCAAGAACCTGAAAGTGGGCTACTTAGACAATATAATACCCGTAATAATCGCCATAACACTTTACAATAAATATCAATTCCTATCATTTCTAGACGAAGAAACCAATCTTATAGACGAAGGTAGGATCGTCAATCACATTTAAAGTACACAGATATGGTGGGCTGGCCTTAATTTGACCGATTGTTTCCAAATTGTGGCCCCATACCCTTGGCAGGGGCCCCGAAATTTATATTAATAGCTGTTATTGTAAAAGTAATAGAAGAAGGGCATCGCAAGCATCCTTTAACATGGGCCCCGCACTTGTAAGGCCGGCCCTGCTTATAGTTTTTTTTTATTGTAGTTGTAAAAGTTAAAATGGTATAATTTTTATGAATAAAAATGTAACTATATATATATATATATATATATATATATATATATATATATATATATATATATATATATATATATATTAGGTATATGACTCAAAAATTGTTTTCATTATTTTTTATTCCCCACTAGTTATCAAAGCGTCTGGCAACGGGACCGGATGAGTAGGCACACAGTTGGAGCGTTGAAAATGCAGATATATATTTTAGCGCGTTAACAATCAGTCTATATCAGAGGTGTGCGGATCTTAAAATTTAGCGTCCGCGTCCGTCCGCGGATTTCTATCAATGACTACGTCCGCGTCCGCAGAATCTTACAATATTGGTCCGGCAGTCAGTCCGCGCGTCCGCATTGCTGAAATTTATCTGTTTAAATGACTTGAAATTTTTTTGCAACGCTTAAGAAGATCCGCGTCAGTCCGCGAGTCCGCAACTTAACCATACGAAGCATCCGCTGTCAGTCCGCTGATTCGGAAAAGTTCGCGAATCTGCGTCCGCAAGCGGACGCGTCCGTCCGCTCATCTCTGGTCTATATACTTGCAGTGGCCCCAAGGACATGAACAGATTATTGTGGCCAAAATACATTTGAGAATAGGGATACCAATAATACATCAAATAAAATTCATATGTTAAATAGTTCCTCCAAAAAAAATAACTTCACTATGGGTAAACATAAACAACAACTCTTAAATCATATTCCTTCATAATATTTAATGGACTCTTCCAAACAGTTATTCATTTAATGTTTTATGACGTTCAACATGGCGTATTTAAAAAAAAGAGAGACGTGAGTGAGTGCTTGTGTTAGTTAAACGCTACATGTTTAATGGTGGTTTATTTACTTGTTTTACATTGTAGCATAGTACAATTAACTAAGAAAAAATTGCCGACCCGGCAGTGCAGAACCTAGGATTTACGGGCCCGGTGGTTTGGCCTCTTTGGGGTTGCCCCTGCATTGTGGCATGAGATAATTTTTGACGCTTCTCAAGCTTGGTCCCAAGAAGAAAGAATCGTTGTGTAGCTTTAGCTGACCTTCAATTAAAACATGGTATTCCATCAATGCAGATGAGCCGCAGACGCAGAAAACATTAGGCCTCTTAAAAAAGAAAGACATATCAAAGCTTTCAACATTATAGTTCTGTGAAGCCAATGCCGAACCAAGGATTTTAGGTATCTTTGGAGCTACTATGACGGACATGAGATAATGTACTTAATATTTAGTTTAAAAAATATTTGGGGGCCCTCCTCAAACTGGGCCCCCTCCATACACCCTCTGTGTGAAGCCCCATCATAAATGGGTTAGTTTGCATTGTAAACGTTGTGTACGGCGCTACTCAATCTCAACCCTTATTCAATTCATTCATGTGACGTAATAGTGAACAAATGAAAAAAGTGACGTATTTTTTTAGGTTAGTAATAAAGGGAAATAATTGTACATTAGAAATAGACATATTTTAGAAATAATAACAATTTAAACAATATAAATATTACATTATATTTAGGTATCCAATTTTGGTTTAAAATATTTAAATTGTGGAACACAACACAGAATATTAATTGAACGATTGCAAATATTTCTTTACGATCGCTTCTCATTTAATAACAAATTGAACACCATAGATTTATTACGTTACTGTGAGATATAGATAGGCCTTGAACCACTTTTGTTTAAAATTTGTTTCAAAGAGTATCACAAATATTTGGATGATTGTGTTACTCTCTCCTAAGATCGCTTCTTGCCCCTTTGGTAATGATTGAGGCGGTCGAAAACAGTATCACATTGTGATTGCCATTTGGTCTACGATCTACCTGCCGTATGTTAGTGTACGGTGTTAAATCACCTCGGCGACTCAAACATATGGCTGGTCCAATGTCAATTCTGGTAGCCATGTAGGAGACTTTCTTACCGGCTGACCTGTTGGTAGCCGTAATATGCATGTTAAGAAGAAAACAATAAATGTTTCTGCCATCTCTTTGAATTGTCTATGCCGCCATCTTGGATGAATTGAGCTATGCCGCCATGTTGGATGACAGACGGAAGTAGCGACACACGGAAGTAGCGATGACAGACGGAAGTCGCGATGACAGACGGAAACCGGAATACATGATGTAAAATTTGTAATATAGATAATGCCATAAGTGGATATTTATCATATCTAAACAAAAAAATATCAATAACAACCCTCAACTGTTAAAAAGTTCACCCTGCCACACACCCAGTAAATCGAATGTCATACCCGCATTTAGTATTTTAACTGTAATTTTGTTCTTTGTTGTTCCATGCACAGTCAGCATTTTAATTGGCAACTATTATATGCATAATTAGTATTTGTGTCATTTCTGGATTGCCTCACATCAGTTCTGTCAAAAGCTCCAGCTTCCGGCACGAGTAAGGAGAATTTGACTTCAAATCTAGTGTATTTCCGAATAAGGCATTAAATCACCAAAGACTGGTTGACAGTCTTGATCAAATGCGAAAAATCCCAATGGAACTACATATCGTGAACAGATATAAAACAATTGCTTCTGATGGGTGCTAAGAAAAGACATGATCGTACAATGTTGTTATGAAGTTTTGAAAACATAATCGAAGTCCTGAAAACAATGATTTCACAGTGTTGTTTAATGTAAATGATGAGAAAGGAGAGTAGTTAAAGCTGAGAAGACAGAGAGTTCTATGCATGTCAGACTTTGACAAAAGAAAAAGTAGGCTATTGAAGATGATTCACTAAAGATTCACCTAAGAATAATGAAATTACTTAAAGGGGAAGTGCCAGTCACAGAAAAAGCTTTACTGAAGAAAGTGTTGAATCAAGTGTTCATCAAATTCTGATACAAAAGATTCTGTGAGTAAAGAAGATTTTGTGAAGAACAGTGTTCCAGTAGTAGTAAAGATAATGAGAAACCATTAAAGTCGAAAAGACAAAAAACTTCTTCAGTGCGTTTAGTAACTGCACCAAAATTGAGTACAAAGAAGGTCCAAAAGTCGGGAACTGGAGTTTGCATATCTACTCAATCTCAAAGCGGCATTTACAAAGGTCTAGTGCAGAAGGGGAAAAATTACAAAGTAATTTCAAGGAAAACTTTAAAAAGAACACTGGTGCTTACAATTACAGATGGAAAAAAACCATACAAAATAAAGCATGTGAGGTTGTTGTTACAAAAAAATGAAAAAAGGGAGTTCAGACTCGCTGTTCTTCAGCTGGCAAATGCAAAAGTGGAGACAATATTTAATGAAAAACTGTCTTCTTCTTGCTTTGGCTTTAATATCATGTAGGGCCCTAGCTTCCTGCTATACTACTCTTTCTCCACTTTAACCAAATGAAAACTGTGCTCAATGAATAAAAATTATTGTCTCTGACACAACTGCAGCATATACTTGAAGAAGAATCGGTGCAGTCACACTGTTACAGAAACACTTTGAAGATGTTGGATTAGAAAAAGTGCTGTGTACATTTGATGATATCAACACATTCTAGATAATAAATATTGAAAACACGTCACGAATGATCATTTTTGTATATCAACAACTTCACCAAACATAGCTACTCGTTTGTTTCAACAATAGCAGAAAAGTAGGAACAACTCAAAGCATCATTTGATAATGCTGGACACCACTAAAGAAATCAGAACAAGAGTGCTGGCGAGATGACATGGCTTTAAATAAATGCTACAGGATTTTCAAAACTAGAGGAAGCTTACCAAAAGTAAATTTTCAATCACTTCCAAAATCAATAATGAGAGATGGAAATCAAGGGCAATTTATTGTTTGTCATCATTCGTTCTGATGAGTATCTGCAAACAGCTATGGCAGCATGTGATTTTATCCGTGGTATGTGGGCTGACATCTGGTTCACTGCCCAGTGTGTTTCAATACTACTGACTTTGATAATTTATCAAAAGCTTGTAAGCAGCATATAAAGACTTTGAAGCTACAACATTTGGTCCACAGATCAAACTTACACTAACGCTGCGTTCTAATATCTGTGCAGAGCGTGTAATTAAAGTGATACATGATTTACTTCCACTTGCAAGTCCATTGAAAAATTGAAGCATTAAATTTCTTCTACTAATGCACAGTTAGAAATGTACATTGTTACATTGTAACGATTATCAATATTATACTTATGTCACTTTTATTTGTAGCTTCCAATGGTGAAAGCTTTATTGAAATATTTGGACATTTATATGTTATAAAATATTCTTATCGATAGGAGGGTCATTTTTTATGCAAAACAAAAAATATCCATATTTTCTTTATTTGTGATACGAAGCTCCACCAAATATGATATGGGGATATAGGTTATATTTTAGTCATACCCTTAATATATATATATATATATATATATATATATATATATATATATATATATATATATATATATATATAACCGTATTATAGATATTCAATCAATCCGTAATAATAACATTCTTCTGTCTGGGAAATTAAAAGGTGAGATACGTTTTAGAGCATGGTTACGGTGGAGTGGTTGTTAAAGCGTTGAACTATGATGAATTAACAGTCGACTTAGAAGGCATGTGCATGAAAGGAACATTTCCATTAATGAAAGCAATCAATCAGTACCGCTACAGGTGAGTACACTTTTTTATCCTATAATGAGAAAAATATTTTGAAAGGAAACGAACAGATACAGATGACTTTTCCAAACTATTTTCTGAAAAATCTCCAATGTTTAAAAAAAAAAAAAACTTATTTAAAAAATTTACGAAGGCTCATAAATCGGTTGTATCGAACTGTCGCATGACGTAAATTGGATAAACAAATGTAAATTTCAGGTAAGAAGTTTGTAGTTGTTTGCCCCTTCTGTTTTGTTTATTTATTAAACCTAAATAAACTTCACCGGAAATTTGAGGAAATACCCAAATTGCTAAAGCATACTTTTCTTTTAGATTAAAGAGTAAGATAATAATTAGAAACTGGTTACTTTTTAAATTTAAAACTGCTAACAGGCACAAGCAGCAAACTGAATTTTTAATTTTCTTGAATCTTCATGGAGCTTAGACCATAATAAACGATTTCTGTGAGAACGAGACGAATTGTGATGATTCATTTATTGCCTGCTGGTAGAGGAGATGTTAATTAGTGTGCAGTGGTTGATTTGTGAAGTCTCTGTAAGGTTGTTTATCTGTAAACATGTAAGGTTGTTTATCTGTAAAGCCCATATGTAAGGTTGTTTATCTGTAAAGCCCATGTAAGGCTGTTTATCTGTAAAGCCCATGTAAGGTTGTTTATCTGTAAAGCCCATGTAATGATGATTATCTGTAAAGCCCATGTAAGGATGATTATCTGTAAAGTCCATGTAAGGTTGTTTATCTGTAAAGCCCATGTAAGGTTGTTTATCTGTAAAGCACATGTAAGGTTGTTTATCTGTAAAGAATACAACAGTTTATCTTAAAGCCCATGTAAGGTTGTTTATCTTAAAGCCCATGTAAGGGGATGTTTATCTTTAAAGCCCATGTAATGATGATTATCTGTAAAGCCCATGATGATTATCTGTAAAGCCCATGTAAGGTTATTGTTTATCTGTAAAGCCCATGTAAGGTTGTTTATCTGTAAAGCACACGTAAGGTTGTTTATCTGTAAAGCACACATATAAGGTTGTTTATCTGTAAAGCACATGTAAGGTTGTTTATCTGTAAAGCCCGTGTAAGGTTGTTTATCTGTAAAGCACACGTAAGGTTGTTTATCTGTAAAGCCCGTGTAAGGTTATTTATCTGTTAAGCCCATGTAAGGTTTTTTATCTGTAAAGCCCATGTAAGGTTTTTTTGTAAAGCCCATATAAGGATGTGTATCTGTAAAGCCCATGTAAGGGTGTTTATTTGTACACCCCATTTAAGGATGTTTATCTGTAAAGTCACAAGGATGTTTATCTGTAAAGCCTATGTAATGATGTTTATCTGTAAAGCCCATGTAACGTTTTTTATCTATAAAGCCCCATGTAAAGATGTTTATCTGTGAAGTCCCTGTAAGGATGTCTATCTGTGAAGTCTCTGTAAGTATGTCAATCTGTGAAGTCTCTGTAAGGATGTCAATCTGTGAAGTCTCTGTAAGGATGTCAATCTGTGAAGTCTCTGTAAGGATGAGATGTTTATCTGGTAGATCCTATAAACCACTACCGTACTATTGTTGTAGGAGGCTTGTTCAAACTATGTTTTTAATGTTTTTTTAATTGCCAGATGGTAAGAAAACTCTTATCTCTTTCTTCTCTCTCTCTCTCTTTATATATATATATATATATATTTATATATATATATATATATATATATATATTTATATATATATATATGTACATATACATATATATCTATATATTTGTTTGTTTCTATTTCTGTATAGATGATACGTAGTTTTAATTGGCATACACAGAGATCAATAAATCAATGACATATTTCTATTCTGGTTAAGAGTAAATAAAACGATGCAACACGGAAGTTCCAAATGACCCAGACTGATATAAGAATAAATCAGCAGGACGTTCTAATTTTAATTTTCTTTTGTTGATTGGTTTGTTGGTTTGTCTTCTGGATTTTAAACTTATTAATAATCGCACACAACGTTAGATAGTTAACTACTAATGCGAACTAAATAAATCAGTTGGTTTGCCAAACAACAAAAGAATGATTTCCAACCCCGCTTCCCAACTTTATAACATTATGAAAACATCCTTTAAATACATTATCGTCTAACCTATGCGTGCCTCTTATGAGTGTGTGTCTCTTCGCAAGATTGATGCAAGTGGAAATAGCCCATTTATTAGAAGTTCGTCATAGTTGAACACGGTTATAACCCTTATTTAGTAATGCTACCACTCCCAGGTACCAGCCATTTCATTAGGCTTTTCAACTAGTTTAGCAAATAATGACAAGCAATAAATAATACACTGAGCGCGGATAGCCAATCGCCGTAGAGCTATTGACATGGAATCTTGGGTTTGATATTCGGTGAGAAAAAATCCATGAAGCTTTAAATGAGTACCTGACTAAAATGGCTGGAAGTAAAGGCGGTGTGTATTATGTTAGTTTCAGATTCCAATAAATAAGTGTTGTGGTGGCGGTTGAATCTGAAGACGTCTATAACATCTGGTGGAGACGGATGGTCATATGAATGTGTCGTAAACGCTCGACTGACAATATGATGGTCCCAGGTTCGATCTTCGGTTACAACCAATGTTTTTTTTTCAGTTCATAGCCATAGTCCCTCCCCATATTCCCCGTGCGCCTCCAAGGCCATTACACTATCGTTTACGTGGGTGGTAATGAAGAAGGGGCAACATAAAAAAACAAAACCAATTACTTCAATGGATTAAAGGTTCTAAGAGATTTCATCTCATCCTTATAGGGCATTTCACACACACACACACTTCATCTCTGATGAACCCGTCGTCTATATTTCTGAAGTAATAATACAGTAGAGGATAGTCACGTGAACAACAGAAAATAACTGTAACTTGGAACACTTGCATTATGGACTAGCGTTTGTTTTCGCGCGCGCATGGGTGTATTGGTTTGCTTTGTACGCATATTGCTGCACTCTTCGAGTCCAAACGGTCAGTTACACCTAGCCTATAAGTGTGTGCGACAGTAGCTGACTGGTAGGACTTGTGTATATTGAGGTGAGGTCAGTGTAGACCACTTCGTACGTTGACGACGCGATCTTATATTGTATACTTACCGGTATTTATGAGTAGTTACTCAAAGTTACTGAGTACTTTGTACGTAATAAAGGAACTGTATACAGGCCTGTAGCCAGGTCAAAGTCAGCAGGGGGGCACCAATACCCAGCAAGGGGGGCACCTTTTACTTTTTTCTTTATTTTTTCTTCTCTTCTTTTCTTCTTTTTTCAGCGGGGGTGCACTCCACACACCCAGGCGGAGGCACGGCCCCCCTCGCTACGGGGCTGTGTGTATACCTGGCTATTTGTTACAGGTCTATGCAGTGGCGTATAGCGAGCTTAATCTCCGCGCCCGGGGCACAATATCTTTTAGGCGCCCCAATTCTAAAAAACCGTATATTATATGTAAAATATATTAATTATGCCCCATTGTGCGTAGCGCCTGGGGCAGATTCCCCCTCATTACGCCAATGGGCCTATGATATGTTAAGCGAATAGTTTTGGAGTTATCGCTTCATTGTAAAGTAACATGTCTTGTGCTTTAATTAAATATAAAATCCTTGCCAAAAAGTTTATCGCCAGAGGGTAACAAGGAAGTTGTTGGATTACTTCTCAGAAAATTCTTAAAAAGTAAAAACATCAGGAGTCATTCTGTTGCAAATTCAACATGTATCCGATTGTATCCATGTTTGTTTAATGTGTATCACATGTATCAAATATGTATTTTTATATCATGTGTATCCATTCATGTATCATATTTATCCATTTATATGCGTATCATGTATTCAAATGTATCCCTGTTTATTCATGTGTATCCATCTGTCTCATGTGATTTCATGAGTATCCTGTATATGCATTCGTATCCATATTTTTCCTTGAGTATCCACGTGTATCACTGTATCCATGTTTATTATATGCATCATGTGTATCCGACAGTATCATACATCATATGATTACTGTTATATCAAATGTTTCATGTATCCAGTTTTAACAAGGTCCTGAAATACATCTTACCTTGTTCTTCTTCACATCTATACAATGATTTTTTTTTGTTCAATATTTGTGACATTAAGAAAAAGAAGATGCTTTTGAATAAGGAGAAACCAAACTACAATGGTCTGTCACCTCCAGTAATCTCAACATAAACTATGTAATTCATATTTACACCAAACATTTTTATCATAAACAATAATTTCATATTTTTTGTTTTTAAAAATATATTTGTTATTGTGTACTATATGTTATTGTGCACTATGTTATTGTGGTACTATTTGTTATTGGGTACTATATGTTATTTTATTATGTACTATTTGTTATTGGGTACTATATGTTATTGTGTACTATTTGTTATTGGATACTATATGTTATTGTGTACTATATGTTATTGTGTACTATGTATTTTTAAAATTAAGGAGGGACGTTACAGTTGTCACACAACAAATTAACAGGCACATACTATAAAATCTGTGTGAGCCAAAGAGCGTTATCTAACCAGTGTAAGAGTTCTGGCCATGTTTTGTGCATGTGAATGGAGTTGGGGGTGATCAAACTCTGGGACCTTTCCAGTTGACACTCCAAAGCACTTTAACACACGTCATCCCATACCCCCTTATATGCTGATGGGGTATTGATGAAAAATGATTTAGAACTTCAAAATATAAACAACCAAAAAAAAAAAAAAAAAGCTAACAGCAAGAAACTAAAATAAAAAAACAAAAAAAATGGAGTTTTTTTCCAACCAATTTATTACTTTAAATCTTAAATAAATACATAGTATCGTAGAAATAGATGAGTTCAACTGATATCATTGTATTATCCTCACTCATTTCTGTAGACATTGATCAATATATTTTTAATGGAGTAATAATTAGATAAACAAAAAAATAAATCCATAAATATATGTGTCATATTATAAGGCTTATATCTGTAAGTGTAGGATATACATAAATATATATTTAATTCTGAAATAGATATGTATATGTATATATGTATAGCAATCTTGTTTTATGAATGTAACATATATAATCTATATCTAATGTTAATAATATAGTTTTACATTATGGGATAATCAAGTCGGCAAACTTATAAACCAATGTACATGAGCGATGCTATGTTAGCTTATGTGAATTTTAAATTTATATTTTCGCTTTTACCTGCAGACTTTTGCAATTGCATTTATTAAAGGGTATGGAGTTCCTCCCGCAACTGACGCCGTTGTAATCATCATAGTTGAGAGCATTATGTCACCAAGTCTATCACAGCGTATTTAGCCTGGTAATTCAGACAGTAAACAAATGTAATTTACAAATAAATGTAATATTACCGCGTAGAGTGCGGTCAAAAAGATTATCCGTACAGCTGAATTTTTAATTAATAAAATGTTTAAAAAATTGCCAGTGTATTTAAATGTAATTTTTGATGACATTTTTTTACCTTGTCTATTAGATTTTGCTCATTGTCTAGAATGACTAGGATATAATATGCCCTGCGCCCTCCGGTATATCAGCTTAGTCCCTTTTTCAGCATTAAAATCAGTCGTAACCTAGTCATATTTCTATGTCTGCAGTGCTGTAATAAACAGATGTAAACATTAGGACATTTTTTTTTGCCATAAACAGAAAAAAAGGGCCATCCATAAAAATTGAGCTCTATGCAGCAGCGGATGGTCGTAGTGGTGTAGATACTCGACTGTCAACCTGAGAGTCATGGGTCCTGGGTCTCGGTGAGAACCATGGGGAATTAATTTTTCCAGGTGAAATTTGTTTCAAAGTCACCACAAGTCCACCCAGCTTAAATGGGTACTCTGACTTTAAGTTGGGAAGTAATGCGATTGGGCGTTGTGCTAACCGCACAATCCCTTCAATTGCCGAGGTTATAGAAACAGATGAATTCTACACTTCATCTGCCCCGATGGCCCTTTTTAGGGCTAAGGGAACCATGGCAGCGAAATTTACAGAGAGTGGGTGGCGGGGTAGGAGAGGAGGGGGAAAGTGATCACAGTTCCGGGTGGGATCTCCTCAGAATACGAAATAAATACTGTACAAATTCAAAATAACTCAGATTTGGAATGATTTTTCATCTCCTCATAAATGATTGCAAAAAAAAATAAATAAATACATTTGAACGCTTTTTGTTTAGTCCATACAACTTTTATAAATATTTGTATGATTTGGCCAATTTGGTAATGTTTATCGTCATATTTTTAATATGTATTTTTAATTTCTAAATTCAAAAAGTATTCTCCAATTTTTCGTTTGTATTATTATAAAAACTTATACGTGATGGACAGAGCGTGATTACAAAATATAAATTAAAAAAAAAATCACTTTGTTCTATAATTTTGTATACTTAATACTGTTGTAAGAATTTAATGTTCTTATGTTGGTAATTGTATATACATAGTAGGGGCTGTACCGAATCTTCTTCCGGTTCCTGTTAAGCCGGATTCGGCAGTTTTAATAAATCCGGGTTCGAGTTTTGCCGATTAATTTGGGTTTTAAATTTTGGTGTAAAATTTTTTTTTGGCTCAATATGAACCATTTAATATTTATGCTATACAAATTAAATTAAACAATAAGTTCCTTACTTTCATTCCTGCTTTTTTAAATACTATAACGATGATCACTTTAGTTTTATATGTAAGTACAAATTTATTAAAAAGGAAGATTTGAATCAGATATGTAGTAAATTTGATTAATTTATGATTGAGGAAGAGTTTGCATTTAATTTGGTAAACCAGATCCGGGTTCAGATTTAAAAATTACAATCCGGGTATAGCCTAATATATATGTATATATATATATATATATAAATATATAGTAATATTAAAAAAGAGTACATAAAATATCCGGAATATCCGTGGTCCCCAATGAAGTTGGAACTAGGGACCCCCGAGCCGACAGTCTAGTGCTTTACCTGCAGAGGGGTAGGACCAACAAAATAGAAGGGCAGTGCCCCCACTCTACTCCTCCTACAAAGAAAGAATTCAAACTGTCATGAGCAGGAACTTCCAGCCTCTGCAGAAGAACACATTTTTTGATAAAAAGGGTAATTCCCCCATCCAGTTCCAGTTTTCAGAGTTAATAAGTGGCCCTCAATACTCTCATAGCCACCATTGATCATCAAAAGCAGCATTTCTTTTTTTTTTGTAAGATACAAAGAGCCAAAACCGTGTTGCAAAAAAATATGAAATAACTGAAGATTCACAATGATAGAATAGGAGACGGTGGTTGTGTGGTGTTGAGTGCTTGGCTGTCGATTGGAGGGTCCCGGGTCGAATCTTCATGAGAACGTTAGATTTTTTTCAGGTCCTGGGTGTAAGTCCCACAAGTCCACCCAGCTTTAAATGGGTACCTGACCTTAAGTTGGGGAGTAAGGCGGCTGGGCATTGTGCTAACTCACAAATAATCCCTTTATATGCCGAGGTTACTGAAACAGACACACCCTACACTTCATCTGCTCCGATGAGCTCTTATGGGCTTAAGGGGAAAAAAAAATATCTGACCTCTTATATCCTTCGCCTCAACAAGTGTAATATCTGGATGCACTTTATTGTTTACAATGTAGGAGACAGCCTTGGTGGACAATCCAAGGTTTATTTTGTTTAAGTAGACTCCTTGGACTTAAACGAACTGTAGAGATAATCCTGACAAATAAAAAAAATGCATGTTAAAAAGAAAGACATAAGCAAGAATGTGCAGGCAAAGGATGCCGCAAAAGATTAGAGAGAGAGATAGAGAGCAGAAGGAGGAAAGAAGAAGGGGTTAGATGACTCTAAAAGTAATGACAGTAGGTGACAATCAAAAAAGAGTTTTAGAAACTGCATATTTATATTTTAATTATGAAATAAATTATTAATGAATCAAATGATATATCCAAACACGCCAATATTTTTATTTTTTACTTAGCCAGTTTTTTATCAAGTCATAAAACTTGAGAAGAAAGTGGAAAAAAATTTTATTTTGGATCATTATTGAATTGCTCATTTTTTTCATTTAGGGATACCTAGTGCGTTACAAAAAATAATAATTGGATACTTGAATGTATAAACTTTGGGAAACACTGATCTAAAGGTGTTGAACTAAA
This sequence comes from Bulinus truncatus, assembly GCA_021962125.1. Classification (NCBI taxonomy): domain Eukaryota; kingdom Metazoa; phylum Mollusca; class Gastropoda; family Planorbidae; genus Bulinus; species Bulinus truncatus. The sequence goes on from JAGDYQ010000041.1 coordinate 1,679,547, forward strand.
TGTTTTAATCTAAAATAGCAAACTTAATAAGTCAAATCAAGATTTAAATAAAAAAAGTTCCAACAATTTTTACCAACTCAATTTTAAAAAGTCCCCGCCCCGCCGTAAAGGGCCATTCTGGGCAGAAGTGGTGCAGATTTTAATCGGTTTCTATCTCATCGGCATATGTAGGAATTTTGCGGTTAACACAACGCCTAGCTGCCTTTACTTAGCTAACAGCTAACTTAAATCAGCTACCCATTTAAAGCTGGGTGGACTATGGGACTTAGACCGACATTCACAGGACCTGGTAAAAATTTGTCAAGTTTCTCACCGCGGATCGAATTCAGGACCCCATGGGCAACAGCTGAACATCCACACCACTGCTAGCGTCCACATACTAAACACATGTACAGTTTGAGGGACTATTTTACTAACGTAGTAAGTCCCACATAATAAACACATGTACAGTTTGAGGGACTATTTTACTGAAGTAGTAAGTCCCACATAATAAACACATGTACAGTTTGAGGGACTATTTTACAGAAGTAGTAAGTCCAACATAATAAACACATGTACAGTTTGAGGGACTATTTTACTGAAGTAGTAAGTCCCACATAATATACACATGTACAGTTTAAGGGACTATTTTACTGAAGTAGTAAGTCCCACATAATAAACACATGTACAGTTTGAGGGACTATTTTACTGAAGTAGTAAGTCCCACATAATAAACACATGTACAGTTTGAGGGACTATTTACTGAAGTAGTAAGTCCAACATAATAAACATGTACAGTTTGAGGGACTATTTACTGAAGCAGTAAGTCCAACATAATAAACACATGTACAGTTTGAGGGATTATTTTACTAACGTAGTCAGAATACATAGTGTTTTTTTTTTTTCAAAATAACATTCTATTATAAAATGCATAAAAATAAATGATTCATTATTCTCATTGCTATAATATAAGTGTGGGCGCCATTCTAGATGTATGAATCATTTATTTATTGTTAAGACACTAATTCTTATGTGTAAAGAATATTGTTTTCACCTAAAAAATTCATGCAAGATTGTAATATTATATTTATATTTTTTTCTTTTTACCTTTGAGTCCATTTTAATAAAAGCTATTTAATAACTCTAAACCAAATTATATCAGACCTAGAGTGTATGAGTCCATTATATGAGAAAGATGAGAATGAAACCCAATATGACTTAAATTTCTAAATTTGGATGACCCTCAAGCTGACTTAATGATTTTCCTGTCTATTTTCCTCAGATATTTGTGTGTTAGCAGAGCATTGCAACAATATTATTTTCTTTTTGATGTATGTACCATACTTACTATTGTGATTTGGGATCAGAAGAATTGACAGTACGTAGAAAGGACTGTGATGTTTTGCCAAGTGATTTAGCTGCAGCTGGGACATTAAAGTAAGAAGGTTTATGTCAACCATGTCGCTTCTCACTGTTAAACAAACAAAATAAAACTGAGGCATATTATAAATGCCTACATTTCAATGTTTTTAAACATCAAAAAAAAATTAGCATTTAGATAGGGGATTGTGCTTTAATTATAGAAATGTTTTTTTTATTAAATAAAAGGAAAAAGTACAATTCATATATATGTATGGTCCAATCAAATCCGCACTACACATCCGTTTCTATTCTGTGGTGTATCACATTAAAAAAAATAAAGAAAAAATACTGATTACTCAACAGATTGAAGTGCTCAGTATTCCAGCTAGGAATGAGACGTTTGGTATGGAGGCCAACTTACTGGCATGAGCTTAGGCTTCCAGTGCTTAATGTGCTTTTTCAAAACTCACACGCCATATACTTCTAAATTCAAAAGAAAGCAAGCACAACACATTAGTAATATGCAAATTAGGTATAAATTCTAATTAAAACTCGAATATAAAGATGTGCCATGAAACAGAAACGATCTGAAATTTACCATCATTTCCCCCGCTTTCATCAACTTTTTCTTCAGCTATTACAACTATATGTATAGAGTTCAAATTTGAACAATTTATTAATATTTTTAACATTCCTGTCTAAATTAGAGTACAATGAGAAAAAAAAAAGTGTCCATTAATTTTATGGTACTTCGTAAAAAACAACAACAAAGAACCATAAAGGTTTTTTCAGTCGATGCACATGGCATAATTTATAAAAGAAAAAAAAAAAGTTGTTCATATAAAATGTCACTAAAATAATCACATAATAACAGGAAAACATCGTTTCCTGGTTTGGAAAAGCATATTTAAGATCTGAAAGGAAAACCATGAACAGCTGGAAATTCCAGACTCTAGAACACTCAAATTCTGTTAGTGTTTCAATGACTTACTAATCGAAATATTTCATTATAACGTATATTAATAATTTAATACTCTCTATAAGTGCTAATACATCAGTAACTTAGCTTATAAATACTTAATCTTCTATAAAAGAAAAAAAAAGAATAATAATGAAAACAATAAAGAACAAGAAAAAGCAATAAGGAACAATAAAAAACAATAATGAATGATGAAAACAATAATGATGATAAAAAATAATAATGATGCTAAAAAACAATATGATAAAAACAATAATTAATTATGTTATAATGGGAGTTAATAAAACAATAATTATGATAAAAAACCATAAATACTATAAAACAATAATGAACACAAAAAAACAAAAATGATGATAAAAAACAATAATTAATAATAAAAAAAACAATAATGAACATAAAAATTAGAAAATATTCACATTGTTGATTAAAAAATTGATGTAAATTTTAACTGACACTTTTTGGTACACCACACACAAAGTAATCTTTTTTTACAAAGCAAGAGAAAAGTTGATTTGATGAAATTTGACTTATGGATCTTCTTTCCAATATGTGATTTCAAAAATTGATTCAATTTCCCTGTTAATCATGCACTGTGAGATGATACATATGCAGGATTTGGTTTAATATCAGGTATTACCTAATATTCAGAAGAGTTACTGAGATATGTAAGACAACACGCACATTCGGCTACTACCTTCATAAAAATGATATTTCACACACACATAACAATGAACATTGTCAAATGCTCTAAAAAACACCACAGCCATCAGAATGTGTTAAAAAAACATCAGCAATCAACACCATACACAACAACTACAAATACTTACCATTCTTCGCTGCCAGCTTCCATCGGACACAAAGGCCCTAGAAAGTGGGGCAGGCCCCTCCCTGCGTTTTTTATCTGCCCCCGCCATTCATTCTACTAGTAAAATGTATTACCTGCCCCCTGTTTTTGCCTGACCCTGCTCAGAATGTCTGGCCCCCTCCTGTAGAATTTTCATCACATTGAGCTGCCTATTACAACCTGCTGTCTTATGTCAACTGCTTTCAAAACGTAATTTATAAGCGTTCGCTGGTCTATCCCTGTCCGCGAACCGTCGAGGGCAGGAAGTAAGTTGTAACAATATCGTATAGCAGGGAGTGCTAGTCTACATCCATAATATTCACGTGGGGGACTATTGATTAGGGAATTTGCATTGATTAAATTTTTTTTTCACCTAATAACGTTGAATCAATTTGAAACTTGGTTAATAAATGAGAATTGGGTGAAATAGAATAATAGTGAACTATACTTATAAAAGTTACTTTTACCTTTAACAACAATGTGAAGCTACATAAATTAAAAAAAATCAAGAAAAAGAACTGCGGACAGATCCATGAGTTCCCAATGGGAACCAAATCCAAACTAGTGGGAAAACAGTCCAAACTAGTGGGAAAACAGTCCAAACCAGTGGGAGAAACGCCAAATTGGCTTCAATGCCCAAACTGGTGGAAGAACCGTCAATCTGGACACAATGCTCCAAACTGGTGGGAGAACCGCCACTCGGATCCAATACTGCTAACCGAATGGTCTCGAGTTCAAGCCTCAGTGGAGCGGGACCTTTAAGTCTGATCGTGTCCATAGGCACATGAAGGTTGTTGTACTATACCACAGTCCCATAAAATAGCAGATTGTTTAGGCTTTATAATTCGATGAAGATTCTCTACAGTGCCAAGGGCCCACAAGGAGCATAAAACAGCCCAGCGCAGTTACTTTTCAGGATAGAACATTTTGACCAATTATTTTCTTTGGTAAGTACGTCATAAAGTCACTGAGCAAAGTTTAAAGTTCATGGAACAAAGCACACTTTTACAAGTGTAACATTGTATATGAAATATTAAAAAAGAGGCACCCTATCTTTGTTTATAGGTGCAGGCTTTTGACATCTAAGTGGAATGAATACAAAGAGTTTTACCTGACTGCATGACAATTGAGCTCAATGATATCCAAATCAGAACTGTGACTGTCAGAGCAGACTTCATCTTTAACACCTCCTACTAATTGGTGTTACTGGTACACTAGACCTATTAACAACAAATAAAGACGATAAAAAACATAATAAGTTACTATAAAGCATCACTTAAAATATTCTATTTCTACATATTCATTTCTTGTTGATTTGGGAGAGTGGATGGTTGGTTAAAGGTATACATCCATTTGGGTTTACTAGGCTGGCTTTAGTCCTACTTGAAAAAACAACCCACTTTCATTGTTGCCTCATAAATTTCAGACCCCTACAATTTTCGATCATCAGGGCAAGACAGTCTCAAAACTTAAACATAATACATAGTCCATGATGCAAGCATGGTAGGGATGAAATAAGGGTAAAACATCAAAGTAACAGAAACAAAGAAGTAGCTGTCGCATCAATTCCAATTGAGTTTCAAAATAGTGACACAACGAATTCTCAATATAAATGAATTAACTTTAATAGGTAATATTTACAACACAATATCAGCACCATTCAACACAACATCAATGAACATCAGCACAACCGAAACACAATATCAGTACCACTTCAACACAGCATCAATGAACATCAGCAATAAATCAAACACAATATCAGCACCATCTCAACACAACATCGACACAATAACTGCACCATCTCAACACAATATCAATTCCATCTCAACACAACATATCAGCACCATCTCAAAACAATATCAGTTCCATATCAACACAATGATAAACACAATATCAGCACCTTATCAACACAATATCAGTTCTATATCAACACAACATAAACACAATATCAGCACCTTATCAACACAATATCAGTTCCATCTCAACACAATATCAGTACATTATCAACACAATATATATACGTTTATATATATACATACATATATATATATATACATACATATCTTTCTCTCTATATATATATATATATATGTTACAGCCAATGTTCTAGGTAGCCAATAGAAAACACACATTTTTTGGACAATTATCTCCACGAGGGTAAATTACGCCTCCAGGTTACAATAATATATTGATACAGTAATACAATGGTCACGATGACACATTGAGAACTTAATACCCTGACATGTCATTACAATTGTTCTCCATTTAAAAAAAAATATAAAGCTAGAATATTTATAACAGAAGCGACAGAATATAAATTATTTAGTTTAAATGGTTCGTATTAATGTTAGAATCTACCAGGCCACATTTTACATCTGCAATTATCTGATATATTGTTTATTGCATGCTAGTTATTTCTTTTTAAAAAAAAAATTCACCTTTTAAGATTTACCAATGATATAATAATTGTAGCTATTTAATCTAGCATATGTTTAGCTATAGTTTTTATTCCCAGCAATAATTCTTAATTTTCTTAAATTACTTCTGCAAAGTTGCCATGGCATTTCTTATCGACATCAATTACTTGAACGTGATTACAATTAGTATCTATCAATATAATGCGACGTTTTTAAATTTGTAAAATTAATGTTTTCTTTCTAATCATTTTATAATTGCCATACCCTTATATCACGAGCAATAATTAGTTTATTTTCTTTTACAGGGGACGCAGAGAAAATCGTATTTGTACTATAAAACAAGCAATTAAGCCTGTTCCATTCTGGACACAGGACGTGTTAGCGCACTTTCATGTTATGTATCAGTACGTTTGTTAGCTTTCAGTAAATATTTGGAAATGTTTATAAATTCAATTGTGAAATGCATCTATCTGTAAAAAAATATTATAAAGACGTTTCTTTATATTTGAAAAAAAAAATATTTTCTCTTAAATCTAACTACAAGTGGTTTGTGGTTACTGAAATAGGACTCATAATTGAAAACATTCGAAATTGTAGTCATTTAATCGTCCGAAAACTCCGTCAATTGTTGCATAGCTCTGATACTTTCAATTAAACTCAGAACACAAGCTTACTATTTCATTTGATTAGTTTCTTAATAAATCTTGGTGAAACTACGTGCTGCAGTATTTCGCACCAAATGAATGGGTTATTGAACGTACAAGGTGTATATATAATATATAAGCCCCTTAGGGGCCCTGAAGCCCGGCCCTCAGAGGTCCTATCGCGAAATGAACTTTTGATATACACGTGGCAGGCCAAGACCTACAAAATGATATATACATCATGGGTCTAGGACTTATGGTTGCTGAGATATAGGGCGCTCCTTTATTAATATAGCTTATATAGTAAAAACGGTACTTTATAAGGCCCCTTTTACGACCCTCAGAGGTCAGATCGCGAAATGGAAAAAAGTCATTTCTTGGCAGACCAAGACCTACAAAATGATATATACATCATGGGTCTAGGACTTATGGTTGTTGAAATCTAGGGTGATGACGGACGGACAGACAAAACGGGGACAACAGAGTATTTTTTTTCGAAAATGCTCAAAAAATTTATAACTTTACAAAAATACTCTAAAAAAAAGTTATATTTAAGATGCAATATGATTTATATTTTTAAGATTTTAAGAAAAAACGATTTTAAATATTTTTTTGAATTGACAATGTTAATTGAATTTTCCTCAGTCTGACTTGATTTACGTTTATTTTTACCGTTTTGTTCAATTTAATTTCTTTTAATTTCTGTAAATTTTTAATTGTTGAATGATATTGGACATTTTTTTTTTTTTTTTTTAAATCATTCTGCATTTTTTTTTCATACTTTATTTTTAAATTTGTCTTTGCATATATATATATATATATATATATATATATATATATATATATATATATATATATATATATATATATATATACTAGCTGCAAGTACCCGGCTTTGCCCGGGTTTAAAATAAAGTTTTCGGTTTACCTTCTGTTTTCTCCATACCCCCTTCTCTCCCCTTCCCTCTCTCCAACCCCCCCTCTCACTCCCTCCCTACCCCCTCTCTCCCTTTCTCTTACCCTCCCTAACTTTCTCCCTCCCTCCCCCTCCCTAACTCTCCCATCTCCCTCTCTCTCCCTTCCTCCTTCTCTCCCCCCTGTCCTTACCCCTCCCTCCCTTTCTCCCCATTCCTCCCTTCCTCCTTCCATCTCTCTCCCTCCCTGCCCCCTCTCACTTTTATCTCTCATATCTCCCATTTCTCCCATCCTCTCTCTCCTCCTCTCTCCCTCCCTCCCCCTTTCTCTCCCTCCCTCCCCCTCCCTCCCTTGCTCCTTCCCTCTCTCTCCCATCCCCCTCTCTCTTCCTCTCTCCCGCCCTCGTCTCTCCCCCTCTCCCTCCCTCCTTCTCCCTCTCCCTTCCACCCTCTCTAATTTCCTCTCTCTCCCTCCCTGCCTCCTCTCTTTTTATCTCCCTATCCCTACCTCTCTACGATTCTCTCTCTCTCTCCCTCTATCTCCCTCCCTAGTCCCTCTCTCCCTCCCTTCCTTTCTTTTCCTTCCCTCCCTTTCTCTCTCCCTCCCTCTCTCTCCCTCACTCCTTCTCTCCCCTTCCCTCCCCCTCCCTCGCTCCTCCCTCCAACCCTCCTTTCCTCTGTCTCCCCCCTACCCCCTTTCTCTCGCTTTATCTATCTCTCCCTTCCTCTCTCTATTATTATGGCTTCACACTTCTTCTAAAATCCTTCTTCATTCCTTTACTTCCCTCAAACTGTACAAATCAGGGAGCATGAAAAAAATTGGTCAATATTTTTATTCTAGCTAAGGTAAGTTATAAAACTCTTTTATAAACAGTTTAATAGTCTAATTCATTAATATGACTGGAATTATTTTTTGCCCTAGTTTTAGTGTAATCATGAAATTAGTTTGTTGTTCATTATTTTTAATCATTATTCAGTAATCTATATAGTGAGTGTCTGTAATTCGGTTAGCTTCATCGTTATTATTTTATTTCAAACCTGACTATAAAATTTAAAATATTTTTTTTTCTTTTAACATGAACTATATATATATATAGATATATGTATATGTTATTTTAATTAAATAAGAATGAAAGGTGTAAGTCTTAAAAAACTAGCTAGTCTCCATATTTATATAGTAGGTGATTAGGAGACACATAACGTGTATACTAGGGTGATAACAAAAAAATATTTTTATGAAACCACTTGCAATCGAGGAACTTTTAAGTGTAATTTAAGAATATAAATTGCATTTTTTAATTATTTTTTTTTTAAAGTTCTCCCACCTCCCCCTTTTTCGGAAGAAAAAAGTGAAAAAATATTTTTTTTCAAAAAAAAGGACAAGTTTTTTTTTTAGCTTAATTCAAAAGTGTAATAATAATAACTAATCAACTTTTATTAACAAATAAGATACAGATCAGTTAGTAATATGTACAGAATGTACAAGAAATGTGTAAAACATATTTTTCATATGAACTTCAGATTCAAAAATTTAAATTTTCTCGATGTTGCATGAAGTTCCTCCATCAGTTTCACAGCACGTTCTTGCATTTTACCCCGATGATTGAGCATCATATTCATCAATTAGCTGATGTAGTTCCTTGTGAATGGCCGCGGCAGAACCACTCTCACATTTAAGAGTACCGGATTTTATTTCGGTAGTCATGTTTTTTAACAGAACTACTTGATAATCTTCCCCTTGCACTCTTTTAACATCAAACTGGAGACAATAGGGTTCTTTGCTTTGAAGTTTTTGAAAAAAATTGGTTTTCATTTTCAGTCCTTCAGAGATTACTCGTTTCCAAACACCCGCCTGACTTGTAACCGGCACATCATGACCCTGTTCAGCAATGGTTGCAAGAACGTCATATGCTTTATGTGTTTGTGTAGGTTGTGAGACTGTTGTATGTGTTTGAGTAGGTTGCGATTGAAAAGAACTGGCTTGAGATTAAGTTTTGGATAGTCGGATTCGTTTTCTTGGGTGGATTGATTCTAAAGGGCTTGTTTGACCATTGAATAACCAATCTTTCCTCCACTCTTAACTTGCCTCTGGTAGAGCTCTTTATCCTCCTTGCTTTTCCATTCGCCATTAACGTTGGTGACGTCAAATAACTGAGAAAGTGTTGTAGTAAATATATCAGACGGTTTCTTTTTATTTTTGTCATATAATTCAAACAGACCATTGAGCTTCTTTCTGATTAGTGCGCTGGATAATAATATAAAGTCTAGAATTTCCCTCAATAGCAATTCTATATCCATAATCATAATTTTGATTCGATCCGGTCGCCGTTTCTGGCTATTGAACAGAGTAGTGAGTTTTACAAGAATTTGACGGTTTGTGGGCATCCGTGTGAGATTGAGTAGCTTTTCAACAGATGAAATTCTCGGATCCCTATTCTGTTTAGAAGATGAGGGTAGATGCCTTGCTTATAAACAAATGGAAACAACTGACTGGAATGTGTTTAAAAGCAGTCTAGTAAGTCATGTAAAAATTCAGTGTTAAATTGAAACCGATAGTCAAACTTCGCGATATGTGGAAAACAAAAATGAAAAGTTGGGGAACTTTTTTCAATTTAAATAAAAATGAGTGTTACTACTGTCATCGACATACAATTGCTCCTCGATGTTAGGGTTTCAGTTTTGTTACGAAAAATAATGAAAATAGTTATCATCCTAGTGTATACACCCAACCATGCAATTCTCATTTTAATTTCTAGGTATAAACATTTAGTTTTGTAATATAAACAGAACGACAGTTATAATTTGACTTTTATAGATGATCAATCATTTAATGAAGAAATAAAATTTTGCCAAAACTCATTAGAAGTTTGTTAGCAGCCCACAATCGTTTCATAAGTGTTACTATAATAATTACTAATTAGGGGAGAGTTGCCCCAAATGGAACAGTGCCTTGAATGGAACACTGAATTATCGGCGCATAAATACATTATTGTCGATTTGTTCAACGTTAGTAGTGCGGTTCGTACCGGATATTATAAGTGAGCGAGTAACAGTCAGGGTTGTTAACAATACTCTTAAATTGTATCGTCAATACCAAACCAATACTTCATTAAAATAGTATCGCCAATACCAATAAAAATACTCAAGTAAAAATGTATTGCCAAAATCGATACCGATACAATGCCGATACTTTTGAGAACAACAAACTATTTTTATTTAAAATATAATGAGTGCAAGTTTTTCAAGTAATGTACGTGTGACATCTGTAATGTACGTGTGTCATATGTAATGTACATGTGTCATCTGTAATGTACATATGTCATCTGTAAAAAAAAAGTGAAAACAATAAAATACAATGTCAAAGCACAAATTTAATGCTAAACACTTTAGTACTTGACGGACGGCCAAGTGGTGTTGATACTCGACTGTCGACATCAGAGTCATGGGTTTGATCCTCGGTGAGAACAATGGGAATTTTCCCACAAGTTCACCCAGTTTTAAATAGTACCCGATTTAGCAGTAATGTGTCAAATTTTCTTTTTCTAAATCTTACACGGTGGCTGAGGTGTTTAGCATGCTAGAAGATGACTTTAAAATAGCAGATATTTTTATCTTGCCACCGGAAGATGGTACAAAATCTAATGGAGACAGTGGTCCCGAAGATGATATTGATGATATTGATAATCTCTCTGGAAATCAATTACGTGCTCAGGCAGAAGATACTCTACTCGTTTCCGATTTTGACAAAAAAAGCATATAGGCGTTAACGACATTGCTGAAGATAATGACGAAGAAGCTGAAAATGATGTGTTTCCATTAGCTGAAGTACATAATTTGGACAGGTTTTCTCGAATGGCAGCAGTCAACATCCAATCGGCAGCAGCGACTCAAAACGCCACAGACGTTCTACAACTAGTCATGATGATAACAGTTACAATGGAGTGGGTCCAACAAAGTCATCACGTCCGAAGAAAACTACACCACCGACAAGAAATTGGTTGAAATTGACCTGAAAGAAAAAGAAATTCCATGGAGTGTCACTTCAGCATCATATATTGATCACAAACCATCAGCACAAGGTATTGATCAAACACCGTCAGCTCTATTTGAAATGTTACACGACGATGAAGTTGTTGACTATATCACTCAAATGACCAATTTGTATGCCATGCAGAAATCAAAACAACTTCATTAAACGCGGATTTTGGTCTTGGTGGCTCTGTGGTAGTCCAATTGATGAAGAATCTACCTGCTAGACATGCATATATTGATATTTTTTTTACAACACCACGACTGCTTGATCATTTGAAGGACATGAATTATTCAGTCACAGGAATTATTCTAGTAAACCGGATGGAGAAGCGTTCATTGAAAGAAAATGATAAGATGAGAAAGGAATCATGAAAATCCTTTGACAGTCGTGTGGACAGGGAGTCCGGAATGGTTGCACTTTTTTGCAACAATAACAATGTCGTTACAATGCTATTAAACTGCTTTTGGTGTGGAACAAACAGCCCAAGCCAAGCGTTGGTCAACCAGTGAAAAGAAGCATATTCAAATATCAATTCCAAATATGATTGCCCGTTATAATAAATTTTTGGGAGGGACAGACAGAATGGACCAAAACATGGCAAATTTTCACATCAACATCCCCATCAAGTTATGTTGGTGGGCTCGATTCTGTTTAGTTATTGACGCCAGTGTGCAGAATGCTTGGCAACTGTACAGGCTGTCAGAAGCGGCAAAACATCAACAGCTGTCACTGATACTAGACTGACTAATACACCTTATGGTGACACTGGAAACATACTTACATTTACACTATTTTTTTTGTTATTTACGTCATATTATTAAATGTTGACAATTATATTAAAACAGTATTTCTGACTTATGCATTTTAATTTTTTTTTATGTTGTTTCTTTGCATTGAGATGATAAAATACAGCGTTTGTCAAGATTTAATTGTCTAGATTTTTGATGTGACAATATTCAAGTTCAGGTGGGATGTAACGCATAGCGTCCTTTTTTAAGGACAAAACTTTGAGGGCCCTTGATTTGCGTTATACACATTTTTTATAATTTTTACGTTTGGTATAGTCAATAAATGCCCAAACTACACGTTCTATGCAAATATTAATGAAAAATGAGACCTCATGCATTAATAGGTTAAAATGATTTATAATTGCTAAGTATTTAAAACAAGTTTTATTTTATGGCTTCTGACTAACTGTTCCAATTAGGGCTATTATGATTTGGGATGTTCCAATTAAGGACACTAGCTGTTCCATTCAAGGCAACCAGTAGCCTTTAATGGAATTTTCAGTGGTCACCTATTTTCACTTATATCACAGGTTAACCACTACTTAATGCCAGATGTTTGGTGTGGATTCTTGCATTAATGGTATAGCTTCCTTTTGGAACCTTTAAGATTAAAAAACTCTTAATAAAAATATGAATTAGCAGCACTTTTGCTTAAGTGTTCCATTTGGGGCAACTCTCCCCTATTTAAGGACACTGATCTATAAATGTAAATTTTAAATGATGCTGCTTAGGCTTAGCTTTAAGTGTGTTTATTAATTCTAGTGTACATTTATCACTTTTCAACTTTTTTTTTTAATTTATAAATTTGGTTAATATTATTTTTTGAAATTTATAAGTTTTAATTGTAAAACAATATATTTAAATAATGCGAAAAGCTCTTTAAAGAATGAAAAGTGTATTTTGAAAAGAATGTCTAATTTTATTTATTTAAGCAGTAGCGATTAAATTAAAATATTTTATCTTTGTCTAATTATATTCAGTTAAGCAGTAGCGACCAAATAGGAATATTTTATCTCATTTATTTTTAAAAGTATCAAAATAGCTTTTAAATAAAATAGGATAATATTATTTCTTCAACAATTTAACAAAAAAATATATAATATATCTATGACCAGTCTTATAGTAGATTTTTTATTATATATCATGCAGTTTACTAGACTTAAATAAATTTAATGAAAATGCTATTTTAATTAACTAGGTCTGAGAAAACGGTCAGCCATAAAAAAAATTATAACTATGCATTATTACTTAAAAAGAAAATGAGCTGAAATGTTTACTATAAATGACTTGAAGAAAAATAATTTTTGAATTACAATGTAGCTAAAAACATTTTTTAATTCATGAAATAGTTTATCCTAATTTTAAAAAATGTAAACATTTTTTTTTGTTTTGAAATAGAATCTTAATTTTTTGTTTTGTTTTAAATGTCAATATTCAAGTTGACACCAACTTGACATGTAAAAGATGTTTCCAATATTGTTATTATATTTGTCTTTAACCCTTAGGCAGATTTTTAGTCGTTATACGATATGTCTGAAAATGGATATGAAATATATATATATATATATATAATATATATATATATATATATATATATATATATATATATATGTTATACATTATTTGTGTAAAGATTAATACATGTTGGTATAATGCAATATATAGATGTATCTTTTTTTTAACATAGTTCACGAGTCTCTAGGTAGACAATGTAACTGACACAACGTAAAGATACACTTGGAGGTAAAATATATTTTATAAACAAAAGTATGTCAATGGTGTAATATAAAACATACTATATAAATATAAATTCTGATTTCTTTAAAGTTAAAAATCTTGACATGATTTATGTTTTATTTTATACATTTTCAGGTGATTAAAAAAAAAACTCAGATGTCAGAAGTTGGAAAAATTGAATGACTGAAATAATAGAAGATTAATTTAATGGTAAGTGTTTTTAGTACAAAAATTGTGTCTTAATTTCTACATTGTTGTAAGGAGAAGTTTTCATTGAAATATTTAATTTAACTTTATATTGAGATATATTTATTGAAGTTAACTAGCCTGAGTTGAAATATTTTCAGTTATTAACGATAATAATATTTCTATGAATTATTGATTTGTTTATTTCAGATTTAAAATACTATGACAACTGAGGTTTAAAGTCAATAGGTGGACAGTGAAACTCACATAATGAACAATGAACTTTATGGTAAAATCAAACACAAATTATCAATATTCATTACATTGTAATAATATAACAGGCATAATGTGTTGACCTGATATCTTTGATATTTTAATGTTTAGCATGTTAATTTTTTTTTTTTTTATTTTACAATTGTAACTTGATTTGTCTGTTACAGGTGATCATGAAACTCAGGTATCAGAAGGTGGAGAAGCTGATCTACACAAACATCTTAGTGGCTGTGAGAAGAATCCAGGTCATAGAGAGTTTATACCTGTTGATACATTCACCTTAAACCATCTAGCTGAAGGTCACCGTGACACTGATTTGTATAAGCAGATCAAAGTCACAGCTGACCTGACAGTGAGAGTTGGTGTTAAAATGATCAGTCCAAACAGACCAAGGTTTTGGCCAGGCGGCATTGTTTCATATCCATTTTACAACATGGGATACAAAACAAACATGAGATGTGGAAGTGGGATGGTGATTGGAGCGTACAAGGTAAATGAAGAAGGTGAACATTGGAACAACTACACAACATGTTGGTGTAAACAATGTCAACATTCAGACACACCCAGCCAAGAGTGGTGGGAGTTTAATGTGCACACAGCCGCACATGTGGTGTTTGATGACATTGAGGCCAGCCACACGTCCTTGAGATTGTTTTATGATACAAAAGACAGTCCAGTGGTCAGTCTTGATCAGGTCGAAGTTTTTATTGTAGACATTAATAATGACATCTGTAATTTGAGATGTGTGACATGTGACGAAAATCTGGGGCATAAACTGGAAAAGTTATATAAACTATATTATGACGTCTGGAGTAAAGTCAGCAACAAATACTTTTTATCTCGAGATGAGGACAAGTTGAACTTTATTGTGTCACATCCGCATGGATGTAGTAAACACGTCAGTGTTGGTCACTGGGTGGACAGACACAAGATGGGTTCTTGCAGTAAATTTACCTACACAACATGTACATGTCCAGGAAGTAGTGGAGCCTCAGTTCATTGTGCGGGGTATATTCTTGGTGAGTGGGAAATTCAACTTGTCCACAGTGGAAGTTTAAATTCTAAACTTAATTACAGTGGGATTGCATATGTAAAATAATAATATCGAAAATAGGTACACAATCGACTGTTCTATAGCAGATATTGTAAAACTGAACAAATGAGGAAGTTCGTTTGACAGTTCAGTAATAAAAAACAATATTTATATAATCAATCAAAAACAATAAATTAAACTTTATGGTTCATGATATTTAAGGGAAAAAAATGTAGTTGTCATGGTATAGTTGTGTGTACTATGCACACAGGTGTGTGTGTATGTTTGAAGCTTGGCCAACCAGGTCAACATTCTAGATAGTTAGAGAATATAAATATGATGTTTATTGTAAATTGTATTGACTAAATGAGTGAGAGACAGAGCGATGTGGAATGTTCGAGTTGGATGCAAGTAAATTATATAAAGACGATGTCTAGTTAGAAGTCAGTCAGTCAATCGAGTCAGTTCAGAAATTCAGTTGAGTACAGAGAGAGATAGAGTATTGCAGTACAGTTCAGAAGTCAGTTCAGAAGTTTTAGTTAATAAGTTGAGTTTATTGTCAATAAGTATTTATTCATTGAGTTTAGGAGAAGATCAGTCATTGTGAATTATATTGGATTTATTATATTAATATTTTATGGTGTTGTTAATAAATTATATGAGCCATGGACATGAATTGAGTTTCTCATTATAAACCAGTTCATACAAATAACATCCTTGACAATAGGCCTACATATTACTAATAAAATTTTACGCAAAAAATAATTGCTTTCAAAGGGAAATAGTCAGAAAATTGTTTACTTGTCATAGTCAGATTTCAGATGTCTACTATATCTTTTATTAGAAAAAAATCTTCTCTAACAAAAAACACAGCTAGATAAAACAAAAAAAAGCCATTAATGATATTTAAATAAAAAAAAAGGAAATTGGATTTTAAACACCATGACTGGCAAAACATGTCAAATTAAAAAAAACTTAAACGACGGAATTTATCCAAACTTAATTAACATAGACATTAAAATGGTTTCATTTTGGGAATCGTGAAACTATCTGTAAAGCTTCCTGTGGCTCTAGGATCCTCATTTGGCTATGTATATGATTATACAGCAGTGTCACAATATACACAATCTTATACTAGAACAAGCAACTCTCTCTAATAAAGATCTAAAGATAATGATTCAAAATATTATTTCTTTAATCTATATATATATAAAAGCAAAGAAATAAAAACGATGAAATAATTTATTGATTAGACATATTTCGGCCTGCGGAGCCGGTAAAATTATTCGTTCTGGCATGGAGACGTTTTCCATTAATCAGTCTATATCTTAACGTATACATTCCTTTCATTAGTCTTGATCCATAACGCAGACAATCTCGTGGATGATCTGTTGTTGTCGACAAAAGACACGACTAGATAATGGGTTGAATATTGCTGACCCATACAATGGTGTTCAGACACACATATCAGCTGGTCGAATATGTCTGACCCATACAATGGTATTCACACATATCAGATGGTCGAATATGTCTGACCCATACAATAGTATTCAGACACACATATCAGCTGTAACTCATAGTAAGTAAAAGAGGAAAGTTCCCTTAACCCTAACGGGTCATCGGGGCAGATGAAGTGCAGAATTCATCTGTTTCTATAACCTCGGCATTTGAAGGGGTTGTGTGGTTAGCACAACGCCCAGCCGCCTTTACTTCCCCAACTTCAAGTCAGGTACCCATTTAAAGCTGGATGGACTTGTGGGACGACTTTGGCACACATTTTCACCTGGAAAAATTCCACATGGTTCTCACCGAGGATCGAAAACAGGAGTCTCAGGTCGACAGTCGAGTATCTATGTTACCGGCAAAGTGTGAAATGCCGGCATTGTATAGAATGCCGGCAATGTATAGAATGCCTGGTCATTTTAGGCAAAGTATAACATTTTTAAATTGTGCATACTTTTTCTAGGCATTCTATACAACGCTCTTTCGACGCTTACCTGGCTTTGTGAGTGGTGCGGCTTACCATGAACGATCTTCAAGGTGGGGCAGTACTCCTTTAAGCTGCTTACCACACTGTTTGCAAATTCTCTGCCGTTATCGGACTGTACAATTGTTGGAACACCAAGCAACGTAAATATGTCTACGAGCTGGTAGGCTACTTCTTCTGCCCTTTTTGTCTTCAGGGCCCTGAGAACCACGAACTTGGTGAGATGATCTTGATACACCATTATAAACCTGTATTACCCATCAGGATGGGATTGAAAGTCGATGAGATCGACCTGACAACGGGAGTTGAATTATGAAAAAACCATCGGCTTGACTACAATGCCTTTATTGACGCCTTTTTGTTTTTTCTGGCAAGGTTCACAAAGGTCAACATACAGTTCAATACCATGACGTGTAATGTTCTTGTATTTTGGTGATAGTTCTTTCAACATTCTGTCCCGTCCTCCATGACCAATAGCTAAATGGGCATTATGAAGTACGTCAAATAACTCGGAGTCCGCGACGTAAAACTGAATGGCATTCACACCTTTTTTTTCCACCATCATGACATCATAGGGTTTCACCAGCCAATAGTTACATACTTAGCCGAACGGGAACTCGGCATTCTATAAAATTCCTAGACAATTTATGAAATAGCAATTTATTTCATACTTTTCCTGAAAAATTCAGGCATTCTATACATTGCCTAGGCATTCTATAGAATGCCGGATTTCATACTTTGCCGGTAGCATCTACACCACTCGGCCACCCGTCCCACTGTTACTCATAGTGTTTGTTGTTTATTGCTGTCACAAGCTAGCATATATATAATGTGATGACCTTTGTCTTGGTCCAACACTGAATGCAAGAGGTCAAATATTTATTTGTAAACATCCACTTGATAGACAAATGAAGAACTGGCACAAGTCGAGTTTTTGCAGAGAAAACAAACGCTTTCTTTATTTTAATAAATATAAATATCTCTTAAAAGCGCTATTAGCAGTTTGCTAAGTTTACAACAAGGTACATGTTAGATCAATTTAGCTGTAATAACTAAAAGAGCTGTTAATTATTTCTGCTAAATAAAATTATACTGAAGTTAAAGGTGGATGGGCAAGAAATTTTACGCTAAACACTGTGTTGCGTAATTCAGTGAACGGGCAATGCACTTTATTTAAATTATCAGGAATGTTAAACTTGGTATCGAAATTTGACCATGGACTGACTTAATGTAATTTAAACAAAAAAAGTTACAGAAGATGAAATGAGTTAAGGGGGGGGGGGTGAGGAAAATGGTTAGATCAGCATTTTTACTGCGTCACGTGATATGCTCTTATTGTTCTTAACCTCTCATGTATAGAAGCAGTGAAGATGTCGTAATTGTACAATGTACAATTACAGGTCAGTAACAATAGTGGACCCTGGGCAAACGGGACTTACTTAATTTTTGCTAACAGTCCTTCTGTTCAGTAAATCATGAAATATTTTGCAGTATGCTCATAACGATTTTAAAACCAACAAAAAAATTATAGACATTGTAGGACAGCCCTATATCTCAATCTTGATCAAAAGAAGAAGATGGCAACATGTGATGCGGAGAGACAACATACAAATAGTGAAACAATCGCTTAGATGGGAGCCAACAGGAAGAAGGAAAAGACAAAACACTGAAAATAACACTAATCAAAGAGGTAAACATGCCAATATAGACTGCCTAAGAACAATAGCAAAGCGAGCTCAAAACAGACATAACTGGAGAGACAAGCTGATAGCCTTATGTGACGTCTAACGGCACAAGAAGGATTAAGATTAAGATAAGATGCTCATAACAATAAACTATAAGGGTGTTCACACATATGAGATGGGCATCAAACACACCGCGAGATCATATTTGTTGTAAGTTCTATCAAACACACCGTGAGATCATTTTTGTTGTAATTTCCATACAACACACCGTGAGATCATATTTGTTTTAAGTTCTACTGCCACTTGTCTCCCATCTGATTACAATATAAATAAAAAATGTATTTCAACATGACTTGTAAATGTACTTGTAAAATAAAACAATTGAAACATATTCTTCCACACTCCGACTGACACAGACATTTGACAAATAAGGAATTTGACCACACTCCGACTGGCACAGACGTTTAACAAATAAGGAATGTTACCACACTCCGACTGACACAAACGTTTAGCAAATAAGGAATTTGACCACACGCTGACTGGCACAGACGTTTAACAAATAAGGAATTTGACAACACGCTGACTGGCACAGACGTTTAACTAATAAGGAATTTGACCACACGCTGACTGGCACAGACGTTTAACAAATAAGGAATTTGACCACACGCTGACTGGCACAGACGTTTAACAAATAAGGAATTTGACCACACGCTGACTGGCACAGACGTTTAACAAATAAGGAATTTGACCACACGCTGACTGGCACAGACGTTTAACAAATAAGGAATTTGACCACACGCTGACTGGCACAGACGTTTAACAAATAAGGAATTTGACCACACGCTGACTGGCACAGACGTTTAACAAATAAGGAATTTGACCACACGAAATCCAAATTTTTATCATCCGTCCCATTGACCAAGTAGTGTACATTACGTGACATGAGAGTCGCTGGTTTGATCTTTACTGAAAACACGGAAAGTTTTTCTAAGTAAAATTTCGTGTAAAGTCCCCCAAATCCACTCAGATTTAAAAGGGTACCCGACATTAGGAAGGGAAGTAAATGCGGCTTAATGTTTTGCCCGTCACACAATACTTTCATATTCTGAGGGTATTTAAACATGAATTGTACACTTCATCTGCCCCGATAACCTAAAAGACCAAAGGAAATTTTAAAAGATAGATGACACTTGTTCGATCTTTTTTAAGAAGAGAAATACCAATTAAAATTAATGAATAGCTGACAGTAAATTGGTTTCGATTGATTAAAATGCATATTATAATTAATAAAAAGCTGACATTAAGCTAGTTTCGATTGATTAAAATGCATAATATTATTAATAAAAAGCTGACATTTAGTTAGTTTTGATTGATTAAAATGCATATTATAATTAATAAAAAGCTGACATTAAGTTGGTTTCGATTGATTAAAATGCATATTATAATTAATAAAAAGCTGACATTAAGTTAGTTTCGATTGATTAAAATGCATATTATAATTAATAAAAAGCTGACATTTAGTTTCGATTGATTAAAATGCATATTATAATTAATAAAATCTGACATTAAGTTAGTTTCGGTTGGATGAACAAGTTGAAACAAAAATTTTTTTTTTATCATCAGTACAAAAAGTTGATTGTAAATGTGTTAAAATGAGATTCATTTTAATAAAATATCACTACTATCTATCTATCTATCTATCTATCTATCTATCAATTTATCTATCAATCTATCTATCTATCTATCTATCAATCTATCTATCTATCTATTTATCTATCTATCTTTACCTTTATATATATTTGACTCATTTGTGTTTGACTTCAGTGTTTTTGTTTGTAATACATTAATGGATTTTTTTTAAAATTCTGTTTATACAATCCTTCGTTTCAAAAGGATATTTTTTGTTTTAATTTCAAACCATTATTTAAATTCCTAGATTAAAAAGAAATAATTAAGTCAGATAAACTAAATACAAGTGCAAGGCATTTCCCCGTCGTCTTTCCTAGTGACAATTTTCACGGGAGACAATCACGTTATTACTAAAGGAAAATGTTTAATCGAGGTAACAGCCCCAGGACTAGTTCTTGAAGATGTGACATGCAATGATGCGGCAAGACGAAGACAGATAAACTGAGAATATCATTAAAAAAAAACTATTGGTTTATGTACATGTATAGGAATTACATTTATCAAGCGTTAGTTTCACTGTCTGTACTTTAGGTATTAATGTACCGATTACTTTTTAAAATGAAATAGGTTCTATTTTCTTCGTGACTCAATGAGCAGTCGCGGGGCAATGGGTGAAGGTGGGACTAGAGATGATTTTCATGTTGTAGCCTAGGTTGAGTGACAAGGGCAGGGCCGAGAGCGGTAAGTCTGGGGCTACATGCAGACTGCAAGGCTCAAGAGATGATCACTTTATAATGGTGTACGCCTTTTAACATTTACGTCTCATTATATGAGCACAGACGGCAGTGTGATGATATGTTGATTTTATTTGGGATGGCCTTTATATGTTTCTTACGATATAGTCAGTGCCGACTTCAGAACATTTTTCCGATTTCTACAATTGGGCCCCGCGCCAAGAAGGGGCTTGGCAATGTCCATTTAGCATATCACTATCACAGGCTACATAGAAGAGGTCCTTCGTAATTTACATTTAGCCTATCACTATCACAGGCTACATAGAAGAGGTCCCTCGTAATTTACATTTAGCCTATCACTATCACAGGCTACATAGAAGAGATCCCTCGTAATTTACATTTAGCCTATCACTATCACAGGCTACATAGAAGAGGTCCCTCGTTATTTACATTTAGCCTATCACTGTCACAGGCTACATAGAAGAGGTCCCTCGTAATTTACATTTAACCTATCACTATCACAGGCTACATAGAAGAGGTCCCTCGTAATTTACATTTAACCTATCACTATCACAGGCTAGACAGAAGTGGGGTCTTGCATTATTCCGTTTAATTGGGACCCACAATTCGTAAGGCCGGCCACGGATACATTATTATTGGTTTGATACATCGCATCATTCAATTTGGGAAGTTAAAATATAACATTGAATAAAGAGACATGTTGAATGTTATGAATAAAGGGAAAATAGATTTTATCAGTTGGGGTCACAGTAATAGCCGTTGCATTTTTAATCGGGTTAAGATCTAACCCACGTGACATTAGAGTCCAATGATAAACGTTTGAATGCTCTTAGTGGGATTGACATTTTTGTTTCAGAGGCGGAAATTATTTGAAAATTTTAGCTGGCTATAAATTACTCTCCAGCGCGGGAGGGGGGGGAGTCCTCAAGATGTGGGGCCCGATTAGGAAACATCGATCGAAAGACGGTCCTGAGTACATTTTTGTTTTTGTATGTGATGTAATACAGTGACGTTTATTTCTGTTATGTAAGGTAACACATCACCAAATATTTCTGTTATGTAATGTAATATACCACCGTCTATTCCTCATATGTTCAATTACCGATTCACTTATTACCTATAATTTATCTCCTTCTTTATTACTAATTACTTATTTACTTTATTAATATGTCCGCAATCTTTAAAATCAATATCCCAACTGCCTCTTGAACACCACGCACCAAATGAAAAACTAGCACATATAGACAAAGCGCTGCGCAATTCAAAAACTAATACACACAGCGAACACTTCAAATAACCAATCATTAACAGGAATAATGTATTCATAAAACAAAATAATATAAGTGTAATCCATTAATATATAAAAAAAATGATGACAAGATAACAATAAAGTGTAGATAAATATTATAGTCACCAACGGCCCAAAATTTTACACTGTAAACTGGCAACTGTCCCATACGATTTACTTTTTACTGTAGTTAACTCCATTCTCCACGTTCACCTATAACCACCTTCAAATACAGCGATACTCCACTGGTCACACTGGTCACTCCGGTCACTCTACCCATCACGACTTTGATCTTCCAACCTTTCACGATGTAACCTACGCCATGCCATTCAAACACGCTAACTGACCCAACACAGCTCTCACACCCACATATAATATTCTGACAGCAGATATTCTGCCGCGCAACTCACAAACTAATACACATCATCTTAACTTTTTCAGTTAATTATTTCAACTATTTCTCCCTTGCTTACCAGTACACAACGATACTCTCCAAATCCACACTGAAATAGTATAACATGCACTTAAACATCGTGGCATACATACATTATTCCCAACTTTAATGTCTGGATAGTAAACAAAATAAATTATCCAATGTCATTGATGACTTTTGCATTGTGATTCTTAATGTCATTTATTATTGGCATCCAGACCTAGCCTCGGGCTGTGTTATTTCATTGTTGGAGACTTGACAAATGATTAAAATACTAGAAGAACTTTTGCTTTTGAGTTCTGATTATTTTGTGTTTGATTTACTCCTGCCGTTACGTCACATGACCGTGAACTAGAGCGACTGGGGGCCCAACTAAAGATCGAGTCCGCCAATTATGACGGCAGCAACCGAAAAACTTTGGTGGACACGAACATAAAGTGACCAAATGGACTTGCTGTGGACTACAACGGTGGGAAAACATTTCGTATTTTAAACAAAAGAATTATCAAAATAGTTTTTACAAAAAAAAAACTTTTATCAGAATAGCTTGCATCATAAACACACAAATATTTTATTAACTAAATAAATGCGTCAGCACAATATGGGTTAATATTTTTTATCTATTTCTGGCACCCACGCTTTTATGTTAGTCAATTCAATTGAAATGATCTAACCCGTAATATTAAAAGTATTTCTTGGTGACGTTTTTCTAACAGTTCAGTAATATTTGGTATCATTAATCTCTATAAGATATAACATTGAAATATCAATAAGAAAAACTAAATAAGATACATGCACATAAATTATTAATAACACTGAAATATTAATAAGCGCAGATTTTTAAAAGTTATTGTTCACTACTGTTATTGTATATTTTACATTTAAACCACTGACTAGCTCACTTCAACTCTATTCAAACTGTAGCCAACAAGTTGTACTTTGTTGATGGGTCACTGGGTACGATAGAGACCATCACACTCCAGGGCACAAGTAGATGAGAAATATTTAAAGTTGCAGAGCACGTTTGTTCTCCATTGACGTTTTTTAATGATTACTTGTACTACACTGACTGGAATAGAGAGTAAGTAGATATCATATAATAAATTGGTTGGCGTAGAGAGTAATTATATAG
Source organism: Bulinus truncatus (assembly GCA_021962125.1). Classification (NCBI taxonomy): domain Eukaryota; kingdom Metazoa; phylum Mollusca; class Gastropoda; family Planorbidae; genus Bulinus; species Bulinus truncatus. The sequence continues at coordinate 1,703,645 of JAGDYQ010000041.1, forward strand.
CATGTAGTAAAAGGGTTTGACTAGTAGTCAAGGCAACGGCTTCGGCGTGATCTCGTTGGACGAGGTCAACTGTACTGGGACGGAGAACCACATCGTGGAATGTGGGGTCGGGCCACAGAACTGGGCGGTTCATGACTGCTCCCACAAGGACGACGCAGGGGTCAACTGTGAGCCACCCGAGGCTTTAAACTTTCAAGGTTGGTTTAACGTTACAAGCATACATGTGGGGCATACACGTGGGGCATGTTTACTGTGGGGCATACATTTGTTGGCAAACTCTGATGTTTACTTTGGGTCATACATTTGTAGGCAAACTCTTATGTATACAGCGTGGCATACATGTGTTAGCAAACTCTCATACTGTGGGGCATACATGTGAAGGTAAACTCTGATGTTTACTGTGGGGCATACATGTGTAGGCTAACTCTGATGTTTACTTTGGTGCATACATGTGTTGGCAAATTCTGATGTTTACTTTGGGGCATACATGTGTAGACAAACTGTGATGTTTACTGTGAGGCATACATTTGTTGGCAAACTCTGATGTTTACTGTGGAGCATACATGTATGATGTTTACTGTGGAGCATACATGTATAGGCAAACTCTAATGTTTACTGTGGGACATACATATGTAGACAAACTCTGATGTTTACTGTGGGGCATACATGTATAGGCGAACTCTAATGTTTACTGTGGGACATACATGTATAGGCAAACTCTAATGTTTACTGTGGGGCATACATGTGTAGACAAACTGTGATATTTACTGTGGGTTATGCATGTGTATGCAAACTCTGATGTTTGCTGTGGGGTGACTTTTGGTCGAGCGCCGGATGTTCATCATGCAGCCCGTGTGGGTTACGGTTCGACTCCCGTATGAGTCCCAGTCACCTAATTATGACTCCCGTGGTGCCTCCATGAACATTGCATTATTAAATATGGCGGTGAAAAAAGAAGAGCATCATAAAAACCATCACATAAATGGTTTATAAGATCTAAGAGATACAAATCACATCCTTTCAAAGCTGTTTTAAATGAATGCAATCTTTATAAATAACTGTTCGGTCTAAGCCATTCTCAATTAAAGCATGCGAAGAAAAATGTAAAATATTTTTGTATTTCATAATTTGTAACGTCAAAAGTAATTATCTTGTTTTTATTGTAAAGTTAATATAAACTAATTAGTGGCTTACTTAGTGTAATGACGAAAAGCTAATAAGTATGTTGTTATATATATATATATATATATATATATATATATATATATATATATATATATTAGGGTGGGTCATACATTTTTTCAGTTGCATATCTGAGACATGTGTAGAAAGATGTCCAATAGCATCCATAGGGAATGTTAAAAAACAATTTTCCAAACAAACTATGTCTACCACATGCAACTTGAAAGTTTATAATCCCATAGTAACAAGAAAAAGACAACACAATGTAAAATCATGCAATAGTTCTCACTTCACAAGAAACTGGAGTTTGATACGACAGAAGGTAACTGATCCGTGGATCGTTTACACTGTATTACCCATTCCATGACGTGCGGTATGTACAATAACCCTAGAAGTGGTTGCTGATACTTCTCGCACAACTCCGTTGAACGGACTGAGAATGACAATATTCCACTTACTGAAAAAGCAGAGAAGTTGTCTAGGTTGTCATTAGAAACCATTGATAGGAGTGGCGGTGGTGTCACTGTTGTTGTATCCCAAGAAATCATATCCATGTACGACGATGCAGATGGATTCAAATCGATGGAATGTTTATCAAAATGTCGAATGTTATTCTGGGAATGTATTCGTGCATGAATAATCTTCCTATGTGCGATTTTTCTAACAGATTGATTTTCATCAATAATACCGGCAAGGAGGATATTCTCAGGGTGGGCGAAGTAAGCATTGTTCTGTAAAACTGGCTTCACGATTGCCCCAATCATCTGGACCCAGTTCAAAACATAGTTTCATAAGATGGACAAAATTCTGAGCACCAAAGTAACATTCTGAATGAAGCTTTAAATAAAGTCATGAAGATGCATAAACGTTTACAATGAACTTGACAATTCTGTATAAAGACAATGTGCAATTGGATGAAGATATATAAAGGCCTAATCGTAGGATTCGGTTAGCCGTTGTTAACCATCTTGCATGGTTAAGATTTCCTGGCATACAATTTTGAAGAAAATGTTTGTTTTCAGTTCCAATGATTCCGTTCTGAACTGCTAAGCAACTTCGTAGTAGATAACTTTGATCAGTACTAAGATCTTTCTTTACGTCATCGGCAATGTCAACAACTTTTCCTGTGACTGTTTTGAAATTCGTGAAAAGTAAATCTTTGGGATCAAAGTCTAAGGAACTCATGATTTTACCGGTTGACGTACTTGGACCTGTTGTGCGTCCTCCGTCAACCACAGAAATGTATTCCCGTAGAGGAAGTTTATTTGTATGCAATAAACAAATGAGCCACTGCAGTGGTCTTCCAACATGTCGTTCTACCTCTGGGATCACTCCATTCGTCTTACCAGTGTTGATGACTGTACCATCACAAACTATTGCGGACAAGGTTTCCATGGATTCGGTGTCTGTGATAACTGACATAGGTTCTTTCGCAATATCATTTGATTTGCTACTGTCCGGCACAACATGATCTACGTTATGTCCATCAGGATAGGAGACAACGACATAATGTTTTTCTTTAACAGATCTCCTGTTACATCCTGTACATGTCCTAACCACTGTTACATCCGGCTTGCCATCAAATCCCATACATTTAAATGATCTTACATCATCCGAATGTTTATTTCTTCCTGCCTCTAAACTTTTTTCTGTCTGCAAAGTTTTGCTGGATCTACGCATGATTCTGTAGTCAGAAGATTTAGATCTTTCAACAAAGAGTTGACAATTAGGCAGGCATCTCTGTTACTAACTTTACACCTGTCCAGAGATTACACAATTCAGGATATTGTAAAGTATTACGTACTGCTTTCATTTCCTCGTCACTGCTTGTCGTCATATCATCATTATCATCACAACGTACAATGTCATCATTATCATCGTAATCATCGTGCACGCCGCTTACATCAGAGGAAGCACAACGACACAAATTTAATTCAATATCTATCTCCACATCATTCATGGTCTCTATGCTTTTCTGTTTCCTACTTCTGTCAACTTTTTCTGCAACTCCATTTTTATTTCTTTGTCAATTTTCCCTAGATACATTTTCCGTGTTGTTTTTTGATCTGCCCAAAAATTCCATTCTAGCCCAGGTATATTCATTGGCAAATGACACGTTCATGCCGATCTTTCTCGTGCAACAGAATCAAAATACTCGCAACAGCATATATCAAATACACTTTGCAAACTTAGAAAGGTTTCTTCAAAAGTCCACCTCTAAAGCCCTGGGCTGGTCAACGTTGCTGACCACTATACGGAGTCCGGTGCCGTACGGTGACATGGCGATAATACTTTTATTCTCAGCGTCAGTGTAGAACAACAGGTTTGTACTTTTGTCCACTGCAAGTCCGTCAACAACAGCTTAAATCGAAAGTATCTATGCAAATAATACCGATGTGGGTTCTGCGTTAAATTGAAAGTAAAGAATTAATACAACAGTATTCCAGATTAAAATACAATCATACAAAAATCGGATCTGCCCAAATCTAGCAGTAACCAAGCCTATCGATCAAGTCTAAGGGGATATAACTCAAGGCAAATGTTTTGCGGGGTACAGCTAGTTTGTTAAATAATTTGAAACAGTATTGATCAAATTATTTTGTATTCGTTGTGCACGGAGACCGTTCTTACGCATAGGACACCTTAATCAATTACGTCATCAAATGCTAAACATTTTCAGACCCCCCCCCTCTGTCCTAGTCAACAAGTATCAAACATTCAGTGACCTCCGCCACTAATATACTAACGACAATTTTTTACTCCTCTCCCTCCCCCTTCGGGTAATAGAAATACAGGATTATAAAAACGAAAAAAAAAAGTCAAAACATCACATGTGTAAATTTTGAATGTGGTTTCACCAATTTTAGATGGGATGATCAGGAAAGTCTACAGTGTATTTCCAAATTAAATAATATTACTTTGTTAGATTTAAAATAGAAACATAGATAAAAAAAGGAGACAATAAATAATTTATTTAAGAAATGTTATGACTAGGGTTTAAAAAAAAAATGAATTGTTTCTAAATTTTAATTTGTTCTTGTAACAAAATTGTGATGGATAAATATAGTTCCAAGGGAGATAATTCATGAATATTAGTACAAATAATATTTTATGTTCATATAAAAAATGTCATATTAATGTGTTAGACACCATCACTTTATGTCATTGATCGGAGAATAAAATTCCTCAACATAAAGTTATCCGCCGATACCTGCATAGTCACATCCCACAATACGTCAATGATTTCACATCCACGTATTATTAAATTCCCCATCTTCATAATGTTGTAGTGCATTAGTTTAAGACATAACGGTCACTAGGTGAAGTGTGAGATAAATGTAACAGAGTAAGAATGGGAATACCCCAAGGTGCGGTTGTTGAACGAATGCATCGGTGATGAACGGATTAGAGTGCATGAAGCCGACGTTGTTATTGTAAAACTAGTATTTTAGTATTTTGATATTAAAGTAGTTGATCATTATTATGGAAGGAATACTTGGCTTGTTTCCCTGATTTTCGACATTTGAAGTGTTTTGCTATAGTGTATTTAAGTGTCTGTTGTCCTTGTGTCAGAGTGCTGACACACTTAACTTAGTGACGACTTTGAACTAACGGCCCGATAAGATCCTTGTACACAACATTGGTGGAGCAGCAGGTTTGTTGATATTATTAATTTGTAAACTCTGGTTCAGTGGGAAAAAAAAATAAAATGTCCCAGTTGGAATCATTCTCTGGATCTTTGGAAAGAATAGCGAGAGTCGGAAAGGAAATAATGATGTTAGAAGGTGAGGAACTAATGAAGTTTGTAGATAAAAAATTGAAAGAAGAAGCAAAAAAAGAAGACATTTTAAGAGAAGAAGCGAGGAGAAAAGAAGAAATTTTAAGAGAAGAAGAGAGGAGAAAAGAAGAATTAGAAATGCTGAAACGACAGATAGCGATGAAGAAAATTGAAATGGATCTAGCCGGGAACGTCACTTTGGCCCCGTACTACACACGTGAGGTCAAGGACTATGTTGTCGACAATGCCGTGTGTGACCTTATTGTGGGGAATATTTCATGTGTTAAAGAGGGCTCAGACAATGACATTTCACGTTGGAATAGAGATAACCCCGGTTGTGAAGATACTCAATGTATTGATGTCAGCAATGAATATTAACTAAGGAGATAAATTATAGGCAATAAGTGAATCAGTAATTTAACACATTACATATTAGAAATAGACGAAGCTGTATTATTTACATACCAGAAATAGACGGTACGGTATTACATTACATACCAGAAAAAGACAGTTCTGTACTACGTCACATACAAAAACTAAAAAGTACTCAGGGCCAACTTTTGACCAATGTCTTATAATCGTGCCCCCACCTGAGAGGACCCCCGCGATAGATAGTAATTTATAGCCAGCTTAAATTTCCAATGAAGATGTCAAACTTTCAGCCCACCATGCGTGTTAAAACTTTTATTATTGGATTGTTATATCACTTGCCTTAGATCGTAATTCGATTATATGCAACGGCTATTTCCGTGTAAGGTAGTCATTAAAAGTCGTACAGGACTCTACATTGTAAAGCTCTTGAGCCTTGCAGTCTGCATGTAGCCCCATACTTACTGCTCTCGGCACTTTACTTGTCACTCACCCTAAGCTACAATATGAAAGTCCCCTGTAGCCTTCCCTACTCCCTCACACATTCGCCCTCGTGCCCCGCGTGCTGCTAATTTAGCCTCGGAGTAAAATAGAGCCTATTTAATCTAAGAAGTCATTGGTAATTTAAAACCTAAATTTGGAGTCAGTAAAACTGTTGTTTGATAGCTGTACTTCCTATACATGTACATTTATCAATACTTTAGTTGAATGACAGTCTCAGTTTATTTGTCTTTCTCTTGCCGTATCATTGCAGTCAACAACTTCAAGAACCAGTCCAGGGGCTGTTACATCGATTCGACACCCCCCCCCAAGTAATAACGTGGTTGTCTCCCGTGACAATCTTCACACGTTGGGGGTAAAAATGAATCTTTTTTGAGTAAAAAGTATTTAATTGTAATTTACCATGGGGTAATATCAACTTACACACAAATAATTATGTTTAATTTAAGAATATAAATTGCATTTTTGATTTTTTTTTTTTAAAGTTTCCCCACCTCACCCTTTTTCGGAAGAAAAAAGTGAAAAAAATATTTTTTTCAAAAAAAGGACAAGTTTTTTTTAGCTTAATTCAAAACTGTAAAAATAATAACTTATCAACTTTTATTAACAAATAAGATACAGATCAGTTAATAATATGTACAGAATGTACAAGAAATGTTTAAAACATATTTTTCCTATGAACTTCAGATTAAAAAATTCAAATTTTCTCGATTGTGCATGAAGTTCCTCTATCAGTATCACAGCACGTTCAGTAAGTTGGTTAGATCTTAGAATGTCAATTAATGACTTCTCGACTGACCAATGCGTCTTTAAACACTTAATTGCCTTCTTGCATTTTATCCTGATGAGTGAGGTAAACAGTTCATTGAAGGACGCTTCATTGTAGTGTTGCAAATGGAATCAAGCATATCGCTCATTCATAGCAGATGAAGTTGCAAGCAGGAGCGAGGATGTTGCGTCTCTCTAGTATCAGAAATAATGCTATAATAGTTCATATCGCATGTGAGTTCCATCTTGCCCGGTGTAAATTAGATCGTTTCTTCCAGCTGATGCTAGACCAAGGTGAAGTTGTTTTGTAATGACAATATGCCTGACATAATTCATATAAGAACTTGAAATCATCTCGCCATTTAGAGTTCTCGCCTGTGCTTACATCATCTGTCACAACGAGGCGGTAATCAGCCTGAAGAGTGGAATAGTTTTGCGTAAATTTGCGTTGATGAAGGAATAGTTGAGTTCTGGTTTGCTCGTTGTCTCTTGAATAAGAAAATTCAAGACATGTTTCAGAAGAAGGTCGAGTACATGGTGCTGACAGTCAATATATTGTGGCTACTGAAAGCCCTTGCTCAAGACATAATCCTGTATGAGCTTTACAATCCCGTACAAACGACAAGTGTTTACTGCGGTTGTGTCGCAGATTATCATGGAAATATTTTCCCAAGCATCATATTAATCAATTAGCTGATGTAGTTCCTTGTGAATGGCTGCGACAGAACCACTCTCAAATTTAAGAATACCGAGTTTGATTTTGGTTGTCATATTTTTCAGCAGAACTATTTGATACTCTTCCTCTTGCACTTTTTTACCATCAAACTGGAGACAATTGGGATCTTTGCTTTGAATTTTTTAAAAAAAGTTTGGTTTTCATTTTCCGTCCTTTAGAGATTATTCGTTTCCAAAAACCCGCCTGACTTGGAGCCGGCAGGCAAGAACGTCATAAAAATGTTGTTTTTCAGTACTAGCAAACCAACTGTTGTAGTGCTTGCTCTTTATTATTTCAGTTTGCATTCAGGAGAAGATGACGTGGAAGAATAGGTTATCGAGTCGGGTGAGGAAGCAGAGGTTTCAAAATCCGAAGATTTTGAGACAGTTGCATTTGTTTGTGTTGGCTGTGAGACAGTTGTATGTGTTTGTGTAGTTGCGATTGAGAAGAGCTGGCTTAAGATTAAGTTTTTGATAGTCGGATTCGTTTTCTTGGGTGGATTGATACTAAAGGGGCTTGTTTGACCATTAAATAACCAATATTTCCTCCACTCTTAACTTGCCTCCGGTAGAGCTCTTTATCCTCCTTGCTTTTTCATTCTCCATTAACGTTGGTGATATCAAATAACTGAGAAAATGTTGTAGCAAATTTATCAGACGGTTTCTTTATGTTTTTGTCATATAAATCAAACAGACAATTGAGTTTCTTTCTGATAAGTGCGCTGGATAATTGTGGAACGTCTATTATTTCCTTCAAGAGCAATTCTATTTCCATAATCATAATTTTGATTCGATCCAGTCGCCGTTTCCCGCTATTGAACAGAAAAGTGAAGTTTCCCAGAATTTAGCGGTTTTTAGGCATCCGTGTGAGATTGATTAGCTTTTCAACAGATGGAATTCTCGGTTCCCTATTCTGTTTAGAAGATGAGTGTAGATGCCTTGTTTATAAACAAATGGGAACAACTGACTGGAATGCGCTTAACAGCAGTCTAGTAAGTCATGTAAAAATTCAGTGTTAAATTGAAACCGATAGTCAAACTGCGCGATATGTGAAAACAAAAATTAAAAGGTGGGGGAACTTTTTTCAATCTAAAATAAAATAATGTTGATACTGTCATCTACATACAATTGTTCCTCGAATGTGAGGGGTTTCATGTTGGTTACGAAAAATAATGAAAATAGTTATCACCCTAATTTATATCTATCTATCTATCTATCTATCTATCTATCTATCTATCTATCTATCTATCTATCTATCTATCTATCTATCTATCTATCTATATATATATATATATATATACAGAGAGAGAAAGAGAGATAAAGAGAGATAAAGAGAGAGAGAGTGAGAGAGAGAGAGAGAGTGTGAGAGAGAGAAAGAGAGAGATTTGGGAAATGCTGAAATTCTTACTTTAATCTAGGGTCAAGGACGATTCCTCTGAGGTTATCCAGGTTTGATGAGATGACCTGGGTCAAGTTTGAACCGTTCATGTTTATTGAAAAAATGACTTTGTTGCCGTCATCCGTAAAGAAAATCAACCTGTTGAGTGGATCAATGGCTTATCCACCCTTGAGTCTGTGGATGTGTCAACAGATCAACACATTGAGGTCATGATTATGATTCTACGTCATCACTCAATCATTCGGTGACACCCCACTTAACGCATATTTCGTTTAGCGCTGTCTTTTTTGTGATGGAAAGTATCTTCCAGCATTTAGCTAATTATGACTGTACTCATACATATAAACATAAAGCTCTCAGGTCATATTGTACTCATACATATAAACATACAGCTCTCAGGTCATATTGTACTCATACATATAAACATACAGCTCATTGGTCATATTGTAGACATACATATAAACATACAGCTCACAGGTCATATTGTAGACATACATATAAACATACAGCTCACAGGTCATATTGTAGACATACATATAAACATACAGCTCACAGGTCATATTGTAGACATACATATAAACATACAGTTCACAGGTCATATTGTAGACATACATATAAACATACAGCTCACAGGTCATATTGTAGACACTAATTATTAAAGCATTCACAGTGTTGCATCTAGTTCTGGTGTCTCACAGGGGCGAAATATTCAAACGGCACCCACGTTGTGGCGTAAACAAAAAGTAATGAAATGAGGTTGGTCCATGACGCATGCCCACTCTCCACCCCCCCCCCCATCCTCAACAAGTTACGACACTGGGCATTTCGAGATATCATTCACATTCCCGTCTCCTTTTTATTATTATGTCTGTCTATCATGTATTTCACAAATTATATATCCGTTATAAACCCATGTCCACCGTAAGGGGTCAAAACCCAAAACAGATGTCAGGGGGAGGGGGTGGCACGTCATTGAGTCTAGTACTGGAGATTTGTCTACACGGCCATGCATCAGTTTAATGAAATAAGTTGTCACTGTTTACTTAATCCACTTGCTGAACATTTTGCACTTTTATTTTTTTACTTCCGGTCAACCACTCTGTGTATCACACTGCCCTTTTATATTCTCATTGTTGGACTGAACTGACCTTAAGTGACCCGCTCATCGTCAGACGGAGGCGGCCATAGCAGAGACCGTGAGGCCCTAGGGCGAGTGTCTGATTCGGGTCTTTAACACTTTCACCGGGATACAACGTTTGGTAACGTACACATCTTCTACTGCGGGGGGACCCCCCCCTGGGACCCCCTTCCCACACACACTGAGTTAAAGGGCGGTTACCTCCTTAACGACGATCCTCTTTACAAAATAACTTTCTCCAAAAGCCTCTATCCACAAGCCTCTCTCCACAAGACTCTCCCTACAAGCCTCTCTCCACAAGCCTCTCTCCAAAAACCTCTCTCCACAAGCCTCTCTCCAAAAACCTCTCTCCACAAGCCTCTCTCCGCAAGCCTCTCTCCACAAACCCCTCTCCGCAAGCCTCTGCCTACAAGCCTCTCTTCGCAAACCTCTCTCCGCAAGCCTCTTTCCACAAGCCACCATCTAAAAGCCTCATTCTTCCATTTCCTTTTCTTCCCTCACCTTCAACATATTTGTTGTATCAAATATACGTGTAATTAATTCAGTCCAATAGAATGAAACGAACAACATCAAACAATATCAGACAATATCAAACAACATCAAACAACATCAAACAATATTGACCTACAACTAACAGAGGGTGTATTTAAATAATTAAGTCATAATCTATGCATACACAGCGATTCTCAAACTTTTTTCGTGTCTGTACCCCAAAAGGTGCGTATGTATGTCTGCGGGTACCCCTCGCACGTAAGTTTGAGAATTACTTTAGTTATGTTACTCATGACATGTGCTTACCTTGCTTACCAGTTGGGGTACGCTTACCACCGGTTGTGAAACCTTGACCTTAGGTATAACATGACTTATAACATAATAAGACCGGACTCACTTATGTCCAGCTGTCTGACCACTCGTACGTCAGTGCCGTCAAACTTCATGGTTATAATCTGCAACAGCCTGGAGTCGACGAAGTAGATTCTTCCAAGACTGGGGTCGTAGTCAAAACTCTCCGGGGAGTACAGCTGACTCAAGGGGATCGGGGTGAAGGACATGGTCCTCAGGTTCATTCTAAATATCATCCCTCCGAACCCCGTGTCCAGCAGGAAGATGACGTCATCTTCTGGTGTCACTGTCAAATGATAACGGAGCAGCATTGGCTATCAGCCGCCGTGTACATATGGCGTGCATATAATAAGGACAGTGTACCATCATTTCTTATGTTTAAGTATGTTGTATTATCTTTGTAGGTGTGGCTTAAACAGCTATTGGGTACCTGAGGAGCACGTGATGCCAGCGTAATGATTGTGTAGACACTGGGTCACGCCCCACTGGTCATGCTGACATTGGTACAGATACTGTTCTGACCAGGCACGAACGCGCCACCACCGATCGCCTGTGCACGGTTACTGGACACAGAAAAACAAATATATTAATAGATTATAACATAGAACAACCTTATAATAAAAATTAGAACGTCCATTCTATGTGGATTGTAGATTTAAGAGATCATCATTGTAAGGACTTTATAAGGAAATGACTTCAAATTTTATGGTAAACAATAATAAATTGATTTTTTTTTTTTTTTTTACTATATCAAAAAAATATGGATGGCTATTTAGTAAGTTAGTATCAAAACATTTTCCAAATATGTTTAAGATTTATCCAGTAGCTTTGGCAATGTTTCATTTTGTGAATATAATTTTTAAAAAAAATACACATTTTTATATTGAAAATTTAAAAAAAAAATCAAAATGTTCTTTTCTCATTTATAGTGACGTTAAGTTAATGTGCCGAAAATGATTTCATGTAACTCAATAAATTAAACACTGAACGATGAAAACTGACAGAAGGACACATGTCTTTGAGAGAACTGCTCTTAAGTTCATACTAACACATTTGTCAAATAAATGATTACCAGCAGTGTACAACTTAAAAGGAAACGGATGGTCGTGTGGTAAAATGCTAGACTGTTGAGCTGAAAGTCTCAATAAAGACCAATGGATATTGACTAGATCAAGGTTAAACTGTCTGCTATATCTCCCGTGGTGCCTCCATTGTCATTCCACTATTGGCTATGGTGGGGATGAAAAAAATGCACCATAAAAAAACCCTTTCCATTAGCGGTTTATAGGATCTAAGAGATTTCATTTCATCTGTAAAGGGACTTCACACACAACTTAAAAAAAAAGGGAATGTTGACATCGATCGTCATGTTTCACGCTACAATTACCTTTTGAAATCTATAATGAAAGGTATCCATGAATAATCACGAACTAGATTGTCATTATTAAACAGACCAAAATATAGCGACTCTGTTAGCAACATGACCAACAAAGATAGGTTCGGGGAGATCATCCGACAGCTCTGTGTACCTGGAGTCACCACACAACGATATAACTCGTTTGAGGGATAAATGAATGAATGACAATAGTTGTTTACCCTAGTTATTCCAGCATTGTACGCACAACTTGAAGGCATTGTTGGTCCAATGCTCATTACAAATGCTCCTCCACCGGCCATTAAAGAAGACCTCCCTCCAACTAATCTGACGTAGATGTGCGACAATGCTGGTATACTGTCCGTCGGTTTTTTCTGACTACAAGTACAATACCAAAAGAAAGTAAATAAATACATACGTACACACAAACACACACACGTTAATCGCGCGTAATGTTTCATTACAATGAATCTCATAACATCACATTTACAATCAACCTTTTGTACTGATAATTACAATCAACCATTTGTACTGAAGCTTGTTCATCCAACCGAAACTAACTTAATGTCAGCTATTAATTAATTACAATATATATTTTAATCGACAGAAACTAACTTAAAGTCAGCTACTAATTAATTTTAATATGTATTTTAATCAACTGAAACTAACTTAATGTCAGCTATTTATTAATTTTAATATGTATTTTAATCAACTGAAACTAACTTCATGTCAGCTATTAATTAATTATAATATGTATTTTAATCAACTGAAACTAACTTAATGTCAGCTATTTATTAATTATAATATGTATTTTAATCAACTGAAACTAACTTCATGTCAGCTATTAATTATAATATGTATTTTAATCAACTGAAACTAACTTAATGTCAGCTATTTATTAATTATAATATGTATTGACATTCCTCAAAAAAAAAAGCCAACGAATGCCATCTGCTTTTATTATAACATTTCTTTTGACCTTTGACTTTTATGTTATCGGGGCAGATGAAGTGTACAATTCATGTTTCTATAGCCACGGAACTGTCAGTATCGGAGGGAGAATCATAACCAACTCGCGATTCGCCGACGATATAGATGGCATAGCTGGCAGCGAGGACGAACTGCAAGAACTCACTGCGAAACTAAATAAAACAGCATAGGCGTATGGAATGGAAATCAATGCCGGAACTAAAGTCATGACAAATACAGCCTTCGAAAACGACATTCGGATAAATGGGCAAAAACTTGAAGTTGTCTCCTCCTTAAAATACCTAGGGGCCATAATATCCGACAAATGATCAAAGCCGGAAATTCTTGTCAGGTTGGCCCAGATAACTGCAGCTCTGAGCAAACTTAAACACATGTGGTAAGGCAACAAACTCTCTCTGAGATCAAAAACTCGTCTAATGCGCTCTCTTGTGACATCGGTCTTCCTGTATGGGTGTGAAACGTGGACGCTTACTGCAGACCTCCAAAGAATAATAATAAGTGCGCTGGAGATGAGATGTTTCCGCAAGCTATTGAACATCTCATACACAGAACACATAACAAACGAAGAGGTGCGCAATAAAATATCGGCTGCCATCGGCCCTCACGAAGATCTTCTCACTTCAGTCAAGGGGAGGAAACTGTGATGGTATGGACACGTTGCGAGATGTGGATGTCTTGCTAAGACAATCATGCAAGGTACAACCAATGGATGGAGAAAAAGAGGAAGACAAAAGAAGAGACGAGAAGACAACATCAAAGAATGAACCGGCATGTCGTTCGTAGACTCCCAAAAGGCAGCACAGGACCGGAGAAAATGGCGGGAACTAGTTTTCGGTCAACAACGGTGCCCCAACGACCCATCCACGGGTTAAGGGATAGTCAAGTCAAGTCATACCCAGGGAATATGAAAGTATTGTGTGGCTAGCACTAAACTCAGCCGTTTACCTCCATTACTAATGTCGGGCACCCATTTAAAGCTGAGTAGATTTGGGGGACTCGAAACAAAACTTTACCATGAAAAAAAACTTTCCGTGTTCTCACTAAAGATCCAATCAGAGACTCTCAGGTCACGTGATGTACACTACTTGGTCTGTGCCAGTCGTAGTGTGGTAAAATTCCTGATTTGTTTAACGTCTGTGCCAGTCGGAGTGCGGAAGAAAATGTTTATGTTGTTTTATTTTAGAAGTACATTTACAAGTCCAGTTGAAATACATTTTTATTTACATTGTAATCAACTGGGAGACAAGTGGCAATAGAACTTAAAACAAATAGGATCTCACGGTGTGTTTGATGCCCATCTCTTGTGTGTGAACACAATTTTAGTTTTTCGTTAGGAGCATACTGCAAAATATTTCATGATTGACTGAACTGAAGAACTGTTAACAAAAACTAAGATCAGTGTGCCCAGAGCCCACTATAGACACTGACCTGTATAATTACGACATCTTCCGTGTAGCACCCCCCCCCCCCTTTCTTCCTTCTCTGCTTCTATACATGAGAGGTTCAGAACAATAAGCACATATCACGTGACGCAGTAATAACGATGTTCGTACCTTTTTTCTCACTCCAACCAATTTCATATTCTGTCACTCTGTGAGTTTAAATTACATTATGTCAGTCCATTAGTCAAATCTCGATACCAAGTTAAACATTTCCTGGCTTAATTAAAGTACATTGCCCGTTTACTGAATGGATGTTGGAGGGGGAGTAATTCTAACACCTACAACTAAGTCATATCACCGATACGGCTCGGGTTCATGATAGCGACTGTGAAAACAGCGACTGTCATTTGAGCGAATTCACAATGGCGACTGTTTCAAAACAGCGACTGTCACAAAAGCAACCTCAAGATAGCGACTGTATCAAAAGAGCAAATGTCATAACAGCGACTAATTCATCAGACAACTGGCAACAGCTGAAAACACACACATACAATAAATCGTTACAACTGTTCATAATAAAAAAAAATTACAAATTGCTGTTCTTTAATTCTCGTTGAATTAAATGAATTAAAAATAACGTTCGATTTGAATTAGATAGGCAACATACAAAGTCACATGATTTAAAAAGCTGACTTAAAACTGGATAGAAATAGATCAATAAGGAATTATAAATTACATTAATTTGGATTAGCTACATAATACATACATGATTTAAAAAGAAGATTTAAAACAGAATAGAAAGAGATCAACGTTTGTCAAATTATGTCACGTTTATTTCTAAATTGTGAGAAATGGCTCGAAGGAAAGGCAGATCATACTGATCTCGATGTTGCTGTACAACAGTGATTCGTGTGTTCATTGTCGCGTATATTTTCATTCGCTTAGGCCTTTTTCTTGTAACAGCTGGGTATGAAAATCATAGCGTGGCCTACAATGGAGTATTTAAAATCAAGAAAAGGAAGTCACACACCCTAAAGGCAACTAAAATGTACAACTCTTACAACATCTTAATTAGACTGCCAGGTTAAAATAATATTTGTTTCGTCTCTTTCCTCACTGCCCCTTGTTTAAATCGCTAATCAGTTGACTGCAAGACCCTAAACATGACTATATGTAGCTATACTACTTTGAAACTAGAATGTTAGGTTGAGTACATTTGAATATTTTTTAATGATTTATTAATGATACAAAACAGTTTGTAATCAACAAACAATGTTTCAAAATTAGTTTAGTAGCAGTTTGTTTTATTTATAAAAGTGTGTGTATGTGTTACACCCAGATTTGTGTTACACCCAGTTGTGTGTTACACCCAGATGACGGGGACAATAGAACAAAAATTCAGCCCCCACAATAAAGTCCCTATGACATGTTTTATAAATTAGTATCTGTCAATGAGTTCACTTCAACTATAGATGATTAAAAAATTGTTCAAATATTCAAAATACCTAAGACTGTCCGCTGTAACCACTAGCACTGTGACTAGGGCCTACGGACTTTTCAAGGGCCTACGAAAGTCAAACATGAAGTGAAAAATAGTCCAAAATGCCAGTAAAATTTAATAATGTTTGTATTAAAGTAACTATATATAACCGTGTGAGATGATCACATGAGCAAGTTGCAGTACTGTAGATCTGTAATCTGTAACAGTATGTTAACTTTTCGGTTCTTTGTCTTAGCAAAGTCACATTTGACGTAACCAAATGTCAATTCCCTCATTAAATACTTTTCAACTGAAAGTAATGCCAGGGAGGAAAGTTGTGTTTGTTCCATCGATGACCGAAGATACGTTTATTTTATCAATTTGAGTTTAGAAAAGGAACGTTCCCCTTCAGCATTTGTTCCAAATATTTGAACGATAGATCTGGAAAGCATTATTTACATTTGGAAAACTTGTTACCAACCTAGGCCCTAGCGTGAGGGAAGGGCCTGTGGTGCCGGGCCCCTTTGCGTTTTGTTTAACCCCCTCTGCTTGTTTGCTCTACTTAGTAACATTTATTTCCTGCCCCCTGCTATTGGCCTGGCCCCTGCTGTAGAATTTTCACGCTATGGGGCATCACCAACTTATTCTGTATTTGTGCTTTGAGCATTTCTACCACAGTTTTTTTGTCCGCAAACATCCGTGAGGACAAATGAAATTCATCAGTAAATGCCTCTTTCAGATCTGATGGGTAAATCTCAGCTAGTGACTTGGATATCGAAACTGTTTGATCAGTTGACGGAGATCTGTCCAGAAGAAAGTTGAACCTTTCATGTATTGCTGTGTATGCTGCTCGCTGTTTTCCCATCTCAGTTATAAGTCTATCTATGATAACATAAAAAGACTGAGAATGGAATTTTTTACTAGGACTCATACCTAAAAAAGGATCATTACCATCCACACTTTATGAAATCGGTGTCGCTGCCATTTGCGTTGTGTACATTCTTTGTAGTCCGTCTGTTAGATCTCTTTTTCTATACCTTCGCACATTTAAAATTTATCGCGTGTATCATGAAAGTTAAGAACAAGACTGTCATACAATGGGATGATTGTCGTTAACTCAATTCCAGGCTCCTGTAGAAATTTGTTGACAATCATTTTTTGGAACAAGTCTTCCAAATCACACACATTAACCATGTCTCAAAAGGGTTCAACTTCTTTATGTTGTAGTCAAACAGCTTGCACACATAACAAAACACGTACCAAAGTACAATCACATTTGTTCAGTTTTACAATGTCTTCTAAAATTCAGTCGACTGTGTACATATTTTCGATTTATAATTTTTTTTTTAATTTACTTGTCATTTACATTTATGATGTAACAGTTTATTTTTTTACTGTAAATATTTACAAACAAATTTAACAAACAAATTAACAAAAACACGACTGGACAAAAAATACAGAAAAAAAAAAACACGATAAACAATAATATTGGACAATTGAAAGTTTTATTGAAAATGCATAAGTCCAGACAGAATATACGGAAGATTAACAACATTAGAATAAATAAATATATCGATGACAATAATAAACAAACAACATTAGAATAAATAAATATATTGATGGCAATAATAAACAGACAACAAATGTTTATGTTGATGTCATAATATAATAGAATGACTTACAAATAAAATAAACACCTCCATATTGTTTGTTTACAAACAACTCACCTGACATGACCAGTCCCGCTGTAATTAAGTTTAGAATTTAAACTTCCACTGTGGACAGGTTGAAACGACCACCCACCACCTTCATACCCCACACAATGAACATGGGCTCCACTACTACCTGGACAGGTACATGTTGTGTAGGTAAATTTATTTAAATCATCAACCACTTTGTATTTTTCCACCCAGTGACCAACACTGACCTGTTTACTACATCCATGAGGATGTGAAACTATAAAGTTCAACTTGTCCACATCTCGAGAATTAATGTATTTGTCCCTGAATTTCCTCCAGACATAAATATAATGTCTCCACAACTTGTTTAGTTTATCTCCCACATTTTTGTCACATGTCACACATTTTAACCTACACCAGTCTCTCTCAATGTATACTTTATGAACACTGACCTGATCAACACCGACCACTGTACTGTCTTCTCTATCATAAAACAATCTCAAGGACGTGTGGCTGGCCTCAATGTCATCAAACACCACATGTGTGGCTGTATTCACATAAAAATCCCACCACACGTGGCTGGCTGTGTCTGATTGTTGACATTGTTTACACCAACATGTTTTGTAGTTCTTCTTATGTTTACTTATATCTAGATCTCTAACTCCGTCTGTAAACTTGTCCACTCCACTCACCATCCCACTTCCACATCTCAAGTTTATTTTGTCTCTAATGTTGTAAAATGGATATGGAACTTTTGACTTTGGCCAAAATTCTGGTCTGTGTGGACTGGTCATTTCAACACCAACTCTGAATGTCAGGTCAGCTGTAGCTTTGATCAGTTCATACAAATCATTGTCACGATGACCTTCAGGTATATGGTTTAAAGTAAATGTATCAACAGGTATAAACTCTCTATGACCTGGATTCTTGTTACAGCCAATAAGATGTTTGTGTAGATCAGCTTCTCCACCTTCTAACTCCTGAGTTTCATGATCACCTGGAACAGACAAATCAACTTACAATTGTAAAATAAAAAAAAAATATTTCAATAAGCCAACAAATAAAATATCAAAGATATCAAGTCCACACATTTTATCTTTTATATTATCACAATGTTGACAATATTAATAAATTGTGTTTTATTTTACCATAAAGTTGATTGTCCATTGTGTGAGTTTCACTGTCAACCAATTGTCTTTAGACCTCAGCTATAATAACAATTTTAAATCTGAAATAAACAAATCAGTAATTCGTTTGAATTTTATAGTTAACATCATAAAATATTCCAACTCAGAGTAGTTAATTTAAATAAAATTATCTCAATATAAAGTTAAATTAAAATATTTATATAAAAACTTCTTACAACAATGTAAAATTCAAGACACATTTCTTCTAATAAAAAAAAATACGATTAAATTAATCTTCTATTATTATTTCAGTTACTTTCAATTGTTCCAACTTCTGACATCTGATTTTTTATGACCTTTAAATGTATAAAATAAAACATAAAACATGTCAAGATTTTTAACTTTAAAGAAATCAGAATTTATATTTAGATAGCCTGTTTTATATTACACAAGTGACATATATTTGTTTATAAAATATATTTTACCTTTAAATTTATCTTTACTTTGTGTCAGTTACACTGTCTACCAAGAGACTTGGGAACTCTATTAAAAAAGAATACATCAATATCTGGTATTATACCAACTTGTATTAATCTTTACATAAATAATTTATATCATATGTATATTTATCATTTTCAGTAATATCAAGTAATGATTATGTATCTGCCTAAAGGTTAAAGGCAAATATAATAAAAATATTGGAAACATCTTTTACATTTTAAAGGTGCTGTCTACTTGAATATTGACACTTAAAACAATTAATTTGAGATTCTATTTCAAAACAAAAAAAATGTTAGCATATTTAAAAATTGTGATAAACTATTTTATGAATTAAAAACTGTTTTTTAGCTACATTGTAATTCAAAAAGTGTTTGTCTTCTAGACATTGAAAGTTTAGCCAAAGTAAACATTTAAACTTCTTTTCTTTCTTAATAATAATTCATTATTGTTTGTTTTTATTGCTCACTTTTTTCTCAGGCCAAGTTAATTAAAATAACATTTTCATTCATAACATAAAACATTCAATCTATATAAGTCTTGTAGACTGCATGATAGATAATAAAACCTCTTCAATAAGACTGGTCATGAATATATTTTATATTTTTATTTTAAATTCCTAAAGAAACAATATTATCCTTTTTTATTTTAATGAGACATTTCTATATTTTTTTTTTAAATGAATGAGATAAAACATTCTTATTTACTAGCTACTGCTTAAATGAATAAAATAAGACATGCTTTTTCAAAATACCGGTTTCATTCTTTGAAAAGCTTTTTGCACTAGTTGAATATTTTGTTTTACAATTAAAAAACTTATACATTTTTAAAAAAATAATATTATGCAAATTAATAAATTTAAATAAGCTACAAAGTTATAAATGTACCCTAGTTTTAATAATACACACTTTAACAGTATCATTTAAAATTGACATTTATGAACCATTTATTTAGATATGTAATAAATTATTGACTATTAAAGTAAAAGTTAAGAACCAATTGTGGGCTGCTAAAAAAATTCTAATTGTTTTTTACAAAATTTTATTTCTTCATTAAGAGATTGAAAATAGATAAACGTCAAATTATAACTATATTTCGATTTATTATACAAAACAATTGTTTATACCTACAAATTAAAATGGGAAATGCAGTGTTGGGCACTTAAAAGTTAGGCCTATGTGTCTCCTACTCACATATTATGGAGACAAGCTACTTTTTCAAGAGTTACACTATTCATTGTTATTTAAATATCAAATATAAATATATAAATATGAAGAAAACAATTACAGATATTCAACGAATTAAAAAATAATTTTGAAAAAAAACAATAACATAAAGATTTAAAAAATAACATACATTTCTAATACCAATCAATAATTTACATAGAATTTTAAAATTAAAAGAATATATATTTTACAAAGTGTAAATCAAGTCAGAGCTTAGAAAAAATTCAATTATTATAACACAGTCAAATCAAAATATATAAAATCTTTTTTTTAAAGCTTAGAAAATATAAACCATATGCAGCCCCGTAGAGTGAAAATTTTACAGCAGTGGCCAGGCATTCTACAGCAGAGGCCAGGAATTAGCAGGGGGGGGGCAGGTAATACATTTTACTAAGTAGAACAAATAAGCAGAGGGTGTCAGACAAAACGGGCCTGCTTATGTAGCATCTTAAATATAACTTTTTTTTTTTTTAAAAGTATTTTGCAAAGTTTGAGAATTTTGTGTAGCATGGGTTAGATTTTTTCTGCGTCTCCGGTATAAGAAAATAAGATAATTATTGCTAGTGATTATAAGCGTATGACAAATATAACATTATTAGGTAGAAAACATTAATTTTGAAAATTTTTAAACTTCGTATTATATCGATAGAAACTATATAATTGTAAATTCAGCCCCGTAGCGTTAAAAATTCTACAGCAGGTGCCAGGCATTCTACAGCACGGGCCAGGCAATAGCAGAGGGGTCCAGGTAATACATTTTACTAAGTAGAACAAATAAGCAGGGGGGGGGCAGACAAAATGCAGGTGGGGGCCGGCCCCCCTGCCCCACCTCCCGCCGCACGTTACGTGCCTGATTGTAATCACGCTCAAAGTAATTGATGTCGATAAGAAATGTCATGGCAACTTCGCGAAAGTTTTTAAAGAAAATTAAGACTTATTGCTGCGAATAAAAACTAGAGATAAACACATGCTAGATTAGATTGCTTATTATTAACTATTTATGTAGGCCTATGTTTACATTGTATTAAATTGCTTGAGTGTTTTGTTGAAAAAAGGTAATGTACGTCATAATCTGTGGTGTGTGTTCGGTTATGACACAATGTAATTATAATTTTAAAAAATCAGCCAAAACATGTTCGATATATTATGAAAAAATACAATTTTGTATACGATCGATATATGAAACCAGTATTTCTTAAACTTATAATATTTATCTTTAGTTCAATTTAATCATGTTTAAGTATCAAATCTTTCTTGTTCAAAAAAAAAAAAAGAAAAATATTTTAAATTTATATCACGTTTGAAATATAAAAAAATATTAATGAAACTAAGTGACTATAAGTGACTAACAATGGTCCGTAGTTACACTAATACTAGGGCCAAAAATAATCACAGCCATAATGAATTAGACTATTAAACTGATTTTATAAAAGTATTTTATAACTTACCTTAGCTAGACTAAAAATATTGACCATTTTTGTCATTTCTCTTTTTTTTAAATTTTGATGACTGACTCAAAAGAAATATTCCGCACTGACGTAGTTCTATAAATAGTACGGTACTTTCCATTTTAAAGTATTCGGGAATTCCACAAATATGACAAATAATCAATATTTATTTATACTCTGTATCAGTACAATAAAAGATTGATGAGAAACAGTAAAAAATTGTATACTTTTCATCAGGGCCGGCTATACGGGGCCCTATGGTGGACTTTCATTGCTTGATACCTTCTCCAACATCCCCTTCCCTTTAGTTCTCAACCATCTAACGCCTAAGACTTACGTCTTAAAATAATAATTTTTTTTACAAATGTGTTATTATACCAGAGGTGACCACGACTGATGAGCGCCGCTACTGAATTGTTATATTAAATACTAAAATATACTTTACAAAAATACATCACTATCATTGAAATAAGAATTAGTGAACCCAGTGAATTAGATCAGTGAAAAAATAAGGCTCATTGGGAGCCACATAAAGTCCACCGAATGGCTTAATGTGGCTCTATGAGCTGCACTAAGATACACAGTTCAAAGTTTATTATTAACATATCCATCACATTCACATACCATTCTATTTCCCTTGATGTTGTCTAAACAATACTCGAGCAATTGACTTAGCCACCTACCGTCCAGTCTAATTTCTGGTGTTAGTCGCTAAGTCAATTGCTGCATCTATGACTAGTTTCTTCTGCTGGATCACGGCCAGTGACATCGATATGTTTATGGTCCGTTTAATTTGTGCGATTTATGGCTATTTATATTCGCGGGATCTATAGTCAGTGTCATTTGCGGGATATGTGGAAATATCTTATATCAGTGTGTGTGCTACTCTCAGTACATATCAAATACTATGATGTGCAGCCAATATATGAGCCTGTACACGATTGTATTGGGCAGACGTATTCACCCCCATTGTCTTCTCCAGTTTGACATCAACATATCATCTATTGGGGACAGAGGTGGAATTAAGTCAGTTGAGGGACAGAGAACGACTTGAGTCAGTTGAGAGACAGAGGTGAAGTTTAATCACTTGAGGGACAGAAAACGACTTAAGACAATTGAGGGACAGAGTGGACTCCCAGCCATTTTTGCCCTATTGTCACACCTTGTCCTAGGCAGTTTTACAGCAACAGATCATTCTATTACCAAGGTTCCTTTTTTTCTCTATTAATTAGACATTTTTTACCGTCTTCCCATCTGTACAGATGAGATTATCGCAAGGTGTAGTTTAAATTTTTCTATATCACAGAAATAAACATGGAGCTATTGTACAATGTCTTCTGGGTAAACGTTATGGAGAGTGGGGCCAAACTATATGTTCCTAAATTCGAAAGAAGTTCTGGACCATCAGATTGCTGGAATGTTAATGTTAATGATGTTAACGATCGGAGGAAGAGTGTACTGCTGGCCGGTTCAAACACTCTAATGAGACGGAGGTAGAGTGTACTGATGATAGGCTCAAATACCCTAATTGGGCGCAGTGTGTCTATGTCTTGTCCAGACAAATAAAGTACGACAATCTTTCTAAATTTTTACAATGGTCGTTAATCTCTGTAAATTTTGAAAACAATCATTCTAAAATGTTACAAAAAGTTATAAAGTTTTTCAATGATCTTTGTAAAGTCTTACGATCGTTGATAAAAGAAATGCATTTTCTTAAAATGCCTAAAACTTGTAGCATTGTAATGTATTATAACTGGGTATGTTTTCTTTAACAGATGAGACCAGCAAGTCAAGAAAAGATCATAGAATCCAATATTGAGAAATTACTTCACACATAATTGATTTCGACCTAAGGATAAATGAACTCATTGTTAAGCACATTGTTCATGTCCTGAAGTTCTACAGACTGACCAGTATGGTTCATAGCTATGACGGTTTACATTATGGGAAAGGAGTCAATGATGTCAAAGCTAATATTTTATTGAGATACATTTAAGAACAACGAAATAGTGTATTTATAAGTATATCTGCTATAATAGTGTATTTATTTATATCAATGACGTAATATCTATTTTTGTCGTTTGTGTTTGTCTTGAATAAATTACATGCCATAGTATTTATTTTGCTAACAGTTTATTTGAAGTTGTAGAAGTTCGAATTATAATTGAAATTATTTGAAAAAAAATACTCAATACATTCAAATTAGAATTTAGTTGTAATATATCGGTAGTCAGAGAAAATAAAAATGTATTGTGCTCTGTTATTCTTGTTACAATTTATCCATAAATTGTTTTCGTTTCATTTCTTATTTGTTTGTGTTATTATTGTTTTATATTATTTTTCCATAAATGTATAATAGTTGAAATTAGCTGTGATCATTTAGTTATTACAGTTTGATTAAACTTATTTTGCGCCACAAATTAACTGTTACAACTGCAGTACAGAGATCTGTTTGTCTGTATTCTGAACGGAAGTACAGAGTATTTTTTTTTCTGTATTCTGAACGGCAGTAATGAGTGTTGCTTGTCTTTATTCTGAACAGCAGTACAGCGTTTTGTTTGTTTGTATTCTGAACAGCAGAACAGTGTGTTGTTTGTCCGTATTCTGAACAGCATTACAGTGTGTTCTGCGTCTGATACACTGTTCATCGGGGTGTGGACACATGTAAATTATACCTAACGATGCGAATACACTGTACCTAACGGTGCAAATATAATGCACCTATTGGTGCAAATACACTGTACCTAGGGGTGTGGATAAACTGCACCTAAGATTGCGGATACAATGTACCTAGGGGTGTGTATCGAGGGATGTGTGGATACACTGCACATAATATTGTGGATACACCGCACCTAATGGTTTGGATACACTGTACCTAGGCTTGATCGGTAGGTTATGTTATTTTTGGTTTCGGGCAGATTGGATTTTTTCATTATTGTATTTTAAACTGGAATACTGTTGTATTAATTCTTTACTTTCGATTTAACGCAGAACCCAAATCAATATTATATTATTAGATACATAAAGCATATTAGATGTCAGTGCAGTGTTTCTTACACACATACATTAATTTTACTTGGAGCTTACACATACGGCAAACATTTAGAATTGAGATGAATTGACTCAGCATACCGGCATAAATGTTAACAAAAGCGTTCATTAAGTGGTATATGAAAGTCAGGAGATTTACATGAGTATTTAAAACTATGAGGAACACCACTGTATCGATTACTTCATATCAACTTATACACTAACACATACACATAATATACATACAAGCACACACACACACATATATATATATATAAAGAGAGAGAGAGGGGGGGATTAAATAATTATTTATTAAGCTTACATTCACGAAAAACTAACATCGTTTTCGCAATAAAAAAATCGTATGATTTGGAATTAAATAATTCACTAGAAATATATTTACCTTATATTTTCCAGACTGATTTACATATAATGAAAGATACTGTTTATGGTCTCGTCCAAATAGCCTTCATCTGCTGTAATCTTCTTTTCCAGTAATCTCAATTACAATCTGGCACACACTAATTTAATTTATAATTTTCCGATTAGATAAAGGTATGTTATAACTTTAGATATTACAATGTACTATGTTCTGTGTAGCATGCAACTTTAAATCAGTGTGACTGAAAGATTACTTTAAAGTGAATGAATGTCAATTTGAGTAAACAAGTTTTGCCTTTAAAGAAAAAAAAAAGAAATAAAGTGTAACATACTGTTATGGCTCCCGTATTTCGTCAGCGCACCGTGCAGTCGAGGAATGGAACGCGATGACGTAGGAGAGAGAGGAGAATAGAAAGTGGCGTGAAAGCCGGCACGAAGATGGCCATGATGTTGTTGTCTTTGTTTTTATGATTATTAAATTCTCTTGTAAAGGAACCCATGCCTGTGTTATTTGTTTAATAAACAGTATAAGAGTATTCAACGCTGTTTTGAAATATTTCTTGACTCTAAAGCGCATTTTGTAAATCAAAGACAGACGAACATTTCGTTAACATTCTAGTCAGTATCTTCTTCTTCCTTTATTTCTACAGCCCATTTAGGGCCCTGGCCTGCCATACTACACTTCTCCACTTATCCCGATCCATGGTCTTCTTCCTCCACTCTCTCACTCCTATGGCTTTAAGGTCTTTCTCCACTTCCTCCAACCATCTGCTTCTTGGTAGGCCTTTTCTCATTGGGTGCTGCCTTATATATTGCTTTTGGACCTCTGTTGTTTTCCATTCTTTCTATTTGCCCTACCCACCTTAATCTATTCATTTTAATTTCAGCTGTTACATTTCAGTCAGTATATATTTATTTTATCTTCATACTGTAATTTCCAACTTTTTTTTTTATTTTTAATAATCTAAATTAAATTGTATGTCTTAAACAGACGTTTGGCTCTCTCTGTCGGCATGGACACTCACTGCAGGTTAGTTTTTTTTTTTCTAATAAATGTAGAAAATTGTAAAAATACTGACAATTAAAAGAAAGCTTATAATTATTTGTTATTCCTGTATTTGAGCTTTATTAAATACAACATGAGCTATACCTAATACGTCAAGAGCTATGCATAATACCTCCTAATAGATCATGAATTACGCCTAAAACATAATGCAGCATGAACTATTCCTAATAATTGATACAGCATGAGCTATGCCTAATACACGATACTGCATGAACTATGCGTATTACATATTACAATGTGAACTATGCCTAATACTAATACAGCATGAAATTCTATATTTAAATATTTAAATAACAGGATTTTCAAAACTTATTTCTTCCAGTATTTGAAAAAAAAATCTGGCAAACAATATATCATAACATACGATTTGTGTCAGTTTGGTCTAATACATTTAGATCGATTTCGAGCGTTAACCAAAGAAAATAGAAAGATTAGAAAATGTGAACTTGTTTTTCTCTGATTATCTTTAATATCAATTTTTCAAGAAAACGAATATCAGATATTGCATGGATGTTATCATTTTCTCCATAACTCTGGAATGGATAGATCCGCCATTAATAGGATTTATCGCGCTGACTCGTTCTATTTTTCCATTCCTTATTTTTTAATATTCCCCATTATTCACTTTTCCACTCACGGTGACCTGGATTAGTTAATTTACGTAAACCAGAGCGTTAATACATAAAGTTTAATCTCATCTCTACAGATTTTAATTGTAGAGAGAGAGACGGACATACAGAAAGGCAAATGACCATCTGAATTTAGGACACTGAAACTTAATAAATTATAAATACATTTTTATTATTTATACATTTTCATGGTGTACCCCCACCTCCCCAGTGTATGGACTTGGTTGTTTCAAGTGTTCTAATGTCGCCGACCCTGGACTGTTCACAACCGCTGGACACTGTGCTGGAGATGAGGTAGATATTCACTGCATGTTTTACGACATCCATTTATCAGTATGATTAATTATACACGGGGCCGTTACAGGCACTACTGGGGGCCTCTTATATGTTATAAAAACAGGGCCGCCTCAGGCCCAATATGCTCTGAGTTTTAAAACTTATTTTTTTTTTAAATCGAGATTGACAATCGACATGAGCCTTAAGGGCGCATCGCCCCTTTCACGTGTTCGGATTCCCTCCCACACACACCCTTCACCCCCGCGGAGGCTCTATTTGAAACACGGAGTAATAGTGCGATACATCCCCTTCCATCGCGGAGCTGCATTGATGCATCCCCTTCCACCGCGGAGCTGCATTGATGCATCCCCTTCCACCGTGAGGCTACATTGATACATCCCCTTCCACCGTGAGGCTACATTGATACATCCCCTTCCACCGTGAGGCTACATTGATACTTCCCATTCCACCGTGAGGCTACATTGATGCATCCCCTTCCACCGTGGGGCTACAATGATACATTAAATTGCAGTTATAAGCAGATTTCGAATACTTTATGCTACACCTGGTGTTTTCTCTTTTATCCTCTGTTTTCTCCTTCACTTGTAATTTTTGCTTGCCCACCCTTGACATTGACTCGGGTCCTGACCAGGTCAACTAAGTCGAACAAGACGAATGCGGCATTTCTTGTATTAAGTTCTGGTCCTCGTTGAAACAGCTGCTATGTTATGACGTTAATTTGGTATTTGCTTTACTTCAGAAAAAAAAAATAAACCTCCATCCATCATTCTATTTCATTTAAGAACCCATAGCGGCCCTATGATTCATAAATTCTGTTCCGACTCTACCTGTAGACATGTTTTAAAGTCTATATTAAAAAGCGAAAGTAAACTTGTACTAGATGTATAATTTTGCATTTGATGTAACAAACCAAATAAACTTTATTCCATGAATAGACTTTCAACCACATCAGCTGATGTATTTAAGCGAATAACATTTCCAATAACACATATTGAATGACATTTCCAATGACACATATTTGACACACTCATTAAAACTTTATAAGTCACATGTTGTTTTGTTTTGCTCTATCAGTTGTGTTTCATAGAGAAGAAATTAAGCACTTGTTTGAGTGAATATTACAACATGGGATGTGAAAAGCAAAAGGTAAATAAAACACATGAATGCTGCAAATTTAAACTCAAACAAAACACAATGCAGAAAACAATGTTGTTAGAGTACAACAAATACAGCAAAAGTGTCATCTTTGAATTTATCTAATCTTCTATTTTATTTTAAATATAAAATTTTCTGATAGTTTAACAGGTTCACTTAATAAATATTCTACTAATAATGTGCTAGATCTTGACGTGCGTCCGTCTGTCCGTCCGTGCAGAATGGGAACGCCGTCGCTATAATAATCTATGACGTCATTTCCCGGTGGTATTTTGTTTTTATTTTCCTACTAATAAATTGCTATTCTTGGCGTGCGTCCGCGCAAAATGGGATGTCGCTATAAAAAATTCTGCATTTTAGATATCGTTTATGACGTCATTTCCCGATGGTATAATTGTTTATTAATTTAAATTTATACTATTTGTAAAAAAAGAGCTCGACAAGTAATCAGCCAGTTAAAATATTACATAGCTAACTATATGCTTCTGGTCCTGCTGCCGGTTTGATTGAAGTTTTTAAAACGATTATTCTCAAATTAAACATATTATTGAGATAGAATATGTAGAATAATATACATTGTAGCAATATTGTTTATAAATATTGTAGAAATACAGGTTTTAAAAATTGCAACAGGATAGGTCAATAAATACTGTTGCAAGATAGACTAATACATAATGTAGAAAGAGAGGTTAATGTTGTATGTTCCAACAAAATTCTTCTGTTCCATTACATTGTTTTAAGTTCAGGTACTATGTTATATGTTCCAGTACATTGTTGTATGTTTCGGGTGTGCGACGCGATCGGTGGTTCTGACGTCATTATCGGGAAAAAAAGAAATGTCAAGACGAGACCATCTGCTGACCGCACAAAGCGTGACGTCACTCTGTGCAACAAATGCTGCAACACTGACAGCTGTAATCTCATGATATGCACTGATATAGGCAAGTGAGCATCTGTTAACTTAGTGTCATTTTTTTTATCCTATAAACTGACCGTTGACTGTTTGAGTGCCATTTTGTATCTCTGGTAATTTATGACATGAAATAAACGTATCAAAACTTTTACAGTAAGAAGATCTCCCCATTATATTCAGTGCTAAACAAAACAAGGTATACTAGAAGCAATAAACAACACTCCTTGACATATTGCGAGAAAATATATAAGAATAATAATTCACATTTGCGTTC
The DNA here is from genome assembly GCA_021962125.1 of Bulinus truncatus. Lineage (NCBI taxonomy): Eukaryota > Metazoa > Mollusca > Gastropoda > Planorbidae > Bulinus > Bulinus truncatus. The sequence goes on from JAGDYQ010000041.1 coordinate 1,733,287, forward strand.
ACGTTAATATAATATTAAATACTAGCTGTACCCTGCAAAACCTGAGCATAGAGTTATATCCCCTTAGGTTTGTTCAGTAGGCTGTTATTTTTGGTTTCGGGCAGATCCGATCTTTTCATGATTTTTTTTTTTTACACTTTTCACATTTTGGCCTTTGCGTTTCATGTTAAAATAAAACAGAAATTATTCAAGACTGTAGATTTAAAAAAAAATCATTTATCGAATCGAGGACGCTGGCAGGACGCCATTTTGAATTCTTGTATTTCGCTTTCGATTTTAGGCAGAACTCACATCGCTATTATTATGTTATATTCTATAGATTTTTTTTCTTTTGTATGCTTAAAAAAACAAAAACAGCTGATATGTAGAAAAGAGTTATTACATATATATATATATATATATATATATATATATAACTTGCGCGCTGGTGCTGTATTGTGCCTTTGTGATGCAAAGAATTGTTGATGTTTTTTCATGCTGCCTGATTTGTACAGTTTGAGGAAGGTAAAGGAATGAAGAAGGATTTTAGAACAAGCGTAAAGCCATAATAATAAGTATATATATATATATATATATATATATATATATATATATATATATATATATAGAGAGAGAGAGAGAGAGAGAGAGAGAGAGAGAGAGAGAGAGAGGGAGGGAGGGAGAGAGAGATAAAGAGAGATTGAGAGAGGGGGGCAGGAGTGAGAGGGAGATGGGAGAGGGAGCAGGAGGAGAGAGAAAGGAAGGGAGGGAGAGATGGGGTAGGGAGGGAGAGAGAGGGGAGAGTGGGAGAGAGAGGGAATGAGGGAGGGAGGAAAGAGGAGAGAGGGGGAGGGAGAGAAGGGTGGAAATGGTAGGGAGGGCGAGAGAGGGGAGGGAAGGAGAGAGGAAGAGGATGGGAGAAATGGGAGGAAGAGAAAGAGGGACAGGGAGGGAGAGAGAGGGAAGGAGGAGGGAGGGAGGATGGACGGGGGGAGAAGGAGAGGGAGAGGGGAGAGAGGGAAATGGGAGAGGGACAACTTCAAGACGCAGGACTATTTATAGACGTGTGTTTCCCGAATACGTCGACAACTTGCGACACCGGAAAAAAACACTTTAGTGTTGAGACGGTAGGGCTGGATCACAGCCAGTAATTTATATTGATTGATAAGGCGGCGTATGATACGACGCGGGACGACTAGTTGTAGTTAAAACATGACAGAACGAGATCAGCTCTCGATCTTTAGCCGTGTACCAAGCGCCTGTAAGGATGAGATCTCATCTCTTGGATCCTATACATCACTAAAGGGATGGCTTTTGCAGTGCCCTTCTTTTCATACCCAATATATCCGATAGTGCAATGGCAATGGAGGTACAACGGGTGATATATCGATAACTTTAACCATCATGACCTTAAATATGCATTGGTCGTCACCGGGGATTGTCAGGTCGACAGTCAAGCACTTTACCACACGACCATCAACCTACCCTCCCCCCCCCTTTAATTGTACACTGCTGTTAATCATTCATTTGACAAATTTGTTAGTATGGACTTAAGAGCAGCCTTCACAAGGACCTGATCTCAAACACCTGTGTCCTTCTGTCAACTTTCACCGTTAAGTGTCCACGAAAGTATTTTGTTTAATCTATTGAGTTACATGAAATAATTTTCGGCACATTCTCTCAACGCATCACAATAAAAGAGCAAACAATGTTTTGATTTTTTATTTAAATTTTTAATATAAAAATGTGTATATATTTTTTAATTATATTCACAAAATTAAACAAATATTTGTTTACTTTTGTTTACCATGAAATTTGAAGTTATCTCCCTTAAATCCCCTGTGTGTGTTGATCTCTTGAATCTAGAGTCCGCATAGAATGGACGTTCTTATTTTATTATAAGGTAGTTCTATGTTATAAGCCACAACAGCTCATTTGTTTATGTGTCCAGTAACGGAGCTCAAGCGATCGGCGGTGGCGCGTTCATGTCTGGTCAGATCAGTATCTGGCTGACCAACGTGACCTGTACCGGATCGGAGCCCAGCTTGTACCAATGTCAACATGACCAGTGGGGCGTGACCCAGTGTCTACACAATCAGGACGCTGGCATCACGTGCTCCTCAGGTACCCAATAATTTTTTAAAGCCACACCTACAAAGATCATACATACTTAAACTTAACGCATGATAATACACATTAGACACTGTCCTTATATACATGCGATAATATGTACACATTGGCTGATAGCAAATGTTGCTCCTTTATCATTTTACAGTGACACCAGAAGATGACGTCATCTTCCTGCTGGATATATGGTTTGGAGGGATGATATTTACAATGAACCTGAGGACCATGTCCTTCACCCCGATCCCCTTGAGTCAGCTGTACTCCCCGGAGAGTTTCGATTAGCAAGGTAAGCACATGTCATGAGTAACATAACTAAAGTAATTATCAAACTTACGTGCGAGGGGTGCCCACAGACATACATACGCACCTACTGGGTACAGACACGGAAAAAGGTTGAGAATCGCTGACTTAAAGTATATGCATAGAAGATGTCTTAATTAGTTAAATGCAGCTTCTGTCAGTTGTTCTTTGAGATAGATGTTGTTTGATATTGTTTGATATTGATTTATGTTGTTCATTTCAATCTATTGTCCTGAATTAATTACACGTATAGTTAATACACACAAAACATACGTTTAAGTTGAGGAAAGGATAGGAAATGTAAGAATGAGGCTTTTAGAGAGAGGCTTGCGGAGAGAGGCTTGTGGAGAGAGACTTGCGGAGAGAGGTTTGTAGAGAAAGCTTGCAGAGAGAGGTTTATGGAGAGAGGCTTGCGGAGAGACTTGTGTTAAGAGGCTTGTGGAGAAAGGCTTGTGGAGAAAGGTGTGTCGTTAGGAAGGCAACCGCTCTTCAACGGAAGGTGTGTACGACACCAAACGTTGTATTCAGGTGAAAGTGTGAAAGACGCGAATCAGACACTCGCCATAGCCCCACGGTCTCTGCTATGGCCGCGTCCGTCTGACGATGAAGCGGGTCACTTGAAGTCAATCCAGCTGTGACTCTTGAGGTCAGTTCAGTCCAGCTGTGAGAATATAAAAGTGCAGTGTGATACACAGAGTGGTTGACCGGAAGTAAAATATAAAAGAGCAAAAAATTCAACAAGTAGAACAAGTATTACAGTGGCAACTTATTTCACGATTGCATGGCCGTGTCGACAAATCTCCTTTGCTAGACTCAATGGCGTGTGTGCTCACCCCCACCCCCCCCCGACATCTGATTTGGGTTTTGACTTTTTACGGTGGCCATGGGTTTATAACGGATGTATAGTTTATGATAGATATGATAAACAGACATAATAATAAGCAGATGGGAATGTGAATATTTACTCTTAAAGCTTAGTGTCGTAACTTGTTCAGGGTGGGGGGGGGGGAGGGTGTGGAGAGGGGAGATGCATGATAGCTTTGCACCATGGACCAGCCTCATTTCATTAGTTGTTTATTTTACGCCATAACGAGGGAGGCGTTGAAATATTTCGCCCCGAGGTGCCACTAGAACTAGATACTACACTGTGAATGCCTTTATAATTAATGTCTACAATATGGCCTGAACACAGTATGTTTATATGTATGTCTACAATATGGCCTGTGAGCGGTATGTTTATATGTATGTCTACAATATGGCCTGTGAGCTGTATGTTTATATGTATGTCTACAATATGGCCTGTCAGCTGTATGTTTATATGTATGTCTACAATATGTCATGTGAGCTGTATGTTTATATGTATGAGTACAATATGACCTGTGAGCTGTATGTTTATATGTATGTCTACAATATGGTCAGTGAGCTGTATGCCTATATGTATTTCTACAGTATTGTCAGTGATCTGTATGTTCAAATGTATGAATACAGTCATAATTCGCTTACTGCTGGGAGATACTTTCCACCACAAAAAAAAAGACAGCAATAAACGAAATATGCGTTAAGTGGGATGTAACCGAATGAATGAATGATGACGTAGAATCACAATCATGACGTCAGTGTGTTGATCTGTCGACGCCAGGGTGGATAAGATCCAGGTCGATCCACTCAACAATAGATCCAATAGATTGTTTCTTCACTGATGACGGCAACAACGTCATTTTTCAATGAACATGGACGGGTCAAACTTGACTCAGGTCGTCTCGTCCAACCTGGATAACCCCAGAGGAATCGTCCTTGACCCTATATCAAAGTAAGAATTTCAGCATTTCCCTAATTTCTCTCTCTCTCTCTCTCTCTCTCTCTCTCTCTTTCTCTCTCTCTCTCTCTCTCTCTCCCTCTCTCTCTGTCTCCTGTATATGTACATATATACTAGTTTGATAGCCTGCTGAAGCTGGCTGTGCTACCTGTGATATAATAAGAAATCCTTCTTGTGTTTAGATTTCCAGTTTCGGAATTCCCCAGACTATTTTTAGCCGAGCAAGAGTTAACTCTCCTTTCCCACATAAATAAAACACAGTTTATTTTTGGAATACCCCAGACTATTTTTAGCCGCGGAAGTTTTACACACGGTCGAACGTATGCCTAGGCTAGACAATAATGTATTAGATATACCATGTGGCGCCCCTTAGCGAGTAACGCCCGGGCAAGATTACCTCCTTGCCCACCCCTCGCGACGTATTTGTCACAGTCATAAAAAGTTCTTTTATTTTGTGTTGGGAAACCAGAATTTCGTATCACGGTATTTAGTGACATTTAAGTCAAAGTTCACGTCATTTTTTTATATGATCAACAACTTGAGTTGACTTCCACTTTAAGAATTAAAAGATGTGCATCAAAGAAATTGATATTTATTATATTTTAATCTAAATTACAATTATTAGATCAGCAATTTAAGTTAAAATTGCTAAGTAAAATGCGAATCACAGACATTGATATTTATTGTATTATTAGTAAACAATAGGGAGCGACCGATAATCGGATCGGTATCGGTATCGGACCGATATTGGCACTATCGGTTAATATCGGATCGGCCGATTGTTGTAGGGAACGACCGATAGTCGAACAGATATTGGCACTATGGGTTAACTATCGGACCGGCCGTTTTTTTGGCTGTCGATACATTGTTTTTTTTTTCCCAACAGAGTTGCAGAAAAAAAAATCAGTAAATAACCCAATTCTATAACCAGATCAGACAAGATTTAAAAAAAAAGGAAAAAAATCCTGTACACAGAAATTGTCACGTCTTCAAAAATATGACCTTGAAACAATAGGATTGGCATTTCTTAATTCTAATGTATGACCTTGAATGATACAATTAGTGAACATCTGTGTGTATTTTTTTTTGGGATGGGAAGTTGGGGGGGGGGGAACAAGACACGCGTGGGCGAAATGTTACAAAATATGTGAACATGGGTTGACATACGTCATAAGCACGAGAAAAACACGTGTTTGGCATTGTTGTTGCTTAAGGGGCTGTCCATTAATTACGTCAACAAAATAGGGGGGAGGGGGGTGGTCAGAAAATTTTTGACAATTGTTGACAAGGGGGTGGGGGGGAGGTCAAGAAAAGTTAACGTCAACAATGTTACTTTTTTTTAAATTAATATAATTACTTAATAAATATGAAAATTAAGCAGCGTTTGTAGTCCTGTGTTACACACTCGCTTAACATTCAGTATTTTAATTAAACTAACTATATTCCTACTAATTTTGCCACATAAACATTTTGGAAGCCACCTTTTTTAGGGGGGGGTGTAATCAAATGTTGACGTAATTTTATAGGGGGGGTGGTCTCTGGAAGTTTGACAAGTTGTTGACAAGGGGGAGGTAAAAATCGCCAAAAATTTGTTGACATAAATAATGGATAGCCCCTAAAAAGAAAATATCGGTATCTGTATCGGTAAAAATGCTGGGGGGAAAATATCGGTATCGGACAATCGGTACAAAGGCATATCGGTCGCTCCCTAGTAAACAAAGGCCCGGTACCCTGACAGGGCATTAGGCACGCAGTATTAGTTGAAAATGTTGATATATATTTGAGCGCGTTAAAAATCAGTCTATATACAAAAAATAGCATGTCTATCTACTCGAAGTGGCCCCAAAAACATGAACATATTATTGTAGCCAAAACATATTTAAGGGACAAATAATTTTCATATTTTATATAGTTCATCCCAAAGAAAATAATCCTCATTATGGCATCAGAAGTTTAACAGAAACAACCCTCAACTATCAAACTTTTAACTGACATCGAACTTTACATAATTTTCACACACTACTGCATATCATTTAAAAATCTTAATTTATTAATATTAATTTAAAAGACTAATTTCCAAACAGTTCTTCGTTTTGTTTTATAATGTTCAACATACAAAAGGTAACACTGGTTTATTGCTTTTATTTTAATTCCGCGAACATGTGACGTAAAACACTCCACCTATCAACCCTTCCCACGCTTGTATTTGTAGCTCGACAAGGGAAATAAAAATTTTGCAATTCCCCAGACTATTTTTAGCCGCGGAACACGTTCGAACGTACGCATAGGTTAGCCGATTATGTATTATATATATATATTCAATTGTGCTTGACTGCATTTTTTTTTTTTGTAATACATTATTGAATGTTTTTTCAATCATCTTGACAAAGTCACAAACTAATACACGAAAGCGAATACTTTAAATATCCAATCAGTAGTAGGAACATATATGTTTAATCCATCAAATCTATAGAATCCGTAGTCTCAGTAGTAACGATAAAGTCCTGACAAAAAAAATTTAAAAAAAAAAAAAAAAATAAAGTCCTGACAAATAGTATAGTCACCGACGGCCCAACTTTTACCCTCGTGAACTAGCACCTGTCCCATACGATAAACTCTTTACTGTAATTAACTCCCTTCTCCACGTTCACCTACAGCCACTTTCCCTCCTAACCCCCAATGATCCTCAACCAAATACAGCCACTGGTCACTCTGGTCATTTCGGTCACTCTCCATTCAGCCTTTCCAACCCACACGCCATGCCGTTCAAACAAGATAAGTGACCCAACATTGATCTGCCAACCTTACACGATCAAACCCACGCAATGCCATCCAAACACACTAACTGATCCAACACAGTTCTCACACCCACATACAATATTCTGCGCAACACACAAACTAATACATAACAGTAAATTATTCTTAACTTGTTCAGTTAATTCTTTCAACTATTTCGCCCTTACTTACCAGTACACAACGATACTCTCCAAGTTCCTTTAGCCCTACTGGGCCATCGGGGCAGATGAAGTGTAGAATTCATCTGTTTCTATAACCTCGGCATATGAAGGGATCGTGTGGTTAGCTAAACGCCCAACCGCATTTACTTCCCCAATTTAAAGTCAGGTACACATTTAAAGCTGGGTGAACTTGTGAAACAAATCTCACCTGGAAAAATGTGCCTAGATTATCACCAAGGATCGAACCCATGAATCACAGGTCGACAGTCGAGTATCTAAACCACTCGGCCATCCACTGATACTTTCCAAATCTACATCTGAAATAGTTTAACATGCACTATAACATCGTGACATACACACATTATGTCCAACTTTAATGTCTGGCTGGTAAACAAAATAAATTGTCTAGTGACATTGATGACATTTGCATCGTGATTCTTATTGTCATACATCATTGTCATCCAGACCTAGCCTCGGACTGTGGTCTTTCATTATTGGAGACTTGACTTGATTAATGATTAAATGACGAGAACATTTGCTATTGAATTAATTATTATATTTATTTCTGGCACCCACGCTTTTATGTAAGTCAATTCAATTGATATGATTTTACCTGTTTTATTTAAAGTATTTCTTGGTGATGTTTTTTAACAGTTTAGTAATATCTGGTATCGTCAATGTGTATTAGATATAACACTGAAATATTAATAAGCGAAAACTAAAGAAATATATACATGTAATATAATTATTAATACCAATGAAATATTAATAAGCGCAGATTTTTCAAAGTTATTGTTCACTACTGTTATTGTATATTTTACATTTAAACCACTGACTAGCTCACTTCAACCCTATTCAAACTGTAGCTTACAAATTGTACTTTGTTGATGGGTCTCTGGGTACGATAGAGACCATCACACTCCAGGGCACAAGTAGAAGAGAAATATTTAAAGATGCTGGGGCACATTTGTTCTCCATTGATGCTTTTGATGATTACTTGTATTGCACTGACTGGAATAGAGAGTAAGTATATAACATGTAGTAAATTGGTTGGCGTAGAGAGTACGTATGTAGCATGTAGTAAATTGGTTGTCGTAGAGAGTACGTATATAGCATGTAGTAAATTGGTTGGCGTAGAGAGTAAGTATATAGCAAGTAGTAAAATTGTTTGACTGGTGATTATTTATATGAAATTTGGTAATTAGTTGGAATAGTAAATTGATTGGCGTAAAGAGTAAGTTTATATCATGTAGTAAAATAAATTTAACTAGTAACCAAGGCAACGGCTTCGGCCTTATCTCGTTGGGCCAGGTCAACTGTACTGGGACGGAGGACTACATCGTGGACTGTGGGGTCGGACCACAGGACTATGGGGTCGGGCCACAGAACTGGGCGGTCCATGACTGCTCCCACAAGGTCGACGCAGGGGTCAACTGTGAGCCAACCGATGATTTAAACTTTCAAGGTTGGTTTGAAGTTACACGCATACATGTGGGGCATACATGTGGGGCATACATGTGGGGCATACATGTGGGGCATACATGTGGGGCATACATGTGGGGCATACATGTGGGGCATACATGTGGGGCATACATGTGGGGCATACATGTGTAGGAAAACTCTCATGTTTACTGCGTGGCATACATGTGTTAGCAAACTCTTATGTTTACTGTGGGGCATACGTGTGTTGGCAAACTCTGATGTTAACTGCCGGGCATACATGTTTAGCAAACTCTGATGTTTACTGTGGGGCATACATGTGTTGGCAAACTCTGATGTTAACTGCGGGGCATACATGTGTAGCAAACTCTGATGTTTACTGCGTGGCATACATGTGTAGGCAAATTCTGATGTTTACTGTGGGGTGACTTTTTGGTTGAGCGCTGGATGTTCATGATGCAGCCCGTGTGGGTTAGGGGTTCGACTCCCGTGTGAGTCCCAGTCACATACTTATGACTCCCGTGGTGCCTCCTTGGACATTGCGTTATTAGCTATGGCGATGATAAAAAAAGGGTATCATAAAAACCATCCCATAATTAGTGGTTTATATGATCTAATAGATATAAATCTCATCCTTTCAAAGGTGTTTATATAATATTGTTAGTATAATTGTTTCATCTCTTTACAGAAAGCAACACATATAAATTTTGATTTTTTTGTGACGTATTTATTGATCTTTGATTCGTATGGACTTGAATACATACATTACAAAAGATGTGGCATTTATGTTCAAGTAAACATATTCAGATACTGTATTCATTCATTCATTCAACACCTAAATACGAGTATAATTAAATGATATTGGAATACAATATATTTATACAGATATGGTTTTTTTTTTTCTTGTTTACATTTTACAAGTACTGTGTGTATGAATAAAAAAAATACTAGTTTAACAAGCTTGATGAAAGCAGATACAAGTAATAGCGAAACAATTCAAGATTAGAAAAACCTAATTGTCGTATATTTCCGTGGATAAAACATTTTTTGGTGAAACATGCGGGAAAATTTTGAAACAGTCTTTTTTTTGCAACATTCTCAACTCCCATAATTTTTAAGTTAAAACAATAATCTTTTCTAACACAAAAACTCAGATTAATTAATGGTTACTTTCATATATATCACGCTAAATCTAACTGTAATATTTTTTGTGTGGATTATAAATAATTGTAATTTCTACAGACCTACATCCATTATTCCCAAAATTTCAAATAAAAAAAAAAAGATACTCATTTTTCTTTAAAAGATAAACATACCTAATATCGACTATATCTTTTAATTGTTAAACGTGCGCCATTAATAATAAAACTTTTTTGCTTACATATATCGTTAGTAGCAATCAGTTATCAAATTCTACTAACTCAGAGAAATACTAATCAATGCTTCCACGATTACTTATAATTTTTTTAAAAGATGACCTCATAGATATATATGGATTACCTAATCGTGACGTAGTTCAGAACAGGAAAAAGAGCGGTAAACATTAATTTCAATTTAACTATGGAATATTTTCATTAGAGAGTATCGATGTCGTCATTATTGTGAATTAATGAAAACGAATGAAGCGTGAAGATTTAAACTACGAAACAAAATCAAATATTTCTATTGTACGCATGTTGAGCACATTCAGTATATGTCTGCCATCACTTATTTCTGCTTTATAAGACATTTAAAAATAGTTTAGACCAATTTAACGTAATGTGTTTTTTTTTCTTTTGTCCAAAGCTACACGTCAATTGTCCCTAAGAAATAACCTAACGCTGTGGCCATAACGTTTGATCCCGATAACAAAATGATTTACTTCTCCGAGGTTTACGCCAGCAGTTCAGAGATCAGAAGTTCCAACCACAGGGGAACAGACATCAGAACCACCGGAAACTCTACAATTATGGGTAAAAACAGTACTAAAGAGTGGTGCAGTGGATGGTAATGCCAACACTATAGCGCAGTACAGAGAGTGGTAATGCCAACACTATAGTGTAGTACTGAGAGAGGTAATGCCAACACTATAGTGTAGTACTGAGAGAGGTAATGCCAACACTATAGTGTAGTACAGAGAGAGGTAATGCCAACACTATAGTGTAGTACTGAGAGAGGTAATGCCAACACTATAGTGTAGTACAGAGAGTGGTAATGCCAACACTATAGTGTAGTACAGAGAGTGGTAATGCCAACACAATAGCGTAGTACAGAGAGAGGTAATGCCAACACTATAGTGTAGTACTGAGAGAGGTAATGCCAACACTCTAGTGTAGTACTGAGAGAGGTAATGCCAACACTATAGTGTAGTACAGAGAGAGGTAATGCCAACACTATAGCGTAGTACTGAGAGAGGTAATGCCAACACTATAGTGTAGTACAGAGAGTGGTAATGCCAACACTATAGTGTAGTACAGAGAGAGGTAATGCCAACACTATAGTGTAGTACTGAGAGAGGTAATGCCAACACTATAGTGTAGTACAGAGAGTGGTAATGTCAACACTATAGTGTAGTACTGAGAGAGGTAATGCCAACACTCTAGTGTAGTACTGAGAGAGGTAATGCCAACACTATAGTGTAGTACAGAGAGAGGTAATGCCAACACTATAGCGTAGTACTGAGAGAGGTAATGCCAACACTATAGTGTAGTACAGAGAGTGGTAATGCCAACACTATAGTGTAGTACAGAGAGAGGTAATGCCAACACTATAGTGTAGTACAGAGAGAGGTAATGCCGACACTATAGCACTGCAGATGTTGCCGAATTTCGGGTGTAGGTTAAAAGCCGGCCAGATAGACCGTTTTTTTTATTCTGTTGTTCGGACCCGGTCCAACGTATTTCTTATGACATGTACATTAGATTAATATTAGTTCGTATGATCACACTATTGATAAACTCTTGGTTCTATTCTTCTGTCAATTTTGAGAACCTTTAATTGTATTTTAAAGTCTGCAGAATATGGGAATATGTGGTCTCGGTTTAGAACAGTATGTAGTCGTAGAACAAAGTGTATGGGTAATGTCAGTGTACTATTTATTACATACAGAAACAGAACGCAACAACGAATGATAGCTATCTTTGAGAATTATGTTAGTTTTCTGTTCTATTGAATATGTTTGTTCATTTAAAGAAAACAAGTTTAAAAATAACGTCACATGATAAATACCACAGTGATAATCACTACGTCACATGATAAGTAACATAGTAATAATCACTACGTCACATGATAAGTAACATAATGAAAATCATTACGTCACATAATAAGTAACGCAATGATAATCACTACGTCACATGATAAGTAACATAATGATAATCACTACGTCACATGATAAGCAACATAATGATAATCACGATCGGTCTTACGAATTGTGGGGTCCAATTTAACGGATGCTTGCCAGGGCCCTCTCTTCTAATATTGAAAGCCTGTGACTTGAGCCAAACTTTATAGTATACTGATAAATGTAAATTGTGGGTCCCTGCCAGGCGCGGTGCCCAATTTGAAGCAATCAGCCAAAAGAGCCTACGGGCATCCCTCGTGAAAATAGACGTTTTGGTTTGACTGAATGACCGAACAAACAATGGTTGGATGATGCATGTAAATGAAGTGATTCACTGTAACTGTTAACATGGTAAGAAAACTTTTTTGAAGCGGGAACCAGAGCAAAAAACCATGCGGATATTACATGGCCAACAGAAAGGAGCAATAGCTCTTACCAACACTAGGTTGTCATCTAGTTAACTTAGACTAGACTTTTACATTAATACGTCACAATCTTAGTGGACGACATGCGTTCTTAACAGTTTCATTTTATTACATTAATGAAGAGGGGGGGTATAATAATACGTAGATGTGAAATCATTGACGTATTAAGGAATTTAGGGTAGTCCACCTTACGTCAGTTAACTTTAAGTTTGAGGCAATTTTTATTCTCCGATCAATGAAATAAAGTAATGGTGTCTAAAACATTAATATGGCGTATTTTATATGTACATAAAGTATTCTGTGTACTAATATTCATATATTAGCTCCATTGGAACTATTTTTAACCATCACAATTTTTGTTGCAAGAACAAATTAAAATTTAGAAAGAATTCAATTTTTTTAAACACCGGACATCACATTTCTTAAAATACATTATTTATTGTCTTTTTTTTCTATTTGAAATGTAACGAAGTAATATTATTTAATTTGTAAATACACTGTAGACTTTCCCGATCAACCCATCTAAATTTGGTGAAACCACATTCAAAATTTTCAAATGTGATGTTTTGACCTTTTTTTTTTTTGGTTTTTATAAGTTTGAATTTGTATACCCACACCCTCCTCCGCCCCGGGGGTGGGGGGGAGAGGAGTTAAACATTTTCGTTAGCATATTAGGGTCGGAGGTCACTAAATGTTTGATACTTGTTGACAAGGACAGGGGGTGGGGTCTGAAATTTTTGATGACGTAGTTGACTGAGACCGATATCTGTGTGCGACTAATAATAAATAACGCGATCTCTGCTGTTTCAAATTATTTAATATACTACCTGAACCTAGCAAAACATTTGCATAGAGTTATATCCCCTTAGGCTTGATCGGTAGGCTTGGTTACTGTTGGTTTCGGGCAGATCCGAATTTTTCATGATTGTATTTTAAACTGAAACACTGTTGTATTAATTCTTTACTTTCGATTTAACGGTGAACCTGTCATATCCCTTATGATTACGCTTTGTTTTCGTATTGTGTTATCGCCTTATTTGGTATTGTTCCATCCCTTGCTACCACGCATTTTTTAGTTACTGTGTTATTTCCTTATATGGTATGGTAAATGCTTGTAAGGTCAAGCATGCATGATGCAATAATGTCAATCACCCCACGCACTAGGTTTTGCGCGATTCGCCCACACATTGACCTCTGTGGTTTTGGCGGGAAAATGACGTAATATGCGGGGGTGCACTACTTATAAATAGGGGGGATACATAACGGTCAAAAACAGGAGAGAGACCCATGAGATACTAGGTGTGACACGTGGACTAAGTGGATAGTGCAGTCGGCAGTAATAATTAATATAGAATCGTGTGTTAAGTTATATGATTATACATGCGATTTATTGATTCATCTTCTCAAGTGTTTATATATATATATATATATATATTATTCAATTGGATTATCATATTCTCATCTGTAAATATCATGCATTAAAAAGCTCAGTTAATTCTCTTACAATACAAGGAGTTTAGTCGTCTGATTTAATTAGACCACAAGTGGGATACGACAAATCGATTTTATTTGTATAGGTTTTTTTTTTATTTCTACTTCTTGTCCAGAAGTATGTTGTTGTTTTTGTTTTAAGTCATCTAACACTGTAACGGTTTTTGTCGATAACAAGGTGGTATCCTTGAAGGACTTGCAGTGGACAAAAGTAGAAACCTGTTGTTCTACACCGACGCTGGGAATAAAAGAATCATCGCCATGTCACCGGACGGCACCGGACTCCGTATAGTGGCCACCAACGTTGACCAGCCCCGGGCTATAGCGGTGGACAAGAAGTCTAGGTGAGTACTTAAAGTAACATTCGCTGTGATTAATTAAATAAACATACGCTGTGAGTAATTGAAATAACATACTCTGTGAGTAATTGAAATAACATACTCTGTGAGTAATTGAAATAACATACTCTGTGAGTAATTGAAATAACATATTCTGTGAGTAATTGAAGTATTATACGCTGTGAGTAATTAAAGTAACATACTCTGTGAGTAATTAAATAAACATACGCTGTGAGTACTTAAAGTAACATACGCTGTGATTAATTAAATAAACATACGCTGTGAGTAATTGAAGTAACATACACTGTGAGTAATTGAAGTAACATACACTGTGAGTAATTGAAATAACATACTCTGTGAGTAATTGAAATAACATACTCTCTGAGTAATTGAAATAACATATTCTGTGAGTAATTGAATTAATATACGCTGTGAGTAATTAAAGTAATATACTCTGTGAGTAATTAAAGTAACACACGTTGTAAATAATTGAAGTAACATACGATGTGAGTAATTGAAGTAACATACGGTGTGAGTAATTGAAGTAACATACAGTGTGAGTAATTGAAGTAACATATGTTGTGAGTAATTGAAGTAACATGCGCTGTGAGTAATTGAAGTAACATACGCTGTGAGTAATTGAAGTAACATACGCTGTGAGTGATTGACGTAACATATGTTGTGAGTAATTGAAGTAACATACGCTGTGAGTAATTGAAGTAACATACGTTGTGAGTAACTGAAGTAACATACGCTGTGAGTAACTGAAGTAACATACGCTGTGAGTAATTGAAGTAACATTCGCTGTGAGTAACTGAAGTAATATATGTTGTGAGTAATTGAAGTAACATACGCTGTGAGTAATTGAAGTAACAGATGCTGTGAGTAATTGAAGTAACATATGTTGTGAGTAATATAAGTAACATACGCTGTGAGTAATTGAAGTGACATACGCTGTGAGTAATTGAAGTAACATACGATTTGAGTAATTGAAGTAACATACGTTGTGAGTAATTGAAGTATCATTTATATATATATATATATAAATAGTTTGTCTTGTTCTGTCCACTACAGCGTTCTCTATTGGACGGACTGGGGAACTGTCCCTAAAATAGTGAAGGCCAACTACGATGGATCCAACAGACAGACCATAGCCAGTAGCGGACTACAATATCCAAACGGCTCTGGACGTGACAGGTAAAAAAGGGAATATATCTTTCAATGAATCATTTATTTCTACATTTCAATCAAATTATTACTAATTTTTTAATACTTTTGCTTAAAATTAGTTTAAAATTATTGGAATCTTTAAAAATGTATATTAAAACTTCAAATAAGTCTTCCACATCAGATATGCAAATATTTCTATTGAAATTCTTTTTAAATAAACGCAATGATATATATATATATATATATATATATATATATATATATATATATATATAGGCCTATATTTATATACAACTTTGTAAAACGTATCTTATTCTATGGGTTATTAACATTTCGTCGACTGTTTTAAAATGTTCATCTTGACATTTTGGTTAATATGCAAATCTTGTCGTCAGCCGGCCTGCTGTATTTCTGTGATGGCGGCAGACAGACTATTGAGGTCATGAAAACTGACGGAAGCAACAGAACAGTTCTTTATATGGAGAACGGTTCTCATTTCTTCGGGATCACCCTCACGTCAAAGTACATCTTCTACAGCGACTGGAATAAATTGTATGTACCACTCACATCCGGTTATAACTGCAGTTAAATGACGTACCGCTCACATCTGGTTATAACTGCAATTAAATGATGTAATATTTATAACGGTTATAACTGCTATTAAATGACGTAAAATTCACAGCCAATTACAACTGCAAATTAATGACGTATCTGTAATAGCCGGTTACAACTGCAATTGAATGACGTAAAATTCACAGCAAATTACAATTGCTATTTAATGACGTATCTGTAATAGCCGGTTACAATTGCATTTAAATGATGATGCTGGGAAATATATTCAAAGCGACATTTTGTGATTTCATTACAATCAAAGCATTTATTTTATTGACAATATGTCACACTATCAATAGCTCATCAATTTCTTTTTTTTTTAATGTATATGTATAATATAATTCTCTTCTTCGCCCAACCTTGCGAGACAACGGTGGCCTGCGAGAATTTACGAATATGTCACAGAAAGCAACAAGCGTTCAACAATGCTCGACAACTCGCGTTGTTTTCTATTTCTTTTATAAAACCAGATTATTTTAATTTCTCATTTATCCCCAGTCGCGGTAAATTCTGTAGCCGTTTAACCGCGGAAAATGAGGGAATGATGTGCATAAAATAGAATCTGTCAACTGATTATTGTAAAAGAAAGAATTAAAAAAAAATAAAAACACATTTAATAATACAATTATGTGTAAAGAATAAAGTAATATAGAACTAAATTACAATTTTAGAATAAACAGAAATGGTCAATAAATATAGATAAGATGTGAAAATGCTGTCACTGGGCCGACGCTAAGATTAGGCTACAAGGTGGGTCAAAAGAACACATTCAAAGCTGAAGTGTAGACAGTGAAATATTAGATTTGGTGAAATCTTTTGTTTTGATATTTTTGTGCTGCTGTTTAGAAGAAAATTCCGATTCAGTAAATTATAAATATGTATGACGCATTACAAATAACAGTTAACTGTTTCAGAATTAGTACGCATCGCAAAAATATATTAACTAACATCTATCTGTACTGAATAGTGTTGGGTGAAGGTTATATTACAATAATCTTAAACTGTGTGAGCAAGTCTAAAAAAATACACAAAACAGGTAATATGGAGACTGGCATGGACTGAATGAAAAAAAAAATGGTACATCAGAATAACACTATAGTGTGCTAGGGGAAGGGGTGGATTGAGTCAGACACAAAGTGAACGAAAAATAAAAAGCAATGCAAATTAAAACACCCACCCCCGGAAATATGTTTGTTAGAATCTGAATGAAAAAAAAAATCCTGATCTTAAAAAAAGGAATTCAAATATATCTAACCAATAAAGAGAACATTACGTAAACGCATCCAAAGAATTAACTAAAAATGTTGCTGGAAGGTATCAGATAGTGAACATAAAGTTTGCAATTGATAGACCAAAGCTCAACTTTGTATAGTTTGTAATTTCTCCGAATATTTCCGCCTGTTATTTTGTTTGATTGCGTATTTATAAAATAATGTCAATTATTATATTGATTGATAAGGCGACGTATGTTACGACGCGAAACGACTATGTTTTATTACAATGCTGGCTGCCATCTATTTACACACATACTACCATATTATACATTTAATGCAACCCTCTTACTTGCTGTCTTTTAGAACTTTTTCAATAGCTACGTCCTTATAATTTATAAATGACAAAAATTTTCCACGATGAGTTAGGTCAAGGTTGAACATTTTTACATACTTGTCTGGAAATTCCGTTTCATAAAAAAAAAACTGTTTCAGTGTACAGGGAAGTTGGGTATAGTCTGTCAGGCGTGACCATAATCTTTCTGACGTTGGGTTTCACCGAATATTTTCACACTTCAATGACGCTGTTGTAAATATAATTTCTTTCTAAATATAGTTAACATGTAAAGTCCTCAACAAACTATTTATGCACTATGTTCTTATTAAGTTCACATCAATGATAGATGATGATGAGAAATAAAGCAATAATGTGTTTGTGACGTGTAGAATTTGTGTAGAATTCAAACCCTTCCCACACTAATCCCCCACCCTAGCTAACCATTCGACATGTTCAAAGTTCCACTCCATTTATTTTCCCCAGGTGACACTTGCACCCACCCCACTTCCTCTCATACTAATTACCTATCCTAAATCCTAAACGATCATTCCTTAATTTCCAGGTTCACTACTGGGTCGAGGTTCCAGCAGTTAAAATATTTTCTAGTATCGTTTAGTCACGACCCCCCCCCCCCGACCGTAGCTTGGCTTGATGTTTTGACAGGATGCTAGTTTTACCTTGGACATTTAGTTTGTGCGGTGCTGGCAGTCATACGAGTAGACAGTCCTGATAGTTAGTAGTAGAGTGTAGTGCTGACAGTAGACATAGATAGATATAAGTGGTTAGAAGTGAAGAATATTACGTTTTATTAAAGTTATATTAAAGTATTGTGTATATAGTGTGCTGCACTGAGTTTTGTTATTTATACATATTTAAAAGTAAAATCCACTGCTACAATGTTAATGAATTGAAGAAGTTCATTTTAAAATAGTTTCAGCGATAAGTTTATACGGTGACAGTTTTAAAAATAAAAAAAAATAACTATATAACTCAGAGGTTCTCATCCTATGTGTTTTATACACAATTGTTCACTCCTCTATGTGTTTTATACACAATTGTTCACTCCTCTATGTGTTTTATACACAATTGTTCACTCCTCTATGTGTTTTATACACAATTGTTCACTCCTCTATGTGTTTTATACACAATTGTTCACTCCTCTATGTGTTTTATACACAATTGTTCACTCCTCTAGAGGTTGATAATGCCAACACTATAGCGTTGTGCAGAGGTTGATAATGTCAACACTATAGCGTAGTGCAGAGGTTGATAATGCCAACACTATAGCGTTGTGCAGAGGTTGATAATGTCATCACTATAGCGTAGTGCAGAGGTTGATAATGCCAACACTATAGCGTAGTGCAGAGGTTGATAATGCCAACACTATAGCGTTGTGCAGAGGTTGATAATGTCAACACTATAGCGTAGTTCAGAGGTTGATAATGTCAACACTATAGCGTAGTGCAGAGGTTGATAATGCCAACACTATAACGTAGTGCAGAGTAATAATGCCACTAATTTTAGCGTAGTTTCAGTGGGGTGGTGTTGTCAGCACTATAACACTGCAGATGTTGACGAATTTCGGCCTATTGAATACAGAAACAGAACATGACAACGAATGAACCCTATCTTTTGGAGTTAAGTTAGTTTCTGTTCAATTTAATACGTTTGTTAATGTAAAGATAACAGATTAAAAAAAATAATTCACAAGATAAGTAACATTGTGATTATCACGAATCACTGGGCCCAGTTTAACGGTTTCTTGCCAGGACCCTCTTCAAATATTAAAAAGCATGTGATATGAGCCAGGATTGATAATATAATGCTAAATGTAATTTAAAGCGATCGTACTTAAAATTGGTAGGCTAGAAAATATAATTTAAAAAATATTTATACATTTTTTTTTTGTATTTTGGATATTTTTTCAGCTGCTAATTCAGAAGAATGTAAAACTTTGCAAGAGGGATGGGTTGATTTATAAGCAATTGAAGAAATAAAAATGTCTTGTCATTCCTTTACAACAGAAGCTGATGTCTATACCCTATACTGGATGATGGTATATGGTACCATAGCTCATAATAGACTTTCTGTCAACTTATTTAGTGGAATGTTGATTTACGATGTTGTCGCCTATCAATTAATTTGCAAACAGTTGAATCTGGTGTGTTAAAATTACTAAATTGTAGAATATTTTCACAGTACCATGTTCACAGTGTGTAGGATGGCCGAGTGGTGTAGATGTTTGGCTGCCGACCTGAGAGTCCTGAGTTTGATCCTCGGTGAGAAAAAAAGTTTTTTTTTCAGGTCCAGGTGAAAGTTATTTACAGTTTCACACACCACAGCTTTAAAATTTGTACCTGACTTTAAGTTTGCGATGTAAAGGTGGTTAGGCGTTGAGTTAACCACACAATCCTTTCATATGTCTATGTTACATAAATTCACAATTCATGTGCCTAAATATCTCGTTAAGAATAGGGGATTTTTACTTTACCTTTCTGCATTGAAACTTTGCTGTATCATGTTCCAATGTGTCTTATTTCTTTTATTAACATCACAATATTTTGATATAAAAACCATCAGTTATAGGACGCTAAAATAACGAGTATTTAGAAATTCACATTTCTTGTATCAGAAATATATATATATATATATATATATATATATATATATATATATATACATGGGGAGGGGCCGTGAGCTATTTTTATCTTTCAAAAAAAAATAGATTTTAAAAAAAGAATCCCAACCCCACCCTATAGACCCCCCTCCCCCTAGTTTATAACCCACTGGAGCGCTGTATTTCTGCAAGACAATGAAAAAAGAAAAGAAAAAAAAAAGTTGCTTCTGCCTGAGATAATGGCTGCTATTCATGTATTTATTTTGTATAGTAGAAAAATATATCTATAAGGAATAAGTGCAATGGAAGGCAAGCTAGACAGGTGTGTAATCGGAGTCCGTAAAAATTTTAGGGAAAAGGTATATTTCTTTTTTTTTTTTGCTGCAGTGATTTTAATTCTCTAAAAAGTGTTTTTGACAGTTGACCGAATTTCTTTTCTGTTTGTCCAAGAGATCTTTGTATAGTTAAAAGACTGATATTGAAATCATTCATCTGTTCATTAATAATACCTTGAAGTTCTGTAAAAAAAAAAATTAAAAAAACGCTTTTAGCACAAGCACACACGCATTTTAAAAAGATAATTTATTTCCATAAAGATTAGAAAGCATTATTCAAAGCTGATTAACTCGTATCACCTTTATCTGCAGAATGAGTATGTGTCCCTACTTCCTCTCGACAGACTTGTGTTATAGAAAAACTTTGTTGGACAGTACATTTTTCGTCCTCTGTACATATTAGTAAACACTTACGTGTCACGTAATATGAACATCACAAAAATAATATGTGTTGTTGTGTAACTGTAATTTAGTAATATAAATATTGCGTAACTGTAAGCTAGTACTATAAATATTGTGTAACTGTAAGCTAGTACTATAAATATTGTGTAACTGTAATCTAGTACTATAAATATTGTGTAACTGTAAGCTAGTACTATAAATATTGTGTAACTGTTAGCTAGTACTATAAATATTGTGTAACTGTAAGCTAGTACTATAAATATTGTGTAACTGTTAGCTAGTACTATAAATATTGTGTAACTGTAATCTAGTACTATAAATATTGTGTAACTGTAAGCTAGTACTATAAATATTGTGTAACTGTTAGCTAGTACTATAAATATTGTGTAACTGTAAGCTAGTACTATAAATATTGTGTAACTGTAAGCTAGTACTATTAATATTCTTTAACTGTAAGGTAGTAATATATCAAAGGTTATAACTTGCAATATTGAAACATTTCTTATGCAGGAAGAAATTTATTTATCCAAATATTTATGAAGAGGGCAATAGATCTGATTGAAGAATTTAAAGTACCCACAATCAGCGGCGTATTTAAGGACGGGTACTAGGGTGATAACAAAAAAAAAATAATTATGAAATCACTTGCAATCGAGGAAACTTTATGTGTAATTTAAGAATATAAATATTATTTGTAGTTATTTTTTTTTAAAGATCCCCCATTTTTTGGAAGAAAAAAGTGTTTTTTTAGCTTAATTTAAAAGAGTATTACAAATAACTAACCAAATTTTATTAACAAATAAGATACATATCAGGTAGTAATATGTACAGAATTTACAAGAAATGTTTAAAACATATTTTGTCCTATAAACTTCAGAATCAAAAATTCAATTTTTCTCGATTTTGCATGAAGTTCCGCCATCAGTTTCACAGCACGTTCAGCAATTTGGTTAGATCTGGTAATGTCAATTAATGACTTCTCGTCTGACCAATGGGTCTTTAAACACTTAATTGCCTTCTTGCATTTTATCTTGATGAGTGAGGTAAACAGTTCATTGAAGGACGCTTCATTGTAGTGTTGCGAATCGAACCAAGCATTTGCCCATTCGTAGCAGATGAAGTTGCAGGCAGGAGTGAGGATGCTGCACCTCTCTGGTATCAGAATTAATGCTATAATAGTATATATCGCACGTGAATTCCTGGTGTAAATTTGATAGTTTCCTACAGCTGATGCGAGGCCAACGTGGGTTATTGCCTGTGCTAACTTTTGCTGTCGCAAGAAGCGGTAATCAGCTTGAAGAGTGACATAGTTTTGTGTTAATTTGCCAATGAAGGAATAGTTGAGTTCTGGTTTGCTCGTTGGCTCTTGAATAAGAAAATTCATGACACATTTCAGAAGAAGGTCGAGCGCATGGTACTGACAGTTAATATAGTGTGGCTTCTGAAAGCCCTTGCTCAAGACATCATCAATTATGAGCTTTACAATCCCGTGCAAATGGTCAGTATTTCTGCTGTCGTGTTGCAAATTAACATACAAATATTTTCTCAAGCATCATATTCATCAATTAGCTGATGTAGTTCAATGTGAATGACCGCGGCAGAATAGCGAGTTTGATTTCGGTTGTCATATTTTTCAGCACAACTACTTGATACTCTTCCCCTTGCACACATTTACCATCGAACTGGAGACAATAGGGATCTTTGCTTTGAAGTTTTTGAACAATTTTAGTTTTCATTTTCCGTCCTTCAGAGATTACTCGTTTCCAGACACCCGCCTGACTTGGAACCGGCACATCATGACCCTGTTCAGCAATGGTTGCTAGAATGTCATATGCTTTATGTGTAGAAATGTTGTTTTTCAGTGATAGTAAATCCCCCATTCTAGTGCTTGCTCTTTGGTATTTCGGTTTGCAATAGAAGTTGACGTTTACGAATAGGTTGGCGAGTCGGGTGAAGAAGCAGAAGTTTCAGAATAAACTAGTCATATGCAGGGCTCGATTTACCGCAGACGATTCTCCCGGCACTGAGAACTATCATGCCCGGCTCTGCTTTAGCCGATATATCCCTGCCAGGGATGAAACTATAGATATGTATTTCCGGTTTTGCATACATTTTATGTCATCCCCGGCACTGGTTATTTCTTAAATCTAGCACTGGTCAGATATGTAGCAATTGCCTTAGCGACTAACAACTTAAAATAAGATTGGACGGTAGGTGGCAAAGTCCATTATTCGTGTATTGTTTAGACAACATCAAAGGGAAATAGAATGGTATGTGACGGTAATATATATGTAAATCATGAACTTTTTGCTTTGTGTCTTAGTGCTGCTCTTAGAGCCACATTGAGCCATTCGATGGATTTTTGGGGCGTCTTATGAGCCAGATTTTTTCACTGATCTAATTCAATGGGTTCACTAATTCTTATTTATTAAAAAAAACAAATAATTCTGCACTTGATTTCACGTAAATCGGCTACGCATTTCACGTAAATCGGCTTGCGCATTTGATAATCATGCTCAGTTATTATAGTTTGTTAACATTGTGTACTGGAGGTTATTGTTCCCTCGATGGATGATGGTTTGTTGGCTATGGCAGCCACACCTTATGACGTAGGTCATTTCTACACTTTAGGAAGGTGGCATAAATCAGCATTTAATTAAATTAATGAAATTTATTAGGAAGGGGTTTAACATTACACCTAGATTTCCCGGGCTTAATATCTAGTGTTCTAATACTTCTGTATATGTCGTTTTTCATGTGCAGCCGACCCATGTAAAGCGATGTCGACAATTGCTTTGAGAAACAATGGTTGATCACAACACATTGAAAAAATATGCATTTCTTGCTATTTTGACTAAAAAACTAATTAGTTTTACTAAAACAATAAATAATTAAATTAGAACTAGAATAAAAAATATATTTTAAAAATGTGACGTCACACTTGGCTGAAAACCCCCTCCCCCCTGTCACAAACTGTCACATTTTCTTACACCCCCTCATCCCCATTAGAGCGTGACGTACTTTATGGACGGCCTCTTAGACGTTAGATAGTTGAGAACTAAAGTGAAACAGGTGTTGGAGGAAGGTGTGTCAAGAAATGAAAGTCCACCATCGGGCCCCTTAAAACTCGCTCTTTTTTTAAATTAAACAATTTGTTACTGCTTCACATCGGCCATGTGTTGTAAGTTGTCTTAACTGATACATAGTATACATATATATTCAATAATAGATATGTTTGTGGAATTCCCGACTATTTTAAAATAGAAAGTACCGCACTATTTATAGAACTATGTCAGTGCGGAAGCATTTCTTTTGAGTCAGTCATAAAGCGTTACATTTCAATCAGAAGAAAAAATAAAAGAGAAATGACAAAATTGGTCAATATTTTTAGTCTATGTAAGGTAAGTTGCAAAACTCTTTAATAAACTGTTTGATAGTCTAATTAATTATGGCTGATATTTTTATTTGTTTTCCACAAATCAATATGATGTTTAAAAAAGAAATTTAATGTCAGAATCTTCCTGGCCACAATTTATATCTGCAGCTATCAGATATATTTCTATTGCATGCTAGTTATTTCTTAAATTCCAATGATTTTTCCCATTTTTAAGTTTTAACAGATGTTATACAAATTGTAGCTATTTAGTTTAGCATGTGTTTAGCTATAGTTTTTATTCACAGCTATAATTTTATATTAGTCATACCCTTATAATCACTAGCAATAATTATTTTATTTTACCGGAGACAAAGAGAAAAATATTTTTCATGCTCCTAAAAAAAATCTCAAACTTTGCAAAAAACTTTAAAAAGAAAATTTTTTATATAAGATGTTATATGATTTAAATTTTCTAAGCTTTAAAGAAGAAAAAAAAAAATTTTATATCTTTTGAATTGACGATGTTTATTTTTCATTTCGTTTAATAACCGTAATTGTTTTCTTCGCATATATATATATATATATATATATATATATATATATATATATATATATATTTGTGTAACTCTTGCATTTCCCATTTTAATTTGTATGTATAAGCAGTTTGTTTTGTAAAATAAATAGAAATATTGTTTTAATTTGACTTTTATAGATTATCAATCATTTAATGAATAATTAAAATTTTGCAAAAACTCATTAGAATTTTGTAAGCAGCCCTCAATTGCTTCACAACTTTTTCTTTAATAATCACTAATTTATTAAATATCTAAGACAGTTGTTCATAAATGTCAATTTTAAATGATACTGCTTAGCTTTAAGTGTGTTCATTAAAAATAGTGTACATAATCAATTTTCAACTTTTTTAGTCAATTTAGTTAATATTATTTTTTTTAACTTATAAGTTTTAAATCGTAAAACAAATTATTCTAATAATGCTAAACAACTCTTTAAAGAATTAAACGTGTATGTTGAAAAGGGAGTGTAATTATATTTATTTTATCAGTAACGAGTAAATAGGAATATTTTATCTCATTAATGTTAAAATGTATAAAAATGTTTTATTTAAATACAACAGGAAAAAAAAATTCTTCATGAATTTAACATAAATATATTAAATATTTTACTGACCAGTTTTATAGTAGATGTTTTATTATCTATCATGCCGATTACTAGACTTAAATAAATTCATTGTTTTATGTTATTTTATGAACGAAAATTATATTTTAATTAACTTGGCCTGAGAAAAAAGTGAGCCATAAAAAAAAGAATAATTTATTAATATTCGGAAAGAAAATGAGTTGAAATGTTTACTTTGGTTAAACTTTCAATGTCTAGAAAACAAACACTTCTTGAATTAGAATGTAGCTACAAACATTTTTCAATTCATAAAATAATTTATCTCAATATTTAAAAAATGGTAACATTTTTTTTTTGTTTTGATATAGAATCTCAAATTATTTTTGTTTTAAATGTCAATATTCAAGTAGACAACAACTTGAAATCTAAAAGATGTTTCCAATATTGTTATTATATTTGTCTTCAACCTTTAGGCATATACTTATTCATTACTTGATATTACTGAAAATGATAAAAATATATACATATGATATAAATTGTTTGTGTAAAGATTGGACTTAAAACCTGATATGAATGTGTTTTTTTTTAGTTATCAAGTTTCTTGGCATACAGTGTGACTGAACAAACTAAAGATACTCTATGAGGTAAAATATATTTTGTTAAAAAACATCTGTCATTGGTGTAATATAAAATATAACATTTTAAATTTGTATTCTGATTTATTTTCAAATAAAACTCTTGTTATATTTTGTGCTTTGTTTTACACATTTCCAGGTGATTAAAAAACTCAGATGTCAGAAGTTGGAAAAATTAAATTACGTAACAAATAAAAAGATTTTTTTCTTGTAAGTGATTTTATTACAGGAATTGTGTCTAGATTTCTACAATGTTGGAAGGAGAATTTTTTACTAAAATATTTAATTAAACTTTATATTGAGATATATTTATTTATGTTAACTAGCCTGAGTTGGAATATTTTCAGTTTTAAACTATAATATTATTTATATGAATTATTGATTGGTTTATTTCAGATTTAAAATTGTATTACAGTTGAGGGTCTAAAGTCAATTGGTGGAAAGTGAAACTCACACAATGGACAATCAACTTTATTGTAAAATTAAACACAATTTATTATATAGTGTTTACATTGTGATAATATAACAGGCATAATATGTGTTTAGCATGTCGAAATATTTTTTATTTAACAATTGTAAGTTGATTTGTCTGTTCCAGGTGATCATGAAACTCAGGTGTCAGAAGGTGGAGAAGCTGATCTACACAAACATCTTATTGGCTGTACGAAGAATCCAGGTCACAGAGTTTATACCTGTTGATACATTCACATTAAACCATCTACCTGAAGGTCATCGTGACAATGATTTGTATGAATTGATCAAACTTACAGCTGAACTGACAGTCAGAGTTGGTAATGAAATGACCAGTCCACATAGACCAGAGTTTTGGCCAGGGACAAAAGTTTCATATCCATTTTACAACATGAGAGACAAAACAAAACTTAAGAACAGGAAGTGGGTTGGTGAGTGGAGTGGAGATGTTTACAGATGGACATGATCAATATGGAGGTAGACATTGGGAGAACTACACAACATGTTGGTGTAAACAATTTAAACATTCAGACACAGGTAGTCAAGTGTGGTGGGAGTTTAATGTATACACAGCCACACATGTGGTGTTTGATGACATTGAGGCCTGCCACACGTCATTGTGATAGTTTTATGATAGAGAAGACAGTCCAGTGGTCAGTGTAATCAGGTCAGTGTTGGTTATGTAGAAATTAATAGTGACATGTGTAAGTTGAGATGTACGACGTGTGACAAAAATCTGGCAGATAAACTGATCATGTTGTGAGGACATTATGTTGATGTCTGGTGTAAAGTCTTGAACAAATACAAAAAATCTCAACATGTGGACAAGTTGATTTTTATAGTGTCACATCCTCATGGATGTAGTAAACAGGTCAGTGTTGGTCACTGGTTGGACGAATACAATGTGGCTTTTGGATTTGATAGATTTACCTACACAACATGTACATGTCCAGGTAGTAGTGGAGCCAAAGTTCATTGTGTGGGGTATGAAGGTGATGGTGTATGGGGGTTCTATCAATATGTCCACAGTGGAAGTTTAAATTCTAAACTTAATTACAGCGGGGCTGGTCATGTCTGGTGAGTTGTTTGTAAACAAACAATATGGCCGTATTGTATTTTATTTGTATGTCATTCTATCATATAATAACATCAACATAAACATTTGTTGATTGTTTATTACTGTCAGCAATATATTTATTTATTCTAATGTTGTTTGTTTATTATTGTCATCAATATATTTATTTATTCTAATGTTGTTTATCTTCTGTACATTAATGTGTCTGGACTCAAATATTTTCAATAAAACTTTCAATTGGTTAATATTATTGTTTATTTTTGTTTTTTCTTTTCTGTCACTTGATGTTTTCGTTGATTTGTTTATTAAATTGGTTTCTAAATATTTACAGAAAGTTAATAAACTGAAACGTCATAAATGAAAATGACAAAAAAATTAAATTATTTTAATAAACAATTACATATCGAAAATAGGCACACGATCGACTGAATTTTAGCAGGTAGTGTAAAACTTAACAAATGTGAATGTACTTTGGTCAGTTCAGTAACAATAAACAATATTTATAAATGAATCAACAAACAATTAATTAAACTTTTCGGTTTTTGAATTTTGAGGGGAAGAAAGTATATATTACAAAAAATATTACGCAAAGTAATTTGACAATCAAGGGAAATAGTCATAAAATTATTTACTTGTCGTAGTCAGATTTCAGTCATCTCCTACAACTTTTGTAAAATAAAGTTCTTCACTAACACAGTTTGGTTAATGAAACAAAAAAA
Organism: Bulinus truncatus; assembly: GCA_021962125.1. Taxonomy (NCBI): domain Eukaryota; kingdom Metazoa; phylum Mollusca; class Gastropoda; family Planorbidae; genus Bulinus; species Bulinus truncatus. Next base: position 1,761,576 of record JAGDYQ010000041.1, read on the forward strand.
CAAACCATCAATGGTTAAAAAATAAAACAACAGAAACGAGGGAATTAATACAAATTTAATTAACCTAGCCATTAAAAATGGCTCATTTTGGGAGCCGTGAAACTATCCGTAAAGCCTCCTGCGGCTCTAAGATCTTTCATTTGGCTATGTCTATGATTATAAAGCAGTCTCACAATGTACACAATCTTATACCAAGACCAGCAACTCTCACTAATATAGATCTAAAGATAATGATTCAAAATATTATTTCTACAATTTATCTAGGAAAGCAAAGAAATAAAAAAACTATGAAATAATTTATTGATTAGAAATATTTCGGCCAGCGAAGCCAGTTATAGCCAGTAAGGGTATTTGTTATGGCATACAGTACACTCTCCATTCATTAGTCTAGATCTATAACGTGAACATTCCTTCCATTAGTCTAGATCTATAACGTGGACATTCCGTCTATTAGTCTAGATCTATGACGCAGACATTCCGTGGATGACTTGTTGTTGTCTACAAAAGAAATAACTGGATAATTAGGCGAATATGGCTGACTCATACAATGGTATTTAGACACACATATCGGCTGCAACTCAAAGTGTTTGATGTTTATTGTTGTCACAAGCTAGCAGATAGACAATTTGATGGATTTTGTCTTGGTTTCAAATTGAATGCTAGATTCAAATATGTATTTGTATACATTCACTTGATAGACGAACTAAGACTCAAATCGGGTGTTTGCAGTGCGCACAAGACGCTATCTTTATTTTAATATGTAAATAGCTCTTAAAAGCGATCTTTACTGTTTGCTAAGTTTACAACAAGATACAGGCTAGAACAATTTAGCTCTAAAATCTAAAAAGATCTCTTAGTTATTTCTGCTAAATAAAATTATATTGTGGTTGAAGGAGGCTGGGCATCTCACACTAACTAATGTACTGCGTAATTCGGACGACTAAAGCGTGGCATCTCACACAAATTACTGTAGTGCGTAATTCGGACGGCTAAAGCGTGGCATCTCACACAAATTACTGTAGTGCGTAATTCGGACGGCTAAAGCGTGGCATCTCACACTAACTACTGCACTGCGTAATTCGGACGGCTTAGCGCGGCATCTCACACCAACTACTGTACTGCGTAATTCGGACGGCTAAAGCGCGGTACCGTATATGGAACGCGCTCGTTAAGTCTGGACCACAATTCGTTCCACTAAACTCATTTTTATACGTTTCGGTGATATGACTTGGTTGTAGGTGCTAGAATTACTTCCCCTCTCCCATCTCTTCAGTGAACGGGCAATGCACTTTATTTAAATTATCAGGAATGTTCAACTTGGTATCGATATTTGACTATGGACTGACTTAATGTAATTTAAACTAACAAAGTGACAGAAGATGGAATGGATTGGGGGTGAGAAAAAAGGTACGAGCAGCGTTTTTACTGCGTCACGTGATATGTGCTTTTTTTCTGAACCTCTCATGTATAGAAGCAGAGAAGGAAGAAGGGGGAGAGGGGCTGATGCATAAATAAGGGAGCCCCAGGGGCAGTCACCAGTTGACCCCTATTCATTTGCACCCTGGAATTATTATGAGGCACCTAGGGGATGCCGATAGGCAGTTGCCTAGATGACCTCTAATGGTCATATTATGACCTAGAGCTTTTTTGGCCTTTCCTTGGATAATATTGATCCTTAATTAACTATTCCCCGTGACCTATGTTTTTTTGCCTTTTTTTTACTTTCAATGGGTTGCTTTGTTCAATGAAGTTGTTATTAGTTTGAAACTTTTTAAAATACCACCCCCTTATCATACATCAACTCATTCAGAAAGAAACAAACATAAAAGATGTGCCACTTTTGTTGACATATCTATTAAAAAAATAATTTTGCATTTAAAAAAATAGTATTTTTTTTTTTATAATTTACAAACAAACATCAAACACCAAGAAGGGAAACAAAAATCTTTTTGAGATATACTGTAAATTTTATTCTTATATTAATCCTCAGTCAAAATTACATATTACAACACCAAATTCAATGAAATTTAACAATAAATAAAATAGTTATGACATTTTATATAAAACACACACATTTTATGAGCCTAAATTATCAGATAACCAAAACAAACAAAAAAAAAATTTAAAATTAATAAAATGCCACATATTATATATTAGTGAGAGCAACAATGCAGTATGTTTTATCGTCTGTTAGATTACTTTAGACAACTTTTTATAATGATTTTATGGCATGTAAAATGTAGAAAAAAGACGGTGTTAAATTTTATTCACAATTTAAAAAAAACAGGTAGAAATAATTTTTTTTATTACAATCCCTGTAATTATTATGATTATATTAAATCTACATTAAAAATACACAATATACTAAAGATTCATAAATATTTATCCAAAGATATATTTAAAAAATCATTTTCAGTAAAACATGCATACATAAACATTTCTGGTGTCCGGCATTAGTAAGAGAAGTAAATGAGGCAGAGTGTTGTGCTAGCCACTCAATGCTTTCATATTCAATGGGTATAGAAACATGAATTCTACACTTCATCTGCTTTGGTAACAAAAAAGGCCAAACAAACTATAATTTGTACATTAAAAGACAGGTGGCACTTGTTGGCTTTTTTGTTTACTGTACCTTCATATAAAATCTGATGCTAAAAGGCCCAACTTTCTTAAATTTATATTAAACCTGATACTAAAGGGCCACCTCGTCTAAAGTTCATATCAAACTTCATACTAAAGGACCACCTCCTCTAAAGTTCATATCAAATTTAATACTAAAGGGCTCCCTAACTGTACGTTCGTATTAGATCTGATGCTAAAGTGCCCCGAAATACACTTCTGCTTGGTATCTTTAAGTCTTTCTTTAAGGCCAGAAGCACAGAACAGCTACTTATTTAATAAAACATATGAATTCTTCATATTGTGCATATAAAGAAAACAGAATAGTTAACTCGCAAATTCTACAGAATATACCTACTTGATAACAATTATTTTTCACGATCATCCCCAATAACAATAAAACGTCATATCAACTAACATTCAACTTTACATATTTTTTAGTAAATATTTAAATAAAGCACACCTATAATGCACTGACTAAAGATAATTTATTGAAATTAAAAAGAAAATTACATAATAAACAACATTGTACTATAACTTGGCTAATGGATGTCTGTCGTTGTTCTGACGAATGTCTATCGTTGTTCTGACGAATGTATGTCGTTGTTCTGATGAATGTCTGTCGTTGTTCTGATGAATGTCTGTCGTTGTTCTGACGAATGTCTATCGTTGTTCTGACGAATGTATGCCGTTGTTCTGATGAATGTCTGTCGTTGTTCTGACGAATGTATGTCGTTGTTCTGATGAATGTCTGTCGTTGTTCTGACGAATGTCTATCGTTGTTCTGACGAATGTATGTCGTTGTTTTAATGAATGTCTGACGTTGTTCTGGATGAATGTCTGTCGTTGTTCTGATGAATGTCTGTCGTTGTTCTGACGAATGTAT
>JAGDYQ010000041.1:1765580-1889074 GCA_021962125.1 Bulinus truncatus
GTCGTTATAGGAAGTAAAGGCGGCTGGGCGTTGTGCTAACCACACAATCCCTTCATATGCCGAGGTTATAGAAACAGATGAATTCTACACTGCATCTGCCCCGATGGCCCGTTAGGGTTAAGGGAACTTTACTTTTTTTTTTTACTATAATTACAGTGAAACATGTTATATAACAAACTGATATTCAAAATGAAATCCATTGTATTAGTCAATGTAATAACCAGCAGGTATACAGCGAAATAGTTTATAAATGTTGTTGAAAATGTTTTAAAATGCCCTAAAATTTTAGGATTAATTAAATTTACATAAATAAAATTTTATCACGAGAAATATATTATTTATCATTAAAGAGATGACATTGTTTGTCTATCAAGGGATGTGACTTCCATGTTATTAAGAGAAGAAACATTTCGTACAGAAAGGTCAACTGGACATCGTAAGATAAAATCATGAATTTCTTCACAACACAATGGCATATAGTGGCACATGACATATAGTGATACAGGACATATAGTGACATATGACATATAGTGGCACGTGACATATAGTGACACATGACATATTGTGACACATGACATATAGTGGCACATGACATATAGTGACACATGACATATAGTAACACATGACATATAGTGACACATGACATATAGTGACACATGATAATATAGTTCAACTGTACATAAGCTGCACGACAATAAACATCGCTATTCATTATTGTATGGCATTTATGAAATTTTAAAAATAATCTATTCTTTATACATTAAATAATACTATTATGTTCTGCTTGCATTAAACGTTTCATCTGATAGAGGTATAAAAATGTAGGACAATTTATTATTCACTAAAGTATTGTGATAGATGTACATAAATATATCACACATTAATATTCACTAGCGTATTGTGATACATTAAATAAAATCTAGCCTTCATTTTTTATTTGGATTTCAGAAATGGATGACAAAGATAATTTTTATTTGTTTTCATTTATTTCTATCATTGAAATGTTTCAAATATTTAAACTATAAATAAATACGAGACAAGTGATCTGAACCTAAAGTGTCATTCAACTAGATGAGTAGGAAGCACATGAAACATTTCTTTTTTACCTGTACATTAAAAAAGATTTGATACTATAATTACTTTATAATTAGATACAGTTGATTAAAATACATATTATAATTAATAAATAGCTGACATTATGTTAGTTTCTATCTATCTATACATCTATCTATACATCTATTAATATATATTAATAACATATAGATAAAATAAAAAAAAATATATAACTATTTGTATTTGTTTTTAATTTTTTAAATGTTTCAAAAATAGATGACTATATTTTGTTCTTTTGATAAACTGATTCAAGGTGTGGTTACCTAAATATGAAATGTTATTGATACTTAGAAATTGTTATAAATATAAATTCTTTACCAGCTGGCCCATAAACACTCCTATATATAAATTACCCTCAGACTGTAAAAAAACATTACAATGTAAAGCATTTAAAAAAAAAAGACAATGTATGTTTTAAAGCCACTATTATATACTGTAAAAAGAATAAAGTGTGATTATATAATAAATAAAAAGCACAAATCAGAAATGCACATTAATTTAAATTATTACATTTACTATTAAAACAACAACAAAAAACATTAAATGAGACAGAAAAAGATGTAATACAGACAAGGAAAATTAATCCATCAACCATTAACAAAAGCGATAAAAACTAGATTAAGCCAGTCACAGTGCTTCCTTCATTTAATTTTATTAATAACTGAATTAATTATTCAGATTAATTACTGTGTGAAATTAATAAATATGCAGTCAGAAGAATTTAAAAAAACCCTTATATTTAACTTTGCAATAATTCACTAATGCTATAAAAAGTTAAAAAAAAACAAAAGGTTTAGTCAACATTCTTTTTCAAATTAACATTTTTTCCGTTTAAACACTTTTACTTTTTACAGGAAAAAATATGCAGCAATTTCGTTTTCATGTCAGATAATGTTAGTAAAAATTTAGCATCATAAAAAATGACATTTCTACATAAATGTGCACATAATAGAAATTTTTTTATGACATTTGTGAACTATACCTGATAACAGACAATGATATTTCACTTTAAAAAGTTTAAGATATAGAAAAGTATACTGCATCAAATTTTTCAAATTAAACAGCCTAGTTTTTAAATCATTATTTCAATGTCAGTGTTAAAGTGTTTTTATCCTACACCAAGGTACCAAACATCAGAAATATTTTGCGAAAATTACAGGGCTAAAAATGTGCTAGTTATCCATCTCTAAGATGTCTCCTTAATGATAAAGACTAGTATTACAATAATGGATCTTGGTGATATCAACTCTTGTGGAGGTGGATCTCTTCGCTAGAGGAACTTTTAAAAAAAATTCATAGTGTACGAAAATTGATACATGCTAAGTAAATCTGAAACTTCATTTCAGAAAATAAACAGAGCCGTAAAACAAAAAAAAAAAAGTTCAATACGAGTTAAATGGAGATATTTATGTATCTATTTTTTTTTTTAAAAGCTTACAGTAGATTATTCATTAACGCAAATCTTATGAAAAGAACTTGGTCAAAACGTTTTGCAAAATATAATTATTCCTTTTGTAAGAAAATAATATATCGTCATGAATTGCTACCTAAAAATAAACATATCTTTACTATTTAATAATAGCAATGAATTAAACTTTATTTAAATTTCTGAACTAGTCTTCGTCTATTAGTTATTTTATTGTGGAGTCTGTCCATCTCGTATGACTGGAGAATGGTCTACTGATCACCTGGTGCCCCCTGCTTATTTTTCTACTTAGTAAAATGTATTACCCGCCCCCCCCCCCAACTAATGCATGACCCCTGCTGTAGAATGCCTGGCCCCTGCTGTAGAATTTTCACGCTACGGGGCTGCAGTGTCTGTTGTGTCATGGAATTAGGAGGGAGGGGTAGTGAGGGAATATACTATGTTTCTGGTAAGATGAGTACACCACTGAAATGTGAAGGCTGTAGTGATTACTGCCCGACAGGTGGTGAAGGTTGATAAACCTCTGAAATGTGGAGGCATTAGTGGGACATTTTTTTAAAATTTGTTATCCTGGGCAGATAGCGTATAAAGAGTGCTACGGATTTTTCGACCACACAACGTTTTAAAAAAAAAGAATCGCCGACACAGTACTGTTTTAAGTTTGTACACTTTTCAGATTAGGAATAGGATGGAATTTAGACAAGGCGCCACTATGTCTTTGGTCCGGGGCTACCTAAATTATTATTTATCGCCAGACAATATCAACCTTGCTAAGTCCACAATAAACAGATGTGACATGACATTTCACAACATAAAATATCTTCAGACAGGCGGGGAAAAAAACTCGCACAGGGCGTCTACAAGAGCTAATTCCGGTTCTTCGTAATAATGATTGTCATATAATATTATACATGATGGTACATTGCACAGTAAGATGTCTCTATAGTGAGATTGTCTATAATGGGGAAACGGTGATAATTTATTAATCGAAACTGTCTAGTTTTAATCCAACCTCTGAAATCTATTATAATAAAAGGAAAAATCTTATCTTTTTTTTTTTTTAACATGTATTCATGTTCACCTTCTGCTTAACTCACTCCGCCATGACATCGCGACAGAGTGTTAATTAGGTAAGTTACTCAGTTAAGTGCTCGGTGCTATCTGTGATGACCTCACAGGGTGGCAACTCGTGAGACACCACGCTGAAAGGTTCTGTCAGTGATGGTCTTATCGGGTAGCTAGGGGGGTCGGGCCTAAAGCCTAAGGGGCCCCGCACTTGAACATTTGTTTCGTCTAACAGCTACAAACTAAACGTTAATTGAACATTTGTTTCGTCTAACAGCTACAAACTAAACGTTAATTGAACATTTGTTTCGTCTAACAGCTACAAACTAAACGTTAATTGAACATTTGTTTCGTCTAACAGCTACAAATTAAACGTTAATTGAACATTTGTTTCGTCTAACAGCTACAAACTAAGCGTTAATTGAACATTTGTTTCAAATCGCTAACAGCTACAAACTAAACGTTAATTGAACATTTGTTTCGTCTAACAGCTACAAACTAAACGTTAATTGAACATTTGTTTCGTCTAACAGCTACAAACTAAACGTTAATTGAACATTTGTTTCGTCTAACAGCTACAAACCAAACGTTAATTGAACATTTGTTTCGTCTAACAGCTACAAACTAAACGTTAATTACGTGGCAATGTAGCAGAAGGGGGGGGGGAGTTTCAATAGTCAAAAGACTTGGACATTCTAGCCTTATGTCAGACGTTGCATTAATCATAAATGACTCCTTTAATTCGGACCCTGTATACTGTTTTCAAGTGACGAATATTACTAAAGCGTCGATGTGTGCATTAATTGCCAGAACCGAACTTAGGCCGTCGTTTCTCAATCTGGCCATTGGTACAAAAAGGCTGCGCTTTAGTCTACACATTTTTTTTTTCTAACTTTTAAAGTTCGACTAGTTCAACATGAGATAAAAGTTTACGTTTTTTGTGGCTTTTAGGCTGTCGATGTCACGGCGTCTACAATGAATCATTTTTTCCTTGTATTAATATATGGCTAAATTTCCCTTAAAAAGTTCCCTGACGGGCCATCGGGGCAGATGACGTGTAGAATTTATGTTTCTAAAACCTCGGCATATGAAAGGATTGTGGGACGACTTTGCACCAAATTTGAGGATCGAACCCAGGACTCTCAGGTCGACAGTCGAGTATCGACACCACTCGGCCATCCGTCCCACTAATTTATGGCTAAATTATGTATAATTAATTATGGTCCAAGTTTGTTTACCATGTAAAAAACTGGAATGTGGCTAGCAGTAATAGCATGCGTTTCACAACATGTTTGTGTGTGTGTGTGTGTGGTTGGGAGTTATCTGATCAACTCATCTACCATCTACTGTCATTTTATTCTATACAAATGTATCCGATGGGACCTCTAACTGCATGGGCCCCTGGGACGTGTTCTACCTCAACCCATTTTGGTGGCTATTATGTACCCTTACACATACGCCTATCGGCCATGCATGTTATAGTCACTTTCAACTAGTTTTACCAAAACTAAATGTTTGTTCTATGGTATGGTATGAGGTTATTGATGGGATGGAATCTACATGACGTACGAAAGTTTCCCTTGCAAGACGTTAGAGAAATATAACAAAAATGTATTAAATAATAGATACTATGAATAACAACATGATATGTAATATTAACACGCTGAAAGAGAAATTTCAATTGGCTTTGATGTTGAAACAATAATATAATCCCATTTTGGCATTTTTAGTTAAATAGTGTAAATAAATCGAGCAGACTGTACTGTGGCTTAAAAAGAATAATGGTGTTTCCGTAGATTCCCAGGTTTAAACAAAGTATAAACAAAAATAGGTCACTCATCTTGTTACCCCACACTCCGCAACCCCTGACTGTCAAACTGGGGTGGGGGAGTTGAAAGTAGGGAATAAGTCAAACTTGGTATGTAAATGAAAATATATATATATATATATATATATACACACACATACAAAGAAAGAGCGGGAGAGCGAGAGAGGGAGGGAGTTAAATACATTTTTTTTCCAAGATTTCATTCACGAAAAACTAACATCGTTTTCGCAAAAAAAAATGTCATATAATTTTGAATTAAATAATTAACTATAAATATATTTACCTTATATTTCCCAGACTGATTTACATAATTTGTAAGATAGAGTTTATGGTATTGTTCCAGTAATCTTAATTACAATCAGGCACACATTTCTGCCAATGCCCTACATGCTACAGAGCTGTGTTTTGATTGAATTATAATTTTACGATAAGATAAAAGTCTATTATAATTTGAGATATTTACAATGAACCATTATCTGTGTAGCATGAACACATGTATAATTCATTCTTTATGTCTTGCAGGTACTGTGTTAAATTCATGAGAAGGTTGTACAATAAGCTGGAATGACGAGACATCCATGTAAGTAGGTTTACAGATTTAAAATGTATAGTGCGACAATGGGTATATATTAGTTGCTCTGGATAAACAGTGACAGTGAAATATTAATTTAAATTGAATGAATGTCAATTTGAGTAAACACGGTATTCCTTTAAAGAAAAAAAAATAAAGTTTAACATATTTTGAAATATTTCTTGACTTTAAAACACAGTTTGAAAATCAAAGACAGACGAGCATTTTGTTTACATTTCAGTCATTATATATTTATTAAAATTTTCTTACTGTAATTTCCAAGTGTTTTTAATAATCTAAATTAAATTGTATGTCTTAAACAGACTTATGGCTCTCTCTGTCGGCATGGACACTCGCTGCAGGTTGGTTATTTATTTGTTTAGATGAATGTAGAAAGTTGTATAAATAATTTAATTAAAAGAAAAGAAAACGTCTAATTTTTTTTTATTCATGTATTTGTACTATATTAAATACAACATGGGCTATACCTGTAAATGAAGTATGTGGTTTAGCACGACCACCGCTGCGACCATGTAAATGACTTTATTTGTATGAACTGGTTAATAATGAGAACTCAATTCATGTCCATGTTTCATGTGATTTATTGACGACACAATAACATATAAACAGAATAAATCCAATGAATAATACTTGTTAACAATGAACTTAACTGATCAACTAAAGCTTCTGATATGTACTCGAATACTCTCTCAATACTCAACTGAACTTCTGAACTCAAATGACTTCACTGACTCGATTGACTCAATTCCCTCTCTTCTAAACTGAACATCGTCTTTGTATAATTTCCTTCCATCCAACTCGAACATTCCACATCGCTCTGTCTCTCACTCATTTAGTCAATACAATTTACAAATAAACAACATATTTATTTTCTTTAAACATCTCGAATCTTGACCCCGTGACCACATGTTGACCTGGTTGGCCAAGCTCCAAAGATACACACACACCTGTGTGCGTAGTACTCATAACTATACCATGACAATACCTAATACATCATGAGCTATGCCTAATACCTTATTCCTAATACATCATGAACTATACCTAATAAATAACGCAGCATGAACTATACCTAATATATATAATACATAATACTGCATAAACTATGCCTAATACATAAAACAGCAATATCTATGCCTAGCATCAATACATCATGATCTATTCCTATTACATTATACAGTTTGAACTATGCCTAATACATAATTAGCATGAAATTCTATATTTGAAAATTTAAATAATAGGAATGTCCAAATTTATTTCGTCCAGTATTTGAAAAAAAATTCTGGCATACATTATATCATAACATTCGGTTTTTGTCAGTTTGGTTTAATAGATTTAGATCACTTTCGAATGTTAACCAAATAAATAGAGAGATTAGAAAAAAATAAATATTTTTTCTTTGATAATCTAAATATCAATGTTTTGTTGTGTATGGGATCTTGTTGGGCCTCTAATTTATCTCCTTCGTTAATTAATACTTCATATGGCCGCATTCTATATGATCAACATCCCAACTGCCTATTTAAAGCCGCGCACCAAATGCCACTTGGGTAAACACTCGCTAATACACAACATCGAACTCTTCAAATATCCAATCAGTAGTAGGAACAATGTATTCATAAAAATGAAAAAAAATGTAAGATTTATCCATCAAATCTATAAAACAGAATGATGACAAAATAAAAATAAAGTCCAGACAAATAGTTTAGTCAGCAACGGCCCAACTTTTACACTAGTCAACTAGCACCTGCCCCATACGGTAAACTCTTTACTGTAGGTTAACTCCCTTTTAGAAAGTTCCCCTATCACAACATTCCCTCCTGAACCCTGAACCATCGAATTACAGACATGCTCCACTGGTCACACTGGTCACTCCAGTCACTCTCCATTCACCACTTTGATCTTCCTCAATTACCATGATCAAACCCACGCCTTGCCATTCAAACACGCTAACTGACCCAACACAGCTCTCACACCCACATACAATATTCTGACAACAGATATTCTACTGCGCAAACTAATACACAACAGTTTCGACAAAACGATTAGCAGCTATTGCAATGATGTTATCATTTTCTTTATAACACTCGAATGGATGGGTACTCCATTGATCTGACTCGTTCTATTTTTTTCCAGTCCTTCTTTTTTAATATTCCCCATTATTCACTTTTCTACTCACTGTGACCTGGATTAGTTAATTTACGTAAACCACAGCGTTAATACATAAAGTTTAATCTCATCTCTACAGATTTTAATTGTAGAGAGAGAGACGGACATACAGAAAGGCAAATGACCATCTGAATTTAGGACACTGAAACTTAATAAATTATAAATACATTTTTATTATTTATACATGTTCATGTTGTGCCCCACCTCCCCAGTGTATGGACTTGGTTGTTTCAAGTGTTCTAATGTCGCCGACCCTGGGCTGTGCACGGTCACTGGTCAATGCGCGGGAGACGAGGTAGATATTCACTGCACTGAATGTTTACCGACATCCAGTTTGATTAAATATACTCGGGGCTGCAACCAGACACTACTGGGGCCCATTATATGCTATAAAAGGGGGCCTCATCAAGCGCAATATGCTCTGAGTTTTAAAGCTTATTTTTTTTTTATTTTATAAATCAAGATCGATAATTGACATGGGCTTCTAGGGTACAGCGCCCATTGACACGGCAGCTCAAGTTGACATAAAGAGCAAATAGTGCGAATCAACTCCTTCCACCCCGGGGCTGCATTGTTACATCGCCTTCCGCCTTGGTGCAAAATTGATACACCCCCTTCCACCGTGTGGCTACATTGATACACCCCCTTCCACCGTGTGGCTACATTGATACATCACCTACCGCCTTGGGACTACATTAATACACCCCCTTCCACCGTGGGGCTACATTGATATATCCCTTACCACGTTGAGCTACAGTGATACTTCCCCTTCCACCGTGAGGCTACATTGATACATCGCTTTCCACCGTGGGGCTACATGGATACTTTACCTTCCACCGTGGGGCTACATTCATCTCCTTCCCCCGTGGGGCTACATTGATACACCCCCTTACACTATGGGGCTACATTAATAATCCCCTTCCACCATGTTACTACATTGATACATCCCCTTCCACCATGTAAACTACATTGATACATAACGATACACCATGGGGCTACATTGATAAATTACACCTGGTGTTTTTTTTTTAATTTTATTTATTTGTCATTTACCTTCTGTTTTCTCCTTCACTTGTAATTTTTGCTGGCCCACCCCACCCAATTTAAGCCTGAACATGACCTTGACTCAACACTTTACAATGTCAACTACGTCCTGCACGACAAATACGACATTTTTTTTTTATTTTAATTCTGGTCAGCTTTCAAACAGTTGTTCTGTTATGTCGTCCATTTTGCATACTTTAGAAAAACACTCCATCCATCTTTCTATTTCATTTAAGAACCCATAGCAGCCCACGATTCATATATTCTGTTCAGACCCTCCCTGTAGATATTTCTTTAAGTCTATGTTAAAAAGCGAAAGTAAAATTGTACTAGATTTATAATTTTGCATTTAAAATAACTAACGGAATAACTGTATTCCGTGAATAGATTTTCAACCCTTAACAGCCGATGCGAATGACATTACCAATGACACATATTTAATGATATTTCCAATGACACATTTCACCAACTCATTTATTCTTTATAAATCGACTTTGTTTTGTTTTTTTTCTATCAGTTGTGTTTCATAGAGAAGAAATTAAGCGGCGGTTTGAGTGAATATTACAACATGGGCTGTGAAAAGCAACAGGTAAATAAAACACAGGAATGCGGCAAATTTAAACTCAAACAAAACACAATGGAGAGCAATTTTGTTAGAGTACGGCAAATACAGCAAGAGTGTCATCTTTGAATTTATCCAATCTTCTATTTTTTTTTTAATATAAATGTTTATGATAGTTTAAAAGATTCACTTAGTTAATATTCTACTAATAAAGGGCTAAATCTTGGCGTTCGTCCGTCTGTCCGTCCGTGCAGAATGGGAACGCCGTCGTTATAAATAATTTTATTTTCCTACTATATCTTGGCGTGCGTCCGTGCATAATTAGATGTCGATATAAATAATTCTGCACTGGGGATATCCTCTATGACGTCATTTCTCGATGGTACAATTTCTTATTAATTTAAATTTATACTATTTGTAAAAAAAGCGCGACAAAAAATCAGACAGTTGTAAATATTACATTGCTAACTATATGCTTCTGGTCTTGCTGCCGGTTTGCGTGGTGTAGTTTTTAAACGATTATTCTCATATTAAACATTTTATTGAGATAAAACCTTCAGTTGAGAATGCAACGGACAACTTCTAGTTTTAGAATAATAGACATTAAGGCAATATTGTTGATAAATCTTGAAGAAACATAGCATCAGGACAATACTGTTGCAAAGTAGACTAATACATATTGTAGAAAGACAGGTTAATGTTGTATGTTTGAACAAAATGCGTTCTGTTCCATTACGATGTTGTAAGTTCTAGTACAATGTTATATGCTCGAGTACAATGTTGTATGCTCCAGTACAATGTTGCATGCTCCAGGTGTGCGACGCGATCGGTGGTTCTGACGTCATTATCGGCAAAAAAAGAAATGTCAACACGAGCCCGTCAGCTGACCGCACAAAGCGTGACGTCACTCTGTGCAACAAATGCTGCAACACGGACAGCTGTAATCTCATGATATGCACTGATATAGGCAAGTGAGAAACTGTTAACACTAGCGTTCATTTGTATATTATAAACTGAACTTTGACTCCTTGAGTGCCAGTTTGTATCTCTGGTAATCTATGACATAATTAAACAAAAAGTATCAACACATTCTGAGTAAGAATATCTTCACACATTATTCAATGGTATTCAGTGTTATTCAGTTCTCTTCTGTGCTATTAAACAAGATATACTAAAAGTAATACACGTACGTCTATAAACAACACATCTCGACAAATTGCCAGAAAAATAGATGAAAATAATAATTCACATTTGCGCTTACGTTAGTTATTGTATTAAAATTGTGTATAATGTACGGCATTTCGTTTTTCATTCATATGCTTGATAACTTCCAACAACTTATGTTAAGAATGTATATATATATATATATACATATATATATATATATATATATATATATATATATATATTAAATTATCTTCGTTTGGTATTTTGTCCATAATTCCAGAAAAACCGACGGACAGTCCGACGGACAGTATACCAGCATCTTCGGACATCTACGTCAGACTAGTTGGAGGGAACAACGCCTACGAGGGGACAGTAGAGGTCTTCTTCAACGGCCGGTGGGGGAGTATTTGTGATGACCATTGGACCAACAATGACGCTCAAGTTGTGTGCACAATGCTGGGATACCAAGGGTAAACTACTCTTGTCATTCATTCATATGTTCCTCAAACGAGGTATGTCTTTCTGTGGTCAACAGCGGTCAGTAGATCTCCAGGTAGCCTATCTATCTTTGCGGGGTCAGGTCGCTAGTAGAGTCGCTACATTTCAGCCTGTTCATTCCTTAATATTGGGAAACGAATTTTTTTTTTCACTACGGCGTCTCCTGCATGGTTCTTTATGGGTACACTGTTTCAAAGTTTTAACAAGGGTTTTGTAGCGTCAAACATGACAGAATCTTTCTATTTTTAGCTGTGTGTCACGCCTCTGTAAGGATGAGATGAAATCTCTTAGATCCTATGAACCCCTACTGGAAATGTTTTTTTTTTTATCAAGCCTTCTTTCACCCCCCTCCCCCCCCCCATCATAACCGATAGTGCATTGCAATTATGCACTTTGATCATGACCTTAATTATCCATTGGTCCTCATCGGAGATCTAGCCAGAGACTCTCAGGTCGACAGTCAAGCAGTTTTACTACACGACCATTCGGCCCTCTTTTTAGTTATACACTGCCGGTAATCATTTCTTTCACAAATGTGTTAGTATGAGCTTAAGAGCAAGTTTCACACAGACATCTGTCCTTTTGTCAGCTTTCACCATTAAGTGTCCACGAAAGTGTTTTGTTTAATTTATTGAGTCACATGAAATCATTTGGGCACATTCACTGAGCGTCACAATAAACGAGCAAGGAATATTTTTGATTTTTTAAAACGTTTAATGTAAAAGTTTGTATGCTATTTGAAATGATATTCACAAAATGAAATATTTCCAAAACTACTGGATAAATCTTAAATTTAGAATATGTATTGATACTCACTTATTAATATAACCCCCCCCCCCCGGAATTTATTTGATCTAGTACACAAATTCATAAAATTTGAAGTTATCTTCTTATAAAATTATTGTGATGTTGATGTCATGAATGTACAATCCACATAGAATGGACTTTCTTTTTTTTTATTATAAGATTGTCCAATGTTATAAGCTATTAACAGCTCATTTGATTTTATGTGTCTAGTAGCGGTGCACAAGCGATCGGTGGTGGCGCGTTCGTGCCTGGACGGAACAGTATCTGGCTGACCAACGTGACCTGCACCGGGTTGGAGCCCAGCCTGTACCAATGTCAACATGACCAGTGGGGCGTGACCCAGTGCCTATCCAACCATGCCGCTGGCATCAGGTGCTCCTCAGGTAACCAATAACTGTTTAAGCCACACCTACAAAGATCATACTTACTTAAACATAACAAATGATAATACACGTTATACACTGTTCTTATATACGTGCGATAATATTTACACGTCGGCTGATAACCAATGCTGCTCCATTATCATTTTACAGTGACACCAGAAGATGACGTCATCTTCCTGCTGGACACGGGGTTCGGTGGGATGATATTTAGAATGAACCTGAGGACCATGTCCTTCACGCCGATCCCCTTGAGTCAGCTGTACTCCCCGGAGAGTTTTGACTACGACCCCATTCGGAGGAGAATCTACTTCGTCGACTCCAGGCTGTTAAAGATTATGAGCATGAAGTTTGACAGCACTGACCTACGAGTGGTCAGGCAGCTGGACATAAGTGAGTCCGGTCTTATCATGTTATAAGTCGTGTTATACCTAAGGCCAATGTGTTCTCAACCGGTGGTAAGCGTACACCAAGGGGGCTAGCAAGGTAAAAAGCGCATGCCATGAGTAACATAACTACAGCAATTCTCAAACTTAAGTACGAGGGGGTACCCACAGACATACATGCGCACCAATTGGGGTACGGACACGGAAATAAAGGTTGAGAATCGCTGACTTAAAGTAAATGCATAGAAGATGTCTTAATTATTTAAGTGCAGCTTCTGTCAGTTGTTCTTTTTGGTATATATTGTCTGATACTGTGTGATATTGTGTGATATTGTCTGATACTGTGTGATATTGTCTGATATTGTGTGATATTGTCTGATATTGTTTGATGTTGTTCATTTCATTCTATTGGACTGAATTAATTACACGTATAGTTGATACAACAAATATGTTGAAGGTGAGGGAGGAAAAGGAAATGGAATAATGGGGCATTTCGAGAGAGGCTTGTGGAAAGAGGCTTGCGGAGAGTAGCTTGTGGAGAGAGGATAGTGGATAGAGGCTTGTGGAGAGAGGTTTGTGGAGAGGCTCTCGGAGAGATGCTTGTGGAGAGAGGCTTGTAGTGAGAGGCTTGTAGAGGGAGACTTGTAGAGAGAGGCTTGTAGTGAGAGGCTTGTGGAGACAGTCTTCTAGTAAAAGGCTTGTGAAGAGAAGCTTGTAGAGAGGCTTGTGGAGCAAGGCTTGTAGTGAGAGGCTTGTAGAGAGAGGCTTGTGCCTCCGTCTGACAATAAAGCGGATCACTTGAGGTCAGTTTAGTTCAGCTGTGAGAATATAAAGGGCAGTGTTTGACCTGAATGTATATATGTATGTCTACAATATAAACTGTGAGCTGTATGTTTATATGTATGTCTACAATATGACATGTGGGCTGTATGTTTATATGTATGTCTACAATATGGCCTGTGAGCTGTATGTTTATATGTATGTCTACAACATTACCTGTGAGCTGTATGTTTATATGTATGTCTACAATATGGCCTGTGAGCTGTATGTTTATATGTATGTCTACAATATGACATGTGATCTGTATGTTTATATGTATTTCTTCAATATGACCAGTGAGCTGTATGTTTATATGTATGTCTACAATATGGCATATGGGCTGTATGTTTATATGCATGTCTACAATATGACCTGTGAGCTGTATGTTTATATGTATGTCTACAATATGACCTGTGAGCTGTATGTTTATATGTATGTCTACAATATGGCCTGTGAGCTGTATGCTTATATGTATGTCTACAATATGGCATGTGGGCTGTATGTTAATATGTATGTCTACAATATGGCCTGTGAGCTGTATGTTTATATGTATGTATACTGTCATAATTCGCTTAAAGCTGGGAAATACTTCCCACCACATATAAAAGACAACCTGAATGTATATATGTATGTCTACAATATAAACTGTGAGCTGTATGTTTCTATGTATGTCTACAATATGACATGTGGGCTGTATGTTTATATGTATGTCTACAATATGGCCTGTGAGCTGTATGTTTATATGTATGTCTACAAAATGACCTGTAAGCTGTATGTTTATATGCATGTCTACAATATGGCCTGTGAGCTGTATGTTTATATGTATGTCTACAATATGACCTGTGAGCTGTATGTTTATATGTATGTCTACAATATGGCCTGTGAGCTGTATGTTTATATGTATGTCTACAATATGACCTGTGAGCTGTATGTTTATATGTATGTCTACAATATGGCCTGTGAGCTGTATGTTTATATGTATGTCTACAATATGACATGTGATCTGTATGTTTATATGTATTTCTTCAATATGGCCTGTGAGCTGTATGTTTATATGTATGTCTACAATATGGCATATGGGCTGTATGTTTATATGCATGTCTACAATATGACCTGTGAGCTGTATGTTTATATGTATGTCTACAATATGACCTGTGAGCTGTATGTTTATATGTATGTCTACAATATGGCCTGTGAGCTGTATGTTTATATGTATGTCTACAATATGGCATGTGGGCTGTATGTTAATATGCATGTCTACAATATGACCTGTGAGCTGTATGTTTATATGTATGTCTACAATATGGCCTGTGAGCTGTATGTTTATATGTATGTATACTGTCATAATTCGCTTAAAGCTGGGAAATACTTCCCACCACATATAAAAGACAACGCTAAACAAAATATGCGTTATGTGGGGGTGTAACCGAATGAACGAGTGATGACGTAGAATCACAAGCCTGACGTCATTGTGTTGATCTGTTGACGCATCCACAGACTCCATGGTGGATAAGATCCAGGTCGATCCACTCAACAGGTTGATTTTCTTCAGCGATGACGGCAATAACATCATTTTTTCGATGAACATGGACGGGTCAAACTTGACCCAGGTCATCTCGTCTAACCTGGATAAGCCCAGAGAAATCGTTCTTGACCCAAGATCAAAGTAAGAATTTCAGCATTGGCCAAATATCTCTCTCTCTCCCTCTCTCTCTCTCTCTCTCTCTCTCTCTCTCTCTGTATATATATATATATATATATATATATATATATATATATATATTATGGTGAGTCATACATTTTTTTTTCAGTTACATATTTGAGACATGTGTAGAATGATGCCCCATAGCATCCAGATGAAGGGTTAAAAAACAATTTCCCGAACAAACTATATCTACCACCTGCAAATTTAAAGTTTATAATCCCATAGTAACAAGAAAAAGACAACACAATTCTTCCCATGTGCGATTTTTCTAACAGATTGATTTTCATCAAGAATACCTGGCTTCACGATTCCCCAATCATCAAAACCCAGTTCAAAACATAGCTTCATAAGATGGAAAAAAATTCTGCGCACCATCGTAATATTCTGAATGACCTGTTTTGCGTCCACCGTCAACCACAGAAATGTAGTTCCGTTGAGGAAGTTCATTTGTATGCGATAAACAAATGAGCCACTGCAGTGGTCTTCCAACATGTCGTTCTACCTCTGGAATCACTCCATTCGTCTTACCAGCGTTGATGACTGTACCATCACAAACTATTGCTGACAATGTTTCCATGGATTCGGTGTGTGTGATAACTGACAGAAGTTCTTTGGCAATATCACTTGATTTGCTACTGTCCGGCACAACATGATCTACGTACTGTCCACCAGGATAGGAGACTACGACATAATGTTGTTCTTTCATAGATCTCCTGTTACGTCCTGCTTGCCATCAAATTCCATACATTTAAATTGTCTTACATCATCCGAATGTCTGTTTTTTTATTTCTGTCTCTACAAACGTTTCTCTGTCTGCGACGTTTTGCTGGATCTACGCATGATTCTGCAGTCAGAAGATTTAGATCTTTCAACAAAAGAGTTGACAATTAGGCAGGCATCTCTGTTACTAACTTTACACCTGTCCAGAGATTACACAATTCAGGATATTGTAAAGTATTACGTACTGCTTTCATTTCCTCGTCACTGCTTGTCATCATATCATCATTATCATTACAACGTACAACGTCATCATTATCATTATCATCGTAGTCATCATGCATACCGCTTACATCAGAAGAAGCACAACGACACAAATTTAATTCATTATCCATCTTCACATCTTTCATGGTCTCTGTATTTTCTGTCTCTTACTTCTGTCAACTTTCTTCTGCAACTTCATTGTCATTTTTTTGTCAATTTTCCTTAGATACATTTTCCGTGTTGTTTTTTTGATCTGCCCAAAAATTCCATTCTAGCCCAGGTATTTTCATTGGCAAAGGACAAGTTCATGCCGATCTTTCTCGTGCACTAGAATCAAAGCACGTGCAACAACATATATCAAATACACTTTGCAAACTTTGAAAGGTTTCTTCAAAAGTTGTTGACGGTTTTTTTGAGGTAGAGTATTTGTTGAGTTCCTTTACTTTAGCAACACGCCTCTCAACACGCTTCACTACACTATTGATTTCAATAGTAGGTATACCAGCAATATCCTAGATCTCCTTCCCTTCTTTGTCAATAAATGAAGATCTTCCACGCATCGATGAACTTTCTCCGAATTTCATCTGATAATCACACGCATGAAAAACGTCAGCAGAATTGGGCAACTTACCTTTAGGCATTGGCTGTGGGTTACCAATTATCGAGTGTTCAGTTGAACTCCTTGTGGTCATGTTCAATGTACATATATATGTTGCTGTTCAAATACAATCCTGTCGTACACGTATCGATGAATAGGTCAAGATGTGAATCTAACTTAGAAACTTTACAATATATTCCATTTATTGTTGACTTCAAATTCTTTGTTGTTGAGCAGAGGCGCAACCAGCAAATAATGCTGGAAAGGGCGGGGGGGGGCTCATTTTGAAAAAAGACAAAAGTTCGCCCCAGTCGAAACAATTTTCTAAACTCGTCGAATCAAAACTAAAAATTATAATTAATTAAAAATTAAGGATATAACAGATTATTATTATTATTATGAGTTTGACAGTCTTTTTTGTTACTTTAATTATGTATTGATGTTATAAAAGAAAGACTGCTGATTGAGTCAAACTCAGTGCTCAAACCAGCAAGATGAGATCCTTAACAGTCTAAAACAATTTTAAAATGGTTGTAGTCTAAATTCATTGGATTTAGAAAAAAATTGCAGGGTCCCTCCGGTTTGGCCTGGAAGGGGGGGGGGCTCGAGCCCCCTCCCCCCTGCCCCAACCCCTGGTTGCGCCACTGTTGTTGAGTACTAGAGATCTGAAACACACCCAAATGCAAAGTTTAAAAATCAGTAGGTCACAATTTTAAGTATAAATTATAAGACAATATACAAAATAGGCGTTTTTAATACACAGCCACAGTAGGGTAAGACAAAACTAAAAGTTGCAGTATGTAGACGACTTCAGAAATTCCTTTGCAAATTACGTATTGAATACTTAGTGCATTATGCAACTTTTCCATGATGTCTCAAGAAAAAAAAATATGACTCACCCTAATACATGTATATATATATATATATATATATATATATATATATATATATATTCAATTGTGCCTGACATAAGCGTAATACATTCATGAATTATTTTTTTTATCCTATCTTATGCAGTCTTTTGTATCAATTTCAAATTATTCGTTTTAATTTCATACCATAATTTTAATTCCTAGATTAAGAAGAAATAGTTAAGACAGATAAATTTAATACAAGGGCATGGCATATACCCAGTGAGATCCTTACCTCGGGGGGGGGGGGAGTGTCGAATTTAGGTATTTGTCCATGGACTGGTCCTTGAAGTTGCGGACTGCAATGATACGGCTAGAGAAAGACACATAAACTGAGAATGTCATTCAAAAAAATTATTGAGAGATGTACATTAGGGTGATAACCAAAAAAAAAAAATGAAACCACTTGCAATCGAGGAATCTTTATGTGTAATTTAAGAATATCGATTGCATTTTTTATTATTTTTTTTTAATGTTCCCCCACCTCCCCATTTTTCGGAAGAAAAAAGTGAACAATTATTTTTTTTTTCAAAAAAAGGACATGTTTTTTTTTAGCTTAATTCAAAATAGTAATAATAATAGATAGGCAACTCATATTAAAAAAAATATGATACAGAACAATTAGTAATTTGTACAGAATGTACGAGTATTGTTTAAAACAATTTTATTCCTCTGAACTTTAGATTCAAAAATTCAAATTTTCTCGAATTTGTCTGAAGTTCCTCCAACAGTTACACAGCAAGTTCAGCAATTTGGTTAGCATGTCAATTTATGGCTTCTCGACTGACCAATGGGTCTTTAAACACTTAATTGCCTTTTTGCATTTTATCCTGATGGGTGAGGTAAACAGTTCATTAAAGGACGCTTCATTGTAGTGTTGGGAATGGAACCAAGCATTTGCCCATTCATAGCTGATGAAGTCACAGGCAAAGGCGAGGATACTGCGCCACTCTGGTATCAGAAATAATGATATACTAGTAAATATCGCATGTGAGTTCCATCATTCCTTTTTAAATTTGGTAATATCTTCCAGCTGATGCAAGGCCAAAGTTAAGTTGTTTTGTAATGACGATATTCCTGCCATAATTCAAAGAGTATAAGAAATTGAAATCATCTCGCCATCCAGGGTTCTCTTACCCGTGGTAACATCATCTGTCGCAACGAGGCGGTAATCAGCCTGAAGAGTGACATAGTTTTGCGTTAATTTGTAAACGAAGGAATAGTTGAGTTCTGGTTTGCTCGTTGGCTCTTGAATAAGAAAATGTATGACATGTTTCAGAAGGAGTTCGAGTACATTGTGATGTCAGCGAATATATTTGGGCTTCTGAAAGTTTGTGCTAAAGACATCATCCTGTATGAGCTTCATAATACCGTGCAAACTGCTGTGGTGTCGCATATTATCATGCGAATATTTGTCCAAGCATCATATTCATCAATTAGGTGATGTAGCTCCTTGTGAATGGCAGCGGCAGAACCACTCTAACTTTAAGAATTCCGAGTTTTATTTCGGTTGTCATATTTTCTCAGCAGAACTACTTGATGCTCTTCTCATCGCACTCTTTTACCAGTAAACTGCAGACAATATGGATCTTTGCATTGAGGTTTTTGAACAATTTTGGTTTTCAAATTCCGTCCTTCAGAGATTACTCGTTTCCAGACACCAGCCTGACTTGGTACCGGCACATCTTGACCCTGTTCAGCAATAGTTGCAAGAACGTAAAATGCTTTAAGTGTTGAAATTTTGTTTTTCAGTACTAGCAAACCCACTGTTGTAGTGCTTGATCGTCGGTATTCCAGTTTGCATTCTGGAGAAGATGACGTGGAAGAATAGAATAGCGAGTCGGGTAAAGAAGCAGAGGTTTCAGAATCCGAAGATTCTGAGACAGTTGTATGTGTTTGTGTAGGTTTTGAGACAGTTGTATGTGTTTGTGTAGGCTGCGATTGAGAAGAGCTGGCTTGAGATTGAGTTTTGGATAGTCGGATTCGTTTTCTTGGGTAGATTGATTCTAAAAGGGCTTGTTTGACCGTTTAATAACCAATCTTTCCTCCACTCTTAACTTGCCTCTGGTAGAGAGAGCTCTTTCTCCTCCTTGCTTTTCCATTCTCAATTAACGTTGGTGACATCAAATAACTAAGAAAGCGTTGTAATAAATTTATCAGACGATTTCTTTTAGTTTTTGTCATCAGACAATTGAGTTTCTGTCTGATTAGTGCGCTGGATAATAGTGGAAAGTCTACAAATTCCCTCCAGAGCAATTCTATATCCGTAATTTTAATTTTTATTCGATCCAGTCGCTGCTTCTGTCTATTGATCAGAAATGTGAAGTTTCCAAGAATTTGACGGTTTGGAGGCATCCGCGTGATGTTAATTAGCTTTTTTAACAGATGGAATTCTTGGTTCCCTCTTCTGTTTAGAAGATGAGGGTAGATTCTTCCTCCACATACAACTGTTTGACTTTACATTGTTGCTGGAATTTCTAAATGACATTTTATTGTGATTTAAAAGTAATTAAATGTTTTGCACTTTTATTCCTCTCTCTCTCTAAGACTTGAAATCTTGCACTGAAAACGAGATAGCTTATCCAGAATATTCTACGATGTTCTAAAATATTCCAGAATGTATATTAAATATTTGCACCTGAATCAGAAAATAAAATAAGATGTAACAATAATGAAATAGTTATATATATTGAGCTCACCCCAAGCTGGAGCGAGTTCACATGGTATAGATGGGATCAAAACAAAGAGAAAAAGAAATAAACAATCATCTGTAAATGACTTGTTTATAAACAAATGGAAACAACTGACTGGAATGTGCTTAAAAGCAGTCTAGAAAGTCATGTAAAAATTCAGTGTGAAATTGAAACCGATATGTGCGCGAAATGTGAAAACAAAAATTTAAAGGTGGGGGAACTTTTTTCAATTAAAAAAAATAATGTAGCTACGGTCATATACAAACAATTATTCCTCGAATGTAAGGGGTTTCAGTTTCATTACGAAAAATAATGAAAATAGTTTATTAGCCTAATGTGCATGCACAGGAAGTACAGCTATTAAAAACAGTCCTACTTTCTGTAATCTAGGTTTTAAATTACCCATTACTTCTTAGATTAAATAGAATCTATTTTTCTCCGAGGTTAAATTAGCTGTACGCGGGGCAAAGTATTAGAGGAGGAGACATATGATAATTTTCATATTGTAGCTTAAGGTGAGTCACAAGTGCAGGGCCAAGAGCGTTAAGTATTGGGCTACAAGCAGACCGCAATGCTTGAGAGCTGATCAGTTTCTAATGGTGTAAGCCTTTTAATGATTACCTTACACGGAAAAAACCGTTGCATATAATCGTATTGAGATTTAAGTCACGTGATATAACCATTCAATGAGAAACATTTTAACACGCATGGTGAGCGGAAAGTTTGACATGTTTGTTTTATAGTCGGACATTCATTGTACATTTAAGGTGGCTATAAATTACTATCTAGCGCGGGGCCCTCTCAGGTGGGGACCCCATTGTGAGACATCGGTCTAATGTGGGCCCTGAGTACATTTTATTTCTTGAATGTGATGTAATACAGAACCGTCTATTTATGGTATGTAATGTAATACAGCACCGTTTATTTCTTGTATGCAATGTACTACAACATCGTCTATTTCTAGTATGTAATGTACTACAACATTGTCTATTTCTAGTATGTAATGTAATACAACACCGTCTATTTCTAGTATGTAATGTAATAGTACGCCGTCTATTTCTAGTATGTAATGTAATACAACACCGTCTATTTCTAGTATGTAATGTAATACAGCACCGTCATTTCTGGTATGTAATTAATACAGCACCGTCATTTCTAGTATGTAATGTAATACGGCACCGTCTATGTCTCATGTGTAATGTTTAAAATAACCGATTCACTTATTGTCTCTAATTTATCTCCTTCGTAAACAATTCATAAATGTCCGCATTCTTTAAGATCAACATCCCAACTGCCTCTTGAACACCACGCACCAAATGAAACATAGGAAAAACTCGCACATAGAAACACAGCGCTGCGCAATTCACAAACTTATACACAACAGCGAACACTTCAAATATACAATCAGTAATAGGAACAATCTATTCATAAAAAAATAATATAAGTTCAATCCATCAAATCTATAAAAAGAATGATGGAAAAAAATAATAAAGTCCAGAAAAATAGTATAGTCACCAACGGCCCAACTTTTACACTCGTGAACTAGCACCTGTCCAATACGATAATTTCTTTACTGTAGGTTAACTACCTTCTCCACTTTCACATACAACCGAATTTCCTCCTAACCCCTGATCTCTTCATCGAAATACAGCCATGCTCCACTGGTCACACTGGTCACTCCAGTCACCTTTGATCTTCCAACTTTTCACGATCAAAACCACGCCATACCGTTCAAACACGCCCTACTGACCCAACACAGCTCTCACATCCACATATAATACTCTCACAAACTAATACACAACGGTAAATTATTTTTACATTTTTCAGCTAATTCTTTTAACTATTTCCCCCCTTACCTACCAGCACACAACGATACTCTTCAAATCCACACTGAAATAGTTTAACATGCACTTTAACATCGTGGCATACACACATTATGTCCAACTTTATTGTCTGGCTGGTAGACAAAATAAAATTATCCAATGTCATCGATGACATTTGCATCGTGATTCTCACTGTCATTCATCATTAGCATCTAGAATTAGCCTGCCATTTTTCGTTGTCATCCAGACTCAGCCTCGGGCTGTGTTATTTCATTGCTAGAGACTTAACTTGAGCAATGATTGAATGACGCGAAGAACATTTTCTGTTTGACTTACTCCTGCCGTGACTTTACAGGACCGTATACTGGAGCGACTGCGGGGCCCAGCCAAAGATCGAGTCCGCCAATTATGACGGCAGCAACCGAAAAACTTTGGTGGACACGAACATAAAGTGGACAAATGGACTTGCTGTGGACTACAACAGTGGGAAAATACTTCATTTCGTATTTTAAACAAAAGAATTATCAAAATAATTAATATTAAATTGACTTTTATTAGAATAGCTTGCATCATACACACACATATATTTTATTAACTAAATAAATGCATCAGCACAATATGGGTTAATTATTTTATTTTTTTCTGGCACTCACGCTTTTATAAAAGTCATTACAATTGATATGACCTGACCCTTTTTATTTTAAGTATTTCTTGGTAACGTTTTCTAACAGTTCAGTAATATATGATATCGTCAATCTCTATTAGATATAACACTGAAATATTAATAAGCGAAAACTAAAGAAAGATACGTCTACATATTCTTATTAATAACACTGAAATATTAATAAGCGCAGATTTTTAAAAGTTATTGTTCACTACTGTTATTGTATATTTTACCTTGAAACCACTATCTCACTTCAACTCTATTCAAATTGTAGCGAACAAGTTGTACTTTGTTGACGGGTCTCTGGGTACGATACAGACCATCACACTCCAGGGCACAAGTAGAAGAGAAATATTTAAAGACGCAGGAGCACGTTTGCTATCTATTGATGTTTTTGATGATTACTTGTATTACACTGACTGGAATAGAGAGTAAGTATATAGCATGTAGTAAATTGATGGGCGTTGTGAGTAAGTATATAGCATATAGTAAATTGTTTGGCGTAGAGAGTAAGTATTTAGCATGTAGTAAATTGATGGGCGTTGTGAGTAAGTATATAGCATATAGTAAATTGTTAGGCATAGAGAGTACGTACATAGCATGTAGTAAATTGTTAGGCATAGAGAGTACGTACATAGCATGTAGTAAATTGCTTGGCATAGAGAGTACGTACATAGCATGTAGTAAATTGTTAGGCATAGAGAGTACGTACATAGCATATAGTAAATTGCTTGGCATAGAGAGTACGTACATAGCATGTAGTAAATTGCTTGGCATAGAGAGTACGTACATAGCATATAGTAAATTGCTTGGAATAGAGAGTACGTACATAGCATGTAGTAAATTGCTTGGCATAGAGAGTACGTACATAGCATGTAGTAAATTGTTAGGCATAGAGAGTACGTACATAGCATGTAGTAAATTGCTTGGCATAGCGAGTACGTACATAGCATGTAGTAAATTGTTAGGCATAGAGAGTACGTACATAGCATGTAGTAAATTGCTTGGCATAGAGAGTACGTACATAGCATGTAGTAAATTGTTAGGCATAGAGAGTACGTACATAGCATATAGTAAATCACTTGGCATAGAGAGTACGTACATAGCATGTAGTAAATTGCTTGGCATAGAGAGTACGTACATAGCATATAGTAAATTGCTTGGCATAGAGAGTACGTACATAGCATGTAGTAAATTGCTTGGCATAGAGAGTACGTACATAGCATGTAGTAAATTGCTTGGCATAGCGAGTACGTACATAGCATGTAGTAAATTGTTAGGCATAGAGAGTACGTACATAGCATGTAGTAAATTGCTTGGCATAGAGAGTACGTACATAGCATGTAGTAAATTGCTTGGCATAGAGAGTACGTACATAGCATGTAGTAAATTGTTAGGCATAGAGAGTACGTACATAGCATATAGTAAATTGCTTGGCATAGAGAGTACGTACATAGCATGTAGTAAATTGCTTGGCATAGAGAGTACGTACATAGCATATAGTAAATTGCTTGGCATAGAGAGTACGTACATAGCATGTAGTAAATTGCTTGGCATAGAGAGTACGTACATAGCATGTAGTAAATTGTTAGGCATAGAGAGTACGTACATAGCATGTAGTAAATTGCTTGGCATAGAGAGTACGTACATAGCATGTAGTAAATTGTTAGGCATAGAGAGTACGTACATAGCATATAGTAAATTGCTTGGCATAGAGAGTACGTACATAGCATGTAGTAAATTGTTAGGCATAGAGAGTACGTACATAGCATATAGTAAATTGCTTGGCATAGAGAGTACGTACATAGCATGGCATAGAGAGTACGTAGCATGTAGTAAATTGTACAGTACGCATGTAGTAAATTGCTTGACATAGAGAGTACGTACATAGCATGTAGTAAATTGCTTGGCATAGAGAGTACGTACATAGCATATAGTAAATTGCTTGGCATAGAGAGTACGTACATAGCATGTAGTAAATTGCTTGGCATAGAGAGTACGTACATAGCATATAGTAAATTGCTTGGCATAGAGAGTACGTACATAGCATGTAGTAAATTGCTTGACATAGAGAGTACGTACATAGCATGTAGTAAATTGCTTGGCATAGAGAGTACGTACATAGCATATAGTAAATTGTTAGGCATAGAGAGTACGTACATAGCATATAGTAAATTGCTTGGCATAGAGAGTACGTACATAGCATGTAGTAAATTGCTTGGCATAGAGAGTACGTACATAGCATATAGTAAATTGTTTGGCATAGAGAGTACGTACATAGCATGTAGTAAATTGCTTGGCATAGAGAGTACGTACATAGCATGTAGTAAATTGTTAGGCATAGAGAGTACGTACATAGCATGTAGTAAATTGCTTGGCATAGCGAGTACGTACATAGCATGTAGTAAATTGTTAGGCATAGAGAGTACGTACATAGCATGTAGTAAATTGCTTGGCATAGAGAGTACGTACATAGCATGTAGTAAATTGTTAGGCATAGAGAGTACGTACATAGCATATAGTAAATTGCTTGGCATAGAGAGTACGTACATAGCATGTAGTAAATTGCTTGGCATAGAGAGTACGTACATAGCATATAGTAAAATGCTTGGCATAGAGAGTACGTACATAGCATGTAGTAAATTGCTTGACATAGAGAGTACGTACATAGCATGTAGTAAATTGCTTGGCATAGAGAGTACGTACATAGCATGTAGTAAATTGCTTGGCATAGAGAGTACGTACATAGCATGTAGTAAATTGCTTGGCATAGAGAGTACGTACATAGCATGTAGTAAATTGCTTGGCATAGAGAGTACGTACATAGCATGTAGTAAATTGCTTGACATAGAGAGTACGTACATAGCATGTAGTAAATTGCTTGGCATAGCGAGTACGTACATAGCATGTAGTAAATTGTTAGGCATAGAGAGTACGTACATAGCATGTAGTAAATTGCTTGGCATAGAGAGTACGTACATAGCATGTAGTAAATTGTTAGGCATAGAGAGTACGTACATAGCATATAGTAAATTGCTTGGCATAGAGAGTACGTACATAGCATGTAGTAAATTGCTTGGTTATTGAGAGTACGTACATAGCATATAGTAAATTGCTTGGCATAGAGAGTACGTACATAGCATGTAGTAAATTGCTTGGCATAAAGAGTACGTACATAGCATGTAGTAAATTGCTTGGCATAGAGAGTACGTACAAAGCATATAGTAAATTGCTTGGCATAGAGAGTACGTACATAGCATGTAGTAAATTGCTTGGCATAGAGAGTACGTACATAGCATATAGTAAATTGCTTGGCATAGAGAGTACGTACATAGCATGTAGTAAATTGCTTGGCATAGAGAGTACGTACATAGCATGTAGTAAATTGCTTGGCATAGAGAATACGTACATAGCATGTAGTAAAAAAGTTTGACTAGTGATTATGTATATGAAATGTGACAAATAGTTGGAATAGAGAGTAAAAAGGTAACTTAGTAAAAAGGTTGGATTAGCGAGTAAAATAAACGACATCAAGCCATTAAAACGATTGGAATATTGAGTAATTAGATGACATGCAGTAAAATGACTGGAATATAGAGTAATTAGATAAGTGGTAAAATGACTGGCATATAGAGTAATTATATAACATGTAGTAAAATGACTGGATTAGATAGTAAGAGGACGACAATTTACCACCGACAGGACCACAGAGTAAGTTGGGCTGAAGAAAGCCATCAAATGGAACAGACAGCAGATAATTGGTTTGAAGTTTACTCATTTGAACATATTTCTTTATATGTGTGTATGTTTTTTTTTTATCAAAGCACTTTGATGAGAATAAGAAAAGATGGTAGTGGACAGACCGTCGTCGGGCCACCAAGTTTTAGGGAACTATCAGATGTCAAAGTCCACAAGTATGGAACAGACCTGGCAGGTATGTAACATCGCTTGTACTAATATGTATGAGCTATAAGGTGATAGTGAGCAGTGTGGACAGTAGTGTTGGGGAAGTAGACTTGTGAATTAATACGGTGACCTTTTAGGGTTTAAAGAACTTTCAGTTTTTTAGGTGATAGCGATTAAACATTCATACAAAACTTCAGTTTGTAATGAGCAAATGCATTCATACAAAACTGCAGAATTTAATGAGAGAATGCATTCATACAGTGTGGATCTAATAGTCTTTCCTGAGCTAGAATACTTTATTTTTTACATTGAATTGTTTAATTCGTAGTATGTGTATCATATAGTAATACATATGTCATAAGTAAACCCTCACATTGCATGACATGTATATGTGAAATTCAGTGAAAAGGTAAATCAAGAAAAATGGCAGAAAGGGGAAAGGTCCAAATGTTATTTTTATTGTTTATCAGTATTTTAGTTTGTCGTACTGTCTAATCTTCAAGTATTGATTACTATTAATCTATCTATTTATTAGTTTGCTGGACAGTCCAATCTTCAAGTAATGAATACTGTTAGACAATCCATTTGGTTTTTTTTTACTATCCCTCCAAGGTGTCACCACGCCCTCCCCGGTACACTTTGACCCTAGCCATGTCTACGTCAGAATGGGCGGTCAAGGGGACGCCACCACCGGGCGCATTGAGATCTTCGCCAACGGCCAGTGGGGGACAATATGCGATGACCACTGGGACGACAATGCGGCCAAGGTGGTCTGTCACATGATGGGTTTCTCCAGGTCAGTCACTGAGATGACCATATTGAATTGACCATAATAAACTGGCCATATTGAATAGACTAATAGAGAACTGACCATGCTTAAATGACCATTATAGCCTGACCATATTGAATGGACGAGAGTGAACATTACAGAATGACAATTTTTGAATTGATGATAGTGAACTAACTATTATAGACTGACCATTTTGAACTGACCGCTCTCTTTTTTTCCCGCGATAGAATATCCTTGGTGACGATTAGCATTGTTGTGTAGAACAGCGGACAATTCATAGAATTGGATATTCTAATATCAATTCCTATTATTGATTTTATTTATTTCCCGATAGATATATAGATTGGCAGTCTGATGTATTGATGCATATATTGATTGATAAAGAAATAAATTATATATATATATATATATATATATATGTGTATATATATATATATATATATATATATATATATATATATATATATATATATAGCTATTGCCAGATATATACAAAGATGAACTTTAAGAAGTGCAAAAAATCTCTATGTATTTACAAAACTAAAATGCTTCTTTTGTTAAAAACACACAGTTTCCATTATTTAATGTTCGATGCATTAAAAATTGTTTGTTTACATAAATGTTAATGTTTAGGATAGAAACAATTATATTAATGCCAACAATAAAAAAAATAAACCATTATATAATCTATATTACACTGGCCTATATAAAAACGTTACGCTCACTATGTTGTTTCAGAGATTATGCTAAGGCCACTGGTCAAAGTAGCCAAGGCAACAGCTTCGGCCTTATCTCGCTGGACGAGGTCAACTGTACTGGGACGGAGGGCCACATCGTGGACTGTGGGGTCGGGCCACAGAACTGGGCGGTGCATGACTGCTCCCACAAGGACGACGCAGGGGTCAACTGTGAGCCACCCGAGGCTTTAAACTTTCAAGGTTGGTTTGAAGCTACACGCTTACATGTGGGGCATACATGTGGGGCATACATTTGGGGCATACACATGGGGCGTATATGTGGGGCATACATGCAGGGCATACATGTGGGGAATACACGTGGGGCATACATGTGGGGCATACACGTGGGGCATACATGTGGGGCATAAATGTGTAGGCAAACTCTCATGTTTACTGTGGGGCATACATGTGGGGCATACACGTGTGGCATACACTAAGGTCATACATGTGGGGCATACATGTGTAGACAAACTCTGATGTTTACAGTTGGGCACACATGTGTAGGCAAACTCTGATGTTTACAGTAGGGCACACATGTGTAGGAAAAATCTGATGTTACATGTGAGAAATACATGTGTAGGCAAACTCTCATGTTTACTGTGGTGACTTTTCGTCGAGCGCCGGATGTTCGTGCTAAAGACTAAGAAATCTGTATTTTTCATTTTCTAATAGTTTATACTGTTCAAAGAATTTTATTTCCTTTCGCTGGTAAATTATGTAAAAATAATTTTTAAAAAAAAGCGCACATAACTGAAGAAAACAATCACAAACAAACAAATGACTTCACAGATCTGCACATTTATAAACCAGTGCTAAACCTGAAACTCAATAACCTGATTTCGTCACCTTCCTACTAAAATTAAATTAGCCTCTAACACAGAATTCACAACTGTCCTACATTTCAAATCAATCGGCCTTCGAGAAATTAATAAAATGTATTTTGAATTTAAAGAAATAAATACCCACATTGTTATTCGTCAGATATTGATCGAATACATGTTTTATTTAGGTTTGATCCATGCCGTCAGATATTGATCGAATACATGTTTTATTCATGTTTGATCCATGCCAGACTAAAAAATAAAATTTCAACGACAATAGTATTAGGAGATAGTTTGATCTTATTACTCTTTTTTTTCATTAATGTTTGTATAATTGTTCCTTCTCTTTACAGAAAGCAACATAGATAACTTTTTAATATTTTGTGATGTATTTACTGGTCTACTAATTCGAATGGACTTGAACACGTACAGGTATAATAGATGTGGCAGGTATAAACACGTACAGGTATAGTTGGTGTGACAGGTATAAACACGTACAGGTATAATAGATGTGGCAGATATAAACACGTACATGTATACCAGATGTGGCAGATATAAACACGTACATGTATAATAGATATGGCAGGTATAAACACGTACAGGTATAGTTGGTGTGGCAGATATAAACACGTACATGTATGATAGATGTGGCAGATATAAACACGTACATGTATACTAGATGTGGCAGATATAAACACGTACAGGTATAATAGATGTGGCAGGTATAAACACGTACAGGTATAGTTGGTGTGACAGGTATAAACACGTACATGTATAATAGATGTGGCAGATATAAACACGTACATGTATACCAGATGTGGCGGATATGTTAAAGTAAACAAATTTGCACAATGCATTGATTGATTCAACATCTCAATACCAGTATAGAAAAATAACACTGGCATATTTCTTGTTTTAAAATTTTACAGGTAAAAAACCATAAAACTGTTGTACATTTTCCTGCATACAACACATGTGGTGAAACAAGTTTCACAAAAGTTTTCCTTGTTTTGCCACAATCTCTCCTCCCATAAGTTCAAGTTAAAACTATAATCCTTTTCAACACAAAAAACCTATTTATTAAACATTCCATTCCAAATATATCAAGCGAAGTCTCTATCTAATAAACCTTACTCTTAGTGGGTTAAAAATAGTCGCATTATCTCTTTGCCTACATCCACTACTTATATTATTTCATGTTAAAACATGATCCTTTGTCTTTAAAAGTTAAATATCCTAATATTGCGCAGATTCTTTTTAATACTTACGCTATAATTTCTAATAGGTAATTGTTTTTAAAAAAAATACGTCATCAGTATCCTTTCTGTATTTGTGTATTCTTTAATTCAAGGGTTTTACGTCCTATCCGTACAAATAAAAACTTGGATACAAATATACCGTTAGATTATTTAGGAAAAAAAACGAATACATAAAATGGCAAATAGTTATCGAATTCTACTCACTGGAATAAATACTTATTGAAGCCTCAATGATGTAGTTATATACAATGAGTACGATGATTGGTAAACTATGGAAGATCTTTATTGGAGAGTATTGATGACGTCATTTAAAAAAAGGTATTTAGAAAATGGTGCGTGTGGAAGTTAACTCGGAGACAAAATCGTCTGTTTTCTTTTGTACGAATGTTAACACATCAGTAAATGTTTGCCATCATTTTTGTCTGATTTGAAAAAAAATGTGTAAACTAGTTTAAACATATTTGACATAATACATGTTTTCTCTGTTTTCCAAAGCTACACGACCATTGCCCCTAACAAAACACCAAGCCCTGTGGCCATAACGTTTGACCCCAACGACAAAATGATTTACTTCTCCGAGGTTAACGCCATCAGGTCAGAGATCAGAAGTTCCAACCACAGGGGAACTGACATCAGAACCATTGGAAACTCTACAATCATGGGTAAAGTCAGTACAATAGAGTAGTGCAGTACGGTGATCATGTCCGTTATATAGTGTGGTGCAGGGGTTGCCGAATTTCGACCTATGTGTCAAGTACGGCCAGATAGGCTGTTATTTTACTTTGTTGTACGGACCAGGTCTAACTTATTTTTGTTATGACATGTACTTTAGATTTTTATAAACTCGTATGAGTGCACCATCCGTCGACGCTTGGTCCCATCCTTCTGTCCACTTTGAGAACCTTTGATTGAATTAAAGTTTGCAGAATATGAGTACGATGTAATCTGGTTATATAGAAGAGTTTGTAGTCGGAGAACGAAGTGAATGGGTCATGTCAGTACACTATTGCCAACAGAAACACAACATGACGACGAATTAATCCTACCATTTGGAGTTATATTAGGTTTTGTTCATTTTAATGTGTTAGTTAATTTTAATAAAAGAGTTAAAAGATAAGTTTACATGATAAGTAACAAAATGATAATCACGACCGGCCTTAGGAATTTCGGGGCCCAATTAAACGGATGCTTGCAAGGCCCCTTTTCTTCATTTTAAAGCCTGTGAAAAGAGCCATGAATGATTAAAATTGCTGAATCTAATTTGCGGGGCCCCTGTAAGGCGCGGGGCCCATATTGAAGCGATCAGCCTTATCCAGATGGGGTAGTATGTCGGTTCTAGAAAGTTTTACTTGGATTACTTTGAGAAGGGGTAATATGAAATTAAATAGATGTGTCATCCTTTATATTCATAGAAGTCTAGTAGTTATGGATTCTAAGCTATTAAATGTATGTTTGAGGACAATTTTATTCTTCGATTAATGAAATATAGTGATGTTGTCTGAAATATTAACATTGCGTTTTTAGAGCATTTTCGAAAAAAAATGCTCTATTGTCCCCGTTATGTCTGTGTCTGTCTGTCCGTCATCACCCTAGATCTCAACAACCATAAGTCATAGACCCATGATGTATATATCATTTTGTAGGTCTTGACCTGCCATGTGTACATCAAAAGTGCATTTTGCGATAGGAAATCTGAGGGCCGAAAAAAGGAGGCGTATTAAGTACCGTATTTTACTATATAAGCTATATAGACAAAGGAGCGCCCTATATCTCAGAAACCATAAGTCCTACACCCATGAGGTATATATCATTTTGTAAGTCTTGGCCTGCCAAGTGTACATCAAAAGTCCATTTTGCGATTTGACCTCCCAGGGCAAAATATAAGAGTTTCTTATGTACCGTTTTCGCTTATATTTTGAACATAAATAATAAAAGCCAATCAAACGGGTGTAATCAATATTTATTTTTGTAACAGTTATTCAACATGATTATTTTCCTTTCTATACGGATTTCGTCCGGCGTAACCGTAGCCACTGCGTACACGAAAATGCTCTAAAATGTCCTTTGTCCGAAACGGAAAAGACTTAAATTGCTTTTTTTATATGTAAATAGTTTTCATGCATTAGCTCCTTTAGAACTTTTTTTTATCCATCACAATTTTTGTAATAAATTAAAATTTAGAAACAATTCAATTTTATAACCCTGAACATCACATTTCTTTAATACATTTTTTATTGTCCCCCCCCCCCTTTTTATCTATGCTTCTATTTTAAATCTAATAAAGTATTATTATTTAATTTGTAAATACACTGCAGACTTTCCTGATCATCCCATCAAAAGTTGGTGAAACCACATTCGGGAATTTCCACATGTAATGTTTTGAATTTTGTTTAGTTTTCGTTTTTAGAAGTTTGTATTTGTATGGCCCGGGGTGGGAGAGGCGTTAAAAATTGTCGTTAGTTTATTAGGGGTGGAGGTCACTGAAAGTTGGATACTTGTTGGCTTGGAAGGGTATGGGGTCTAAAAGTCTTAAACATTATTTGACTTAATCGACTAAGGAGTCCTATGCTAAAGAACGGTCTCTGTGTACTACTATAAATATTGTGATCTATACTGTTTCAAATTATTTAATACTAGCCACACCCTGCAAAAACCTTTGAATAGAGTTATATTCCCTTAGGTTTGATCGGTAGGCTAGGTTATGTTTTGGTTTCTGGCAGATCCGATATTTTATGATTATATTTTAAACTGGAATACTGTTGTATTCATTCTTTACTTTCGATTTAACGCAGAACTCTCACCGCTATTATATATACAGCTTTCTTTATTTCCACTTCTTGTCCAAAGGTATGTTGTTGCTTTTGTTTTAAGTCATATAACACTGTAACGGTTTTTGTCGATAACAAGGTGGTATCGTTGAAGGACTTGCAGTGGACCTGTTGTTCTACACCGACGCTGGGAATAAAAGAATCATCGCCATGTCACCGGACGGCACCGGACTCCGTATAGTGGTCAGCAACGTTGACCGTCCCCGGGCTTTAGCAGTGGACAAGAAAGCTGGGTGAGTACCTGAAGTAACATTCGCTGTGAGTAACTGAAGTGTTATACACTGTTAGTAATTAAAGTAACATACACTGTGGGTAATTGAAATAACATAATATGTGAGTAATTGAAGTAACATATGCTGTGAGTATTTGAAGTAAGTAAGTAGTACTCACGTTAGGTTTGTTTTGACGTAATACACCAAACATAAGCCCCTGAACTTTATGACTCATCAGCTAAGAATTAATATTTAACATATATGCGAACTGATTACTTCATGTTTTTTATGCCGTTTGTAAAAATAGAATATGATTCGTTATAGAATTAATTTACTATATTTTTATAGCCAACTATTTTCATTGTAAAATAACTACATTGTGCTTAGGTTAGCAGGGCAAACCTAGTTATAATTGAACTTTATCTAAAATATCACACACGCTGTCTAAGTGTGTTTACTGAAAAATATATGTCTGTTGAAAATGTGTAAATACTTGTATTTAGATCTTCCATTTAATTGCTGGTCGACACGTCATACAACTTACATATTTGTAACACATATGACTAGTAAACGTAAATATGCGTTAATATCTTATCACATACATAAAAAAACATAGTACCAGTTTATGTCTGTCATGTGTGTGAGTGCGCATAGCTACGTATAGTCCATTGGTAATGTTTAAAAATTAAACAGCTGATACAAATATTCATTTGAATTTTAATGAATAAAATCTCGAGTGCTAGTGATATATGAGAGAACCAGTCCATATTGGCCCTCAAGATTTTATTTGGGTCAATAAAATTTTAATTACTGTTAGCATTATCAAGGAAACATTTCATTCAAGTTTAATTTTTAAATAGTATACATATAGTAAGAGTTTATGGTTTGTTCTGTCCACTGCAGTGTCCTCTACTGGACAGACTGGGGAACTGTACCTAAAATAGAGAAGGCCAACTACGATGGATCCAACAGACAGACCATAGCCAGTAGTGGGCTACAATATCCAAACGGCCTTGCTCTGGACGTGACAGGTAAAAAAGGGAATAAATCTTTCAATGAATCATTTTTTCTACATTTCTACCAAATTATTACTAATTATTTTATACCTTTGCTTTAAATAAGTTTAGATATTGGAATCTTTAAAAAATGTCTATAAATACTAATTACACAAATGTCTTTAACATCAGCTATGTACATATTTCTATTGAAATACATATATATAAAGTTTAGTAAAATGTATATAATTCGATCAGTTATTAACATTTCTTAGACTGTTATAAAATGTTCAACCATAGCATTTTGGTTAATATGCAAATCTTGTCGTCAGCCGGCCTGCTGTATTTCTGTGATGGTGGCAGACAGACTATTGAGGTCATGAAGACGGACGGAAGCAACCGAACAGTACTTTATATGGAGAACGGTTCTTATTTCTTCGGGATCACCCTCACGTCAAAGTACATCTTCTACAGCGACTGGAATAAATTGTATGTACCACTCACATCCGGTTATAACTGCAATTAAATGATGGCGCTGTGAAATATATCCAAAGCGACATTTTATGATTTCATTACCATCAAAGCATTTATTTTTTTGACTCTATTTCAAACCATCAATTGCTGGTCAATTTTATTTTTAAATTTAGATTAAAGTCGATTTATACTTATATTAAATAAAAGTTCTAGTCTGTGAATATGTCACTGTGACGTAATCCAAACCCCAGAGGCGTCATGAGGCTGAACAGGGATGGAACCAATCAAACACCAGTTGGGCCAGAGAGTTTCTCCAGAATAAATGGAATCTACGCATATGAATCAACTTATACACAATAAAAACTAAAACTGAACGTGAGGTCAATTTGTTGTTCAATGAATCAACTTATACACAATAAAAACTAAAACTGAACGTGTTGTCAAATTGTTGTTCAATGAATCAACTTATACACAATAAAAACTAAAACTGAACGTGAGGTCAATTTGTTGTTCAATGAATCAACTTATACATAAAAAAAACTAAAACTGAGCGTTGTCTAATTGTTTTTCAATGAATTAAACTTAAATAGTTTTTTAAAGTTTCAAATTTATATTTCTGAATCATGAAATATTTTTTTTCCGAATTAATATTTGATTACCTATATAGATTTACTATACGTTGATTTAATATACGTTGATTTACTATACGCTTATTTAGTTTATGTTGATTTACTATATATTGATTTAATATACGTTGATTTACTATACGTTGATTTACCATACGCTTATTTAGTTTATGTTGATTTACTATATATTGATTTAATATACGTTGATTTACTATACGTTGAATTACTATACGTTGATTAACTTGATTTACTATACGTAGATTTACTATACGTTGAGTGCTAAAGCTGTATTGGCAATACTGTTTTAAGCTGCCATAATTTTTTTAGTAGAACAAGTGATGACGATAGGTAAAAAACAGGTGGACACATTGTAAGTATCAAACTCACACATTGTAAATATCAAACTCACACAGTGTAAATATCAAACTCGCACACTGACACATATACAAACTGTAAACTCCGTATTAAGAATATGTATTTAAATATAGGTCACAGGACATTTATTATTTTAACGGTTACACCCTTCCCACATTTTCAAGACGTAGTCATCCCAAAACGCTAAATAAAATGTATGTTTCAAATAACTAGAGAATATAAATACATTTTTCGCGCATTTAAAACTAGAAAGTATTGCCCCGTATATTTCGGCCAGGTTATAAACATAGTAATGCGGTTGCGTTTGCAAGCTTAACTCGCACCCGGGGCACAATAACCTTTTAGCGCCCTCACCCATGCAAAATCCATTTATAAATATACCATTTGGCGCCGCATTGTGAGTAGCGCCTGGGGAATGATGACCCCCATTGCCTTCCTACCTCACTACGCCACTGTATGGATGGTAAAACACATTCTTTATCATTAGAAATGGTGAAACATTTTTTATCATTAGGAATAGTGAAACACGAACAACTTACTTTATTATAGACCAGGTTATTGACAAAAATTCTAAGTCAAAACAATAGTAATATGAAGTCAGACCCTACAATTTAAGAGAGGAACATTCTGTCAAGTGTTAAATAAATTAGTGACCAAACTGTCTGGGGCATTCATGGCTCAGTGTATCCACACCCCTAGGTACAGTGTATTCACACCGTTAGGTACAGTGTATACGCACCGTTAGGTACAGTGTATTCGCACTGTTAGGTACAGTGTATTCGCACCTTTAGACACAGTGTATTCGCAAATCCCTAGGTACAGTGTATCCACACATCCCTAGGTACAGTGTATTCGCACCGTTAGGTACAGTGTATTCACACCGTTAGGTACAGTGTATTCGCTCCGTTAGGTACAGTGTATTCGCACCGTTAGGTACAGTGTATTCGCACCATTAGACACAGTGTATTCGCAAATCCCTAGGTACAGTGTATCCACACATCCCTAGGTACAGTGTATTCACACCGATAGGTACAGTGTATTCGCACCGTTAGGTACAGTGTATTCACATCGTTAGGTACAGTGTATTCGCACCGTTAGGTACAGTGTATCAGACACAGACCACTCTGTACTGCCGTTCAGAATACAGACAAACAACGCTCTCTACTGCAGTAGTAACAGTTCATTTGTGACGAAAGTAAGTGTAATCAACCTGAAATAACTACATGATCACAATTAATAATAAGATAAATAATAATAAAACAAACAAATAAGAAATTAAAAAAAAAACAATTTAGGGATAAATTGTAACAAGAATAACAGAGCACAATACATTGTTTATCCCTCTGACTACCGATATCTTACAACTAAATTCTAATTTGAATGCACTGAGTATTTTTTAAAATAATTTCTATAAAAATTCAAACTTCTGCAACTTCATTTAAACTGTTAGCAAAATAAATAGTATGGCTATTAATTTATTTAAGACAAACACACGACAAAAATAGATATTAGGTCATGACTATAAATAAACACAGTTATTATAGCTTGTAGCTATACTTTTAATTTATGTCATTGTTCTTGAATGTAATTCAATAAAATATGTACTTTGACGTCATTGACTCCTTTCCCATAATGTAAACCGTCATAGCTGTGAACCGGACTGGTCAGTCTGTAGAACTTCAAGACAGGCACTCTGTGTTTAACCATGAGTTCATTTATCTTTAAGTTGAAATCAATTATGTGCGGATTTAGCTGTTCAATTGGCTGGGGAGATTTCAGAATTCCCGAGGCATGAGGCTCCTGCCAAATGAGTTTTGGCCATTCTGATTTAGCAGCCTCGGCTAGCAGTGGATCCAGAAGCTGAAATTGAGAGTGAGAGTCGCTTTAACCGCAATATAGAGGATTTTGTGATCTTAATCAAAGGACATAACATTTTCACCCAAAAGCTAAACCAAAACGTAACTAAAAAGAAAATATAGCGTAAAATCGCGCACACAAAAAATAGCGTAATGTCGCGCACAAAAAATGTATTTTTTACAGCTTCTCGGCCAAATTCTTGTTGGTCCCAGACAATACCATTAGCCTTTCACATAATTCAAAATGCTCCAACGAACATTGTCATAAAGACGTTTTTATATAAAATTGTTGGTATTAGTGTTAAGAATAATATAATATGTTTGCTTAGTTAATGAAAAAAAAAATACATGAGAAATGATACTTTGAAAAAGTAAATGCAAATTGTAGTAAAGAGGTTGAGTAACCAAATAATTGTATTCGTTGTTTGAGTAACCAAATGATTTTATTCATTGTTTGAGTAACCATATGATTTTATTCATTGTTTGAGTAACCAAATGATTTTATTCATTGTAATATGTTCATGATAAATAATAATTTTTAGGAAACTTGCATAAGCAAAGTTGGTATCTTTATTTCGTGTTAGTTATATATGTAGAATAAATAAATAGAAAAGTGTGTTACTTCAGGTTATGTTTATTTTGAATTTTGTACTGACTACAGCTATAAACACGAAAGTTGTGTAAATTAAATAAACAAAAGCAAACGTATATATATATATATATATATATACTAATGTGTTACCTTTTGAGTAACATAATCTACACTGAAGTTGTCATGAACTCCTAAACCAAAAACTATCCATGAATTCACTGTTTTTGTGAGACTTCGGAATGCCCGAAGAAACAAGTGAGATGACGAGGCATGGTATATCTCTTCACAGCGGACTCTGGTCTACAGTAATACAGTAATATAAAATGAAGCTAATTCTAGCAATAAATAAATGTAATATATCTCGTACAAATTCATAAACTATCTCTGACTTATTAATCCAAATACATATATAAATATATATATATATATATATATATAAATTAGATATATGACTACAAGCACATTTTTATTACGGTTTATCCTTTTTTTTGTCAGAAGTGGACATTTATCAGATCTAAACAAAAAATATCAATAACAACCCGCCAAAAGTTAAAAAGTTCACCCTCCACACGACCAATAAATCGCATGCCATACCCGCATTTAGTATTTCGGCTGTCAATTTGTTCTTTTTTATTCAATGCACCGTCAACATTTTATTTGGAAACTATTATGAATATAATATGTATTTGTGTTGTTTCCGGATTGTCTCAGAGCAATTATTTAAAAAAAAATTGTCCAGCTTCCGAGAAAAACAAGAGAATTCGGTCTTAATTCCAGTGCAGTTCCGAAAAGGCATTAAATCACGAAA
This sequence comes from Bulinus truncatus, assembly GCA_021962125.1. Taxonomy (NCBI): domain Eukaryota; kingdom Metazoa; phylum Mollusca; class Gastropoda; family Planorbidae; genus Bulinus; species Bulinus truncatus. The sequence continues at coordinate 1,805,088 of JAGDYQ010000041.1, forward strand.
GCAAGGTACTTTTAACAGTCTTGATCAAATGAGGAAAATTCCATTGGATCTACTTATCGTGAACAACTAGTGTAAAAAGCATAAAAGACAAAATCAACTTGATTGCGGGTGAAGTAAAACAGATATGGGAAAAAAATGGCATTACCAATTCAAAAAGTTATATCTACAGTTGATAGAAAAATTTACTGTATTGTCTAGAAGCTGGAAAGACATAATCGAATAAGTTAGAAACTAAGATTTCACAGCGATGTGCTTGTGCCGAGTAGATAAAGAGTTCTATGCACATCGACAAATGGAAAAGTAGGCTTTTGTACCTTAGAAGATGATTCAGAAAAGATTCTCCCAAGAAAAATAAAATTACTAAAAGATTCACAGAAAGCATTACCGAAAAAAAAAATGTCCGATCAATTGTCTTACCGATTTTGGATACTGTAGAGTTTAGAATTAACCCCCCCACACACACACACACTTCACTGCCCCCTCTCTACACCGACAGGGGAAACTTTCCCCTCCCAAACAAGTGATCCATGTTAGTTGTTACGTCACCCAAGGTCATAGTCAAGCCAAGCTCCAAACTTAATTTGTTGTCCGTAATGACACATGCATACCAATAGTGTTGTTTTCGTTGACGAAAACTAAAAACAACACTACATAGCAAGCGTGATCACCCCTTACCCCCCGACCTATATTAAGTTAAGTTAAAAGAAATAAGTTAGTAGACAGTAGATGAGAGAAAGATGTAGTAGACTATAGCGCTAACAGGCTGAGTAGTTGGACGTAGTTTGTGCGGTGCAGACAGTCATAAGAGTTTGAAGCAGTAATTTTTTTTTGTGCCGGTACGCACCGTTATGCGCACCGGCCCCTTTTTCACTGTGGGGGAAAAAATATTTCTTTTCTTGTATTTTAACGTTTCTTATTAATTTATTATACTAATAATTTGCAAAAAATTGAATTATTTTAAAATAGTATCTTTGTATTTAGCTTGCATCGAAGTGTAAACATGTAGTTAAAAGTTAGGCAATCCATCACTGAGTACCGTCACATATATTTTACAAAAAGTACAGGATAAAAGTACACACACACAGGATATATATGTGTGTGTGTGTGTGTGTGTGTGTGTATGTGTGTGTTTGTATGTGTGTGTCACATATAAACGTTATTATTTATATAGTTTCCATTGTGTATGTTATGTCGAGGAACAAAACTAGGACAGTGTCTTTACAAACTACTCTACGTAGTGGAAACAGTATAAAGTAATGCTGAATTCAATAAAATAACATAAAATTCCCACATATTCATTTTGTAACTAAAATTTTAACGGTGGCCAAAACTTCTTACAATACAATCATGAAAAATTGGATATGCCCAAAACCAAAAATAACCTAGCCTACCGATCAAGGTCAAGGGGATATAACTCTATGCAAAGTTTTTGCAGGGTACAGCAAGTATAAATATATATTGAAAGGACTGCTTTGCATTTTAATGATCTACAGAAAATGTAATAAATTTTACAAGTATTAAAAAAATATCTTTGTATGTAATTCTTTTAAAACTTTATAATCTAAGTTACAAAATATGTTACTTTTGCAAGGATAATTAATTTTATCAACGCATATTTGTAATAAACATTGATATATTGGGCTATGACACCAAGGGAAATAACCTATTACTCTTGCTTAGATTTGTCATTCTTACAAAATTACATCACGTGGAGTGTTTTTCTAAGTAAAAGTAATTTAGTTTGACAACGACTTGTGTTGGAGGTTCAATTCCCCTTTTGAACAAATTTACTTCATTATCTAATATAATGTCTGCTAGCTTTTTTTGTGGGAAAAATCCTATGGTCCAAATTCAACACGTTAAATTGTGGGTATGTAATTCTAGAATGTTTCGGATCATATAAGGAAAATTTAACCTCGTTATGAAAATTTAAGTTCAGACATGACTTTATGCACAGACCTGTATGTCTGCTAACAGGTTCAGGTCTCATACGACATAATAAAAAAAAAAACTAAACCTGATTACTCACGCTTCCGTTACAGTCTGTCATGTCATGTTTAATGAAGTACCTGCAGCCAGCGATGTACCGCTGGTGTTTATCACATCTTTTAACATCAGCTGCAGTGATGAGAAACGAAAATAATGAAACAATAACAATTTAAAAGGGAAATAAACTTCATGAACCTCCACAAAACCTGCCCATTAAGTATCGCAAGAAACTCTTCAAAAAGTATATTAAGATCCTTAGTGGCTCCAAATATGTTATTTTTCAAATCTAATATAATGATATGTTCAAGTACATATTTAGTGTCATGATAATATGCACATGATGTGCTATTTTAATGGGCACATACAGTGTTATATTAATTTGGCACATTTAATGCTATATTCATGTGCAAAAGAGATGCTGTGTTCATGTAACAATTAATGTAATATCATGTGCACATTTATTGTAATATACATGTGGATATTTTATGCTATGTTCATGTGCACATTTACTGTTATATTAATGTGCACATTTAATTTATTTTCAAATGCACATTTTATCTTATATTCAAGTGCACATTTTATGTCATATTCATGTGCACATTTAGTGATGTATTCATGTACACATTTAGTGTTATACTAATGAGCATATTTAGGATAATAAATGTGCACATTATCCTTCCACATTCTGATACGAACCTTTTTATTTACACAGGTGTGTAGTTCAACAAAGTTTGGTACTTACCTGGCAAAGTTGCGTTCGTAAAAATGTTGGCTGAATCTTTGTTTTCAATGAAGCCCACGACAGAAATGTAAATTTGTCTAAGGAAAGAGTCTCCAATGAAGTAAAGTGTGGCGTTTCTTAATACATCGCAAACTTGGTCCTTCGTTTTAAACTGGACAATCTTCAGAGAGAGAAAGAGAGAGAGAGAAAGAGAGAGAAAGAATAACTTTGTTAAGGTGACACTTAACAACTGTGAACTTAATATTGATAACTTATCTTTACTGAAAGTGAACTAAATGTGTTTGATTCAAATGCTGCTCTTTTTATTAATGACAGAGAAAAATTCATCTTTTTTTTTAAAAAAAATCTATATCGTGTTTTTGCTTAAAATTTTATAACAGTTTTAAATCATGGATTAAAAGGAAGCTAAGCAGATTCTGGTACAAAAACCGTTTCTATTATAAGTATTGCTGTGTTTTGTGCGTCCTATGTTAACACGGTGATGGCTACGTATAAAATAATGATTCGAGATTAGTTGATGTTCATACCTTGTACTAATGACCATCACATATCTTGTACTAACGACCATCACATATCCTGTTGCATAGCTACAATACATTTTAGAAGAAATATATTAATACTAGCTGTACCCTGCGAAACCTTTGCATAGAGTTATATCCCCTTATGCTTGATCGGTAGACTGTTATTTTTTGGTTTCGGGCAGATCCGATTTTTTTTATGATTGTATTTTAAACTGGAATACTGTTGTATTAATTCTTTACTTTCGATTTAACGCAGCACCCAAATCGCGTATATACATATATTGGTAACAATTCAGACCAACAACCAGTAAATATGAAAAAGGAAGAGAAGACCTGCAAGCAATGACCAGCTAATTGTGTACAAATTGTACAACAGTTTTATTTCACCCTACCTTACACGTTGGGTCAGCTGGTGTCCAGTCAGCAAGCTCCGAGTGTATATAGTGTCTGAAGTCATAGCACTCTGTACAGTGACACTCCTGTGCCGTCTTGTTGACACATTTATTGTTAAAACAACAGGGTGTGTCACCTTTAGGATCACAAGCTGCCCTAATCCAACGTAATCCATGATAGGTTAGGTTTCCTTAGAAAAAACCACTATAACTGCATTTGTTTCTTAAGATTTATTTTCTTTTATATTTTTGACTATAAGGATCAAAGACTGATTTTTTTATTTTTTTTTTTGTTAATATGAATTAATGTTTTAAAATACCTTTAAGCTCATTTAGGCTCTTTGGGAAATTTGGAGTATACATTTTATCACTTATTGTAAATTCATCATATACACTATGGCTAACACAAGACTCTCTTTTAGGACTTTCTCTGTGAAACTGCGGGCTGAGACTTAGTCTCCTAAAGCCCTTGAGATCAAAACTCGCTTTGTCTCAACATCTGGAGGCTGACATGATGCCCAATGGCTAGCAAGCTGCCGGACTGGTCCACCCTGTGCTCCGCCAGTCCGGGGCACTCAAAATGCAAATGATCCACGGTTTCCTCCCCCTCCCTGCAGTGACGGCAAAGATGTATCGACATTGGGCCTCAACCTCCCAAAGTACGCACCTATAGGACAATGCCCAGTGCGGAACAGGGCAATTAGTGCCTGCTCGACCGTCCTAAACCTGCACATGGGTCAGTTTTGGACGGCCGAACACAAGACTCAGCAGTCGTTATTTGCCTAACATATATCTTGTACCTATTTGCAGGCTTTATAATAAGTAAAGTAAAGCACCAAAAAGATAATATTGAGAATGCACATAATATAAGATTATGACCATAATATAAATTCTTCCAGAAGATAATCTTGAGAAATCATACTTTGTATAATTGCACACCGTAAGTGTTAAATGTTTGAATACTGCATTTTCTTTATTGAAACCAAAACTGTTTTCCTTAATATCTTCAAATGTGACAAATGTCACTGACCATTATTTACTGGCGAGCCTCACAATTTAAATACTGGTTGGGCTTGAGAGATGTCACCTGGACCATTAACACCCCCCCCCCTTTCATGTTTAAATGCCATACACTGGATACTTTAACATTATAAAATATCCTAGTTTGACTACCTTCACCATTCTAAAATATCATAGTTTGACTACTTTCACCATTCTAAAATATCATAGCTCGACTACTTTTACCATTCTAAAATAGCATAGTTCGACTACTTTCACCATTCTAAAATATCATAGTTCGATTACCTTCACCATTCTAAAATATCATAGTTCGACTACCTTCACCATACTAAAATATCACAGTTCGACTACTTTCACCATTCTAAAATATCATAGTTCGACTACTTTTACTATTCTAAAATATCATAGTTCGACTACTTTCACCATTCTAAAATATCATAGTTCGACTACTTTCACCATTCTAAAATATCATAGTTCGACTACTTTCACCATTCTAAAATATCATAGTTCGACTACTTTCACCATTCTAAACTATCATAGTTCGACTACTTTTACCATTCTAAAATATCATAGTTCGACTACTTTCACTATTTTAAAAAATCATAGTTCGACTACTTTCACCATTCTAAAATATCATAGTTCGACTACTTTTACCATTCTAAAATATCATAGTTCGACTACTTTCACCATTCTAAAATATCATAGTTCGACTACTTTCACCATTCTAAAATATCATAGTTCGACTACTTTCACCATTCTAAACTATCATAGTTTGACTACTTTTACCATTCTAAAATATCATAGTTCGACTACTTTCACCATTCTAAAATATCATAGTTCGACTACTTTTACCATTCTAAAATATTGTTACGACTTTTCCCCGGTGCGCACCGTGCATCGAGATATTGAACTTGATGACGCGGTAGAGACAGTGACGTGGAAGCAGGCAAGAAGATGGCCGTGATGTTATTGTCGTTGTCTATGTGTTTTGATTGATATTAGTAAATACTCTTGGAGCCCACGCCGGCCTGTGTATTGTTTTGATTCCATAAACAAGAATTTTTAAAGAGTTGTAACAATTGGTGTCAGAGTTGGGGATTTCTTCTCTGAAAATGGCCGGTAAGAAGCTAAGTAAACCTCTAGTTGTAGAGTCTGAAATTGAAAAATTAAGAAGGGAAATGAAAGAAGGCCAGAATGAAAGGAAATAATTACTTCAAGCAATAAGAGACGAAATAGGAGATCTGAAGGAAGATATCAACACTAGAATTGAGAAGGTGAAGGTTGAGATTAACGAAAAGATCAACGGCCGGATAATGGAACTCCAGGCTCAGATCAAGGACACAACTGCCAGGTATGATGGAGAGATTGGAGATATCAGGGAAGAACTGAGGAAAGTTCAGTTGACACAGACTGCAACCCCAACAACCGTAGGCAAGATACCCATGCCTACATTTGATGGCACAATTTCATGGTCCGTATACAAGAGACAGTTTGAGGCAGCAGTGCAAATAAACAACTGGACCAGAGAAGAAGACAAAGCCACGGCCCTTGTCTTGGCTCTTAGAGGTAAGGCCTCTGAGCTGCTCCGAACTGTCAACGACCCGGGAAATTATCAAGCTGTTGTAAAAGCACTAGAGTTACGGTACGGCGACGAGCACATGCAAGAAGTGTTCAGAGTTCAGTTGAAAGCGTGGCAACAAAAATCCGGGGAATCTATGCAGGAATTAAACACAGATATTGAAAGGTTAGCGCGCCTGTCTTACCCTGCCGCGGCACAGGAATTTCTGGACGTCATAATAACCGACACTTTCATCGATGCCATTCGTGATCCAGACCTAAAAAAGGCCATTATGATAAGTGGAAACGCAAGACCAGTGAAGCATTGGTGTATGCTCTGTCTTACGAAGCAGCTAAGAACGCGTCCAGGACTGACCACCATGCCAGGCAACTGGAAGTTGATGAAGATGAGCAAATTAACAAGATTCGCAAGGTGGTCGAAGAGGTCGTTACCTCAAAAGAGCAAAAGATAAGCGACGATTCGAGGAATGCTGATATGGGTGATACTCGCTGCTGGAATTGTGGCGCCTCCGGTCATGTTCGGCGGTACTGTCCAAGACAGAGGCAATATTCCGCCGGACAGAACAGAAACCCCCAGCCCCCAAACCGCCGGAACTACCAGGGAAAACCAGGGAAACTAACGTCCGCCAGCCTCGTAGGGTGGAAGCGGGCAAAACACTCCAACAAAGCCCGTAAAGTCGTCATTCCCAGAAAAAGTTTATCTAACAGTCGAAATAATTTATGATTAGTTTATAAAGAATAGCAATTGCTTATTCACAAATCCACCATAAATTTGTTATGCAAGGTATGCCTTGAATACTATGAAGGGGGGAAATAGTGACCGCAGTAACGTTGTTGATCTTTTGCGATGTTGGGATTAAATCAAGCCTGTATGTAAAAGGAAAAATTGGACAGTTTGAGTGTAGATTTCTATTGGATACTGGGGCATCACGCTCAATCCTGCGACCCGATGTAGTCAAAGACATACAATTGAATAACGTGAGTGGACATTTATTAAAGACAGCAAGTGGTGAATTAATGCCGATCTTGGGACAAACTAAAACTGAATTTCAACTAGGGGATGAATTGTTCTTTCATGAATTTTTGGTGGCTGACATTGTCGACCAATGCATTTTGGGGCTAGACTTCATGCACTTATATGGCCTTACACTGAACATTGGCGTGGGCACGTTACAGTGTGGGAAAAAGGAATTTCCCCTTCTTGGGAAAGAGGATGATGAGAATGTCATAAAGAGAATACTACTCATTGAAGACATAAGTGTGCCTGCTCAGTCGGAGTTCATCATCTGGGGTAAACTGGACTATGGTGGAAATGGAATAAAAACGGTCATAGTGGAGGCTGATCATGGAAATAGTCGAGGACTTGCCGTTGGCAAAACGGTGGTGACAATCAATGTTTCCAGGTTGGTACCAGTACGAGTAATGAACATCACAAACTCTGATCAAACCTTACGAAAAGACAGCGTCATCGCCATCTGTGATGAGGTAAATTCTATAACAAACTGCGAGGTCGACGGCAAGTTAGTAGCCAGGGGTTATGGAAAGAATCAATTGCTAGAGAAACTTTTGTCCGACTTGCGAAAGGATTTACCTTTGAGTGACTATCAGAAGGCAGAAGGCTTGCTGCAGGATTATGCAGATGTCATGGCCGTTGAAGAAAAGGATTGCGGGAGAACAGACTTGGTTCAGCATCGAATCAACACCGGAAGTGCTAAGCCAATACGACAGATACCACGCCGTCTACCGTTAGCAAAGCAACAAGATGCAACCGACATGCTAGAACAAATGCATAAACAGGGAGTGATTGAACCGTCTAACGGTCCGTGGAGTTCGCCTGTTGTACTGGTAAAGAAAAAGGATGGAACATGCAGATTTTGTGTAGACTACAGAGCATTGAACGAGATTACGCACAAGGACAGCTATCCACTACCCCGCATTGATGACACTTTGGATACACTCACAGGCTCACAAATCTTTTCCACTCTTGATTTGAAAAGTGGATACTGGCAGGTTGGGTTACATCCCAAGGATAAAGAGAAGACCGCCTTTTCGACAGGTAACGGCCTATGGCAATTTACTGTTATGCCCTTTGGCTTATGCAACGCACCTGCAACTTTTGAACGGCTAATGGAGCACATATTACAAGGTCTGAACTGGAAGACGTGCCTTGTTTACCTTGATGACATAATCGTAATTGGGAAGACGTTTGACGAGCACCTTACAAACCTAAGAGAAGTTTTTCAGCGTATTCGGAGTGCCGGGATGAAACTCGGCCCACAGAAGTGTTCACTTTTTAGAAAGAAAGTGAAGTATCTGGGCCATATTGTGTCTAAAGATGGCATAAGTACTGACCCTGAAAAGGTTGAAGCTGTCAAAAGTTGGCCATAACCGACAAATGTGCAGGAACTTCGAAGCTTTCTGGGACTCTGCACATACTATCGTCGGTTTGTGTCGGGCTTTTCCAACATTGCCAGAGAACTTCATAGGCTCACGGAGCAAAAGAAGCCATTTCTTTGGAGCGAAGAATGCCAACAGTCTTTTGACAAATTAAAGAATGCACTAAGCTCTTCCCCGGTACTGGCTTACCCAGTCCCTGGTAAAACATTTATACTTGATACAGATGCTAGTAGTACCGGGTTAGGTGTTGTGTTGTCCCAGAAGATAGATGACATAGAGAATGTCGTATCCTTTTACAGTCGAACTCTGTCGAAGGCTGAGAGGAATTATTGTGTAACCAGACGAGAACTTCTAGCAGTTGTGGATGCCATAAAACACTTCCACAAGTATTTGCATGGCCAAAAATTTACTTTGAGAACAGATCATGCAGCACTGATGTGGCTCTTGTCCTTTAAGAGCCCAGAAGGACAGATTGCTCGTTGGATCGAAAGATTGCAGACTTATGACTTCGATACCCAACATCGCAGGGGATTGCTGCATAACAATGCAGATTCCCTATCACGTCGACCCTGTAGGCTGGAGTGCAAACACTGTCAAAGGTTAGAGGAAAAAGAAACTGATGTTGAGTGTTGTGCGAGATTGGAGTTAGGTGCTTCAGAACCATTGTCTGATATGAGTCTTCGAGAGGATCAGCTGAAGGATGAGGATCTGGCTCCAATTCTTTTGTGGCAAGAAGAAGGACAAAGACCGGACTGGCTGAGAGTAGCAGAAATGAGTGCCGCTACGAAGGCCTACTGGGCTCAGTGGGACTCACTGATATTAAACAGGGGAATCGTCAAACGGGTTTGGGAGTCAACTGACGGCAGTTCTCACCGCATGCAATTGTTGCTCCCGAAGTCGAGAGTGGTCGAAGTGTTAAAAGATATGCACATTGGTGTAACAGGTGGCCATCTTGGAGTAAACAAGACATTGGAGAAGGTGCGCCGCAGTTTCTACTGGTTTCAGTACCGGAAGGATGTAGAGGACTGGTGTAGAAAATGCAATCAGTGTGCAGCAACAAAAGGGCCGAGGAACAAACCTCGGGGCCGCATGCAGCAGTACTTTACTGGAGTCCCCTTTGAGAGAATTGCTATTGACGTTGCAGGACCCTTCCCGGAGACCAGGCAAGGGCACCGCTATATCTTGGTTATCAAAGACTATTTCAGCAAGTGGCCAGAAGCTTTTGCTATGGCGAATCAGGAGGCCAAAACTATTGCGGGTATAGTGGTTAATGAGTGGATCAGTCGTTGCGGAGTCCCGATGGAGCTCCACTCGGACCAGGGTCGAAACTTTGAATCAAAATTATTTCAGGAGATGTGCAAAATCCTGGGGATTCAAAAGACAAGAACAACCCCGTTACATCCACAATCGGATGGGATGGTCGAACGGTTTAACCGGACGCTGGTGCAGCACCTGGCAAAATTGGCAGATGACCGCCAGGACGACTGGGACACTCACATACCACTGTTTCTGATGGCCTACCGAGGAGCCACCCACGAAACGACGGGCCACTCGCCATCAACGATAGTGTTTGGCCGGGAACTCCGCTTACCTTGTGACCTTCTGTTCGGGCTTCCCAGAGACGCTCCCTCCATGGAAACTGATTATGCCAATGGACTGAGATCTCGACTTGAGGAACTACATTCTAGGGTTCGACAAAACATCAAAATCGCTAGTGACACTATGAAAACCAGATATGACAGACGGGCAAACTCGTCTGGTTTTCAAGAGGGAGACCTAGTCTGGCTTTACAACCCACAGAGACGTAAAGGAAGATCCCCAAAACTGCAGAGGGACTGGGAGGGCCCCTACCGGGTCATAAAAAGACTTAACGACGTCGTGTACAGAATACAGAGAAACACCCGCACCAAGATGAAAGTGGTTCATGTGGACAGACTGTACAAGTACTGTTGCGAAAACTGACCTGTCCGGGACGGACAGATTTAAGAGGGGGTTCGACTACTATCACCATTCTAAAATATCATAGTTCGACTACTATCACCATTCTAAAATATCATAGTTCGACTACTTTCACCATTCTAAAATATCATAGTTCGACTACTTTTACCATTCTAAAATATTGTTACGACTTTTCCCCGGTGCGCACCGTGCATCGAGATATTGAACGTGATGACGCGGTAGAGACAGTGACGTGGAAGCCGGCAAGAAGATGGCCGTGATGTTATTGTCGTTGTCTATGTGTTTTGATTGATATTAGTAAATACTCTTGGAGCCCACGCCGGCCTGTGTGTTGTTTTGATTCCATAAACAAGAATTTTTAAAGAGTTGTAACAATATCATAGTTCGACTACTTTTACCATTCTCTTTGTGCCACAGATTGACTATAAAACCCATGGACATATAAGATTTACCATTATGTCTGTCACATGCATATATTGGTCCCATTCGAACTGCATCCAATAAAATACACATACAATTTTAATTTGCTGCATATTAAAACAGAAATTGTCTTTTTAATAGTAACACATTAAAAATGACCCAATTTAAATGCCGTTCATTTAAGTAACCATATTTACAATTTGCACAGGTTAAGTAGCCATTTTTAAATCTGTTCTAGTTTAAGTAGACATTTCTACAATCGGCACAGTGTAAGTAGCTATGTGTATCTGCAAGTTTAAGTAGCTATTTGTAAATCTGTCCAAGTTTAAATAGTGATTTTTACAATCTGACCCAGTTAAAGTAGCCCTTTCTAAAATCTGCCCTGGTTTAAGTAGAAATTTCTACACTTCCCTAGTTTAAGTAGCAATTTCTACACTACCCTAGTTTAAGTAGCAATCTCTACACTGCGCTAGTTTAAGAAGCAATGTGTACAATCTGTCCAGTAAGGGTAACCATATTTACATTCTGCTCAGAAAGGGTAACCATATTTACAATCTGTCTAGTAAGGGTGACAATATTTACAATCTGCCCAGAAAGGCTAACCATATTTACAATCTGCCCAGTAAGGGTGACCGTATTTACAATCTGTCTAGTAAGGGTGACAATATTTACAATCTGCCCAGTAACGGTGACCATATTTACAATCTGTCTAGTAAGGGTGACAATATTTACAATCTGCCCAGTAAAGGTAACCATATTTACAATCTGCCCAGTAAGGTTGACCATATTTACAATCTGCCCAGTAAAGGTGACCATATTTACAGTCTGCCCAGTAAGGGTGACCATATTTACAATCTGCCCAGTAAAGGTGACCGTATTTACAATCTGCCCAGTAAGGGTGACCATATTTACAATCTGCACAATATAGATCCGAATCCTTACCACACCGCCCATCATGTCGTTGCAAGTTACCAGGTATCCTGTGGTCATCTCTCAGCCTTCTTACACCTGCCTCCACTTCTTCTAAATCCCTCTCACTGAACCTTCTCTCTATCCATCGTCCAGTGACCATTCGATCCAAATCGCCCGAGCAATCCGAGAACTGACCAATCACGGGTCGTGGCATTGCGAATATACAATGACTCGGCCACTTCCATTTCCTCCGTGACACGAATACAAGTAAAATTCCGATGGACAACACTAGAATTAGAAGAAGATTCCGAATCGTAAACCTATGGATGGAGGTAATTCTCATGACGGTAACACGGCTCGTCGCACGCAAAAAAAAAATAAGAGTGTTATAATAGTCCAACTAGATTGAACATGGTAAGGGGGGAAATGTAAATAGGTTTAACCATAGCACGCATCTCCGAACTTTATTTGATCAAGTAACAAAAAGCTTTACACTTTTTTTCAAAAAAATGGTGACACTCTTTCAATGCCGTCTCCGGTCATGATTTTAATATACGTGTAGGTAATTGAATGAAACCAGCGACCAGAACGTATTTGAAAGAAAAATGGATTGCGTTGATTTTTTTTTTATTTCCTTTTATAGAAATTTAAAAGTAAACACATATAAGTGATGTATTATTTGCCTTGTTGTAACACAAATTATATTTTAAATGAATGTTAATTATTGATTGCATCTTACTTTGTTATCAATTTGTTTTTTTCTTATTTATATCAATGACGACATTACACATGTCCTATACATACCAATGGCTACATTACACATGTCATAATTGTTTCAATTGTATTTAAAACTAGAAGGAGCATTGTACTATTGAATAATGTTCCCTATTAAACACTGAAATTCTGGCTTGCACCTACACACTTCATTACATCTCATATAGGTAGATAGATAAATATACAGATAGATAGATAGATAGATATAGATATATATTATACATACATAGATAGATGATAGATAGATAGATATATAGATAGAGAGAGAGATAGATATAGATATATATTATAGATACATAGATAAATGATACATATATATATATATATATATTATAGATATATACATATATATATATATATATATATATAGATAGATAGATAGATAGATAGATAGATAGATAGATAGATAGATAGATAGATAGATAGATAGATAGATAGATAGATAGATAGATAGATAGATAGATAGATAGATAGGTAGATAAATAGATAGATAGATGGATAGATAGATAGATATATAGATAGACTAGCAGTAATGTTGGCGTTGCTGTGGAAGTCAGCGGATACATTTGGACACAATTGGGCTTAACAATGTCAACAAAAAAAAACAGTTGCTAGTTATATAAGACGTATAAACAATTTACCTGTTTCCGAACATTCAAGATAAAGGTGTAATCAATTATCTACACCATCTGGAGGCTCTTCACTCAGACTTAAATCAAATTAAGATTCAAAGATATTTAACAAAAATATATGTATACCTATTTCGTACTTTGGATAGTTTTTCAGCTGCTAATTCAGAAGACTGTAAAACTTTGCAATCGAATTATAATCAAGTGAAGAAATAAAAATGTGATTATTGACATTGCTGACTACAGAAACTGATGTCTTAACCATATTCTGGATGATGGTATATGGTACCATCATATATAATAATACTCATTTCGAGTGTGCGTTAAATCGAAAGTAAAGAATGAATACAACAGTATTCCAGTTTAAAATACAATCATAAAAAAAATCGGATCTGCCCGAAACTAAAAAATAACCTAGCCTACCGATCAAGCATAAGGGGATTTAACTCTATGCAAAGGTTTTGCAGGGTACAGCTAGTAGTTCATAATAGGGTTTCTGTCAACTTATTTAGTGGAATGTGAGTTTATTATGTTGTCGCCTATCAATTAACAGTTTTAAGAAAAACAAAAAAAAAATTAAATAGTTGAATCTGGAGTGTTAAAATTACTAAATTGCAGAATATCTTCCTTGCACCATGTTCACAATGTGTATGATGGCCGAGCGGTGTAGGTGTTCGACTGCCGACCTGAGAGTCCTGAGTTTGATCCTCGATGAGAAGCAAAATAGTTTTTTTTCAGGTCCAGGTGAAAGACGGCCAAAGTCCTACAAGTCCACCCAGCTTTAAAATGTGTACCTGACTTTAAGTTTGGGAAGTAAATGCGGTTAGGCGTTGAGTCAAACACATCCCCTTTGTATGCCCAGGTTACAGAACTCCACAACTGATGTGCCTGGATATCTTTTTAAGACTATGGGTACTTAACTTTTCCATTCTGCATTAACACGCTAATGTATTTTTTTTCAATGTGTCGTATGTCTTTTATTAACAACACAATCTTTCAATGTAAAATATCTTTTATTAACAACACAATCTTTCAATGTAAAATATATTTTATTAACAACACTATCTTTCAATGTAAAATATCTTTTATTAACAACACAATCTTTCAATGTAAAATATCTTTTATTAACAACACAATCTTTCAATGTAAAATATCTTTTATTAACAACACAATCTTTCAATGTAAAATATCTTTTATTAACAACACAATCTTTCAATGTAAAATATCTTTTATTAACAACACAATCTTTCAATGTAAAATATCTTTTATTAACAACACAATCTTTCAATGTAAAATATCTTTTATTAACAAACAATCTTTCAATGTAAAATATCTTTTATTAACAACACAATCTTTCAATGTAAAATATCTTTTATTAACAACACAATCTTTCAATGTAAAATATCTTTTATTAACAACACAATCTTTCAATGTAAAATATCTTTTATTAACAACACTATCTTTCAATGTAAAATATCTTTTATTAACAACACAATCTTTCAATGTAAAAAATCTTTTATTAACAACACAATCTTTCAATGTAAAATATCTTTTATTAACAACACAATCTTTCAATGTAAAATATCTTTTATTAACAACACTATCTTTCAATGTAAAATATCTTTTATTAACAACACAATCTTTCAATGTAAAATATCTTTTATTAACAACACAATCTTTCAATGTAAAAAATCTTTTATTAACAACACAATCTTTCAATGTAAAATATCTTTTATTAACAACACAATCTTTCAATGTAAAATACACCAGATATCGAACGCTAAAATAACGAGTATCTAGAAATTCACATTTCTTGTTTCAGAAATATATATATATATTTTTTTACAACGGGAGGGGCTGTGAGCTATTTTTATTATTTAAAAAAAAAGCCCGACCCCACCCAATGCAATGGACCCCCCACCCAATGCAAAAGACCCCCACCCTATGTAAAGGACCCCCACTTTATAACCCACTGGAGCGCTGCATTTCTGCAAGACATAGTCTGCCATTCAAAAAAAAAAAAAAGAAAAAAAAAAAGGTTGCTTTAGCCTGAGAAGTAAAATGGCTGCTATTCATGTATTTAAATTGTATAGTGGAAAATATATCTTTAAAGAATCAGTTCAATGGAAGGCGAGCAAGACAGGTGTCCGATCGGAGTCCGTAGATATTTTAGGAGAAAGTATTTGGAAATAGAGGGCAACTGGTCTTTAAGTTGTCATTTTCCAGGACCGTATATGACTTTCACACTAGGCCCCCGAGAAAGGTCAAACGCCCGAGCCTTCCCCTGCCCTCCCTCAACTCAACTAATAACGACATTGGTCTAATGCCCTCCCTCCACTCAACTAATAACGACATTGGTCTAATGCCCTCCCTACACTCAACTAATAACGACATTGGTCTAATGCCCTCCCTACACTCAACTAATAACGACTTTGGTCCATTGCCCTCCCTCCACTCAACTAATAACGACATTGGCCTAATGCCCTCCCTCCACTCAACTAATAACGACATTGGTCTAATGCCCTCCCTCCACTCAACTAATAACGACATTGGTCTAATGCCCTCCCTCCACTCAACTAATAACGACATTGGTCTAATGCCCTCCCTCCACTCAACTAATAACGACTTTGGTCCATTGCCCTCCCTCCACTCAACTAATAACGATTTTGGTCCACTGCATATTCGTTAATTTGTTTTTTTTTTTCAAATAAAACCTTGCAGAAACAAATAATTCTTCACAGCACTCGATTCAATTTTTTTAATCTGGTATATGAAGGAAATTTATGATAATTTGTTATTTGTTCTTTAAAAAAATCAAATTCTTGTTTTTAATTTACCTTACTTTATCGATATTTATTTGTTCTAATTACATTTCATGAAATGTTTGCCATGATTAAGAAACCATCTTGAAAAAGTACGGCCCGTATAATATCGCAATGATGTTAAATACTAAACAGCCATTTATCTTTTAAATTACGTTGTACAAAGGCGGGTAGAACCAGATGTATTTGAATACAATATTACAAATTTAAAAGACAAATATGTTGTTGTTGTTTAAATGCCAAATCTTGTAAAAAAATGCAAAATTTAAAAAATTAAATTAAACATTCTGTTTTTCCTTTCTCTCTCTATCTTTCTGTCTTTCTCACTTCTCTCTCTTTCTCTCTCTCTCTCTCTCTCTCTCTCTCTCTCTCTCTCTCTCTCTCTCTCTAAGAAAACTTAACAATCATTTTGTTCATTCATTTACACCTAGACTATGAAAGTTTGCTTCTGCTATTTAACTAATGACTCTTTAAGTCTTTTGTTTGATGTATACAATTTTGAAACGCAAGAAGCCAGTTATACAGCAAAGCATTTGTTCTATTTTTCGTGACTTGTGGGAACTAAAGTTGCACTCATCTTGTACAGCAGTACACTGAATATGGTCTGAAGTGCGATTACGTTTACTTTTACCATGATTTCAAAGAACACACACACACACATACATACACACACACGTACATACATACACACACACGTACATACATACACACACACGTACATGCATACACACACACGTACATACATACACACACACACACACATACATACATACATACACACGTACATACATACACACACACACATACATACATACACACACACGTACATACATACACACACACACACATACATATATACACACACACACACACGTACACACTCACATAAATATATTCATAGTCTTCCCTTAAATTTAGCTGAAACTTCTTTTATGTTCAGGTACCTGTATTAGGGATGAACATTTTGTAATACGCACGACACAGTCTAGTAGTACAGTAATTCCAAAACTGTACAATCTGCGTACCCCATTACTTACTTTCCTCATAATGTGCGAATAACCGGACTATTGTTTATGTGGTCATGGTATCCCCTCATTTCATTGTTTTCGTCATAGCTGTGCAGGATCTCAGCCTCTGAAAGGCTGACCCCCCGACAAACACTTTGAGAAACACTGGTCTATTAGAGATTTAACATATATATATATATGGTAGGCTCTGACGACAAAATCCACTCAGGCGTTTCATTTCAGACATTTACACCCATGAACCCAGGCATTTAACTTTCATAAAAATCTACCGGAATCTGACGTAAAGATTGAGGACATGCATATTAACCCATAAAATGTAAAAATGGAACGCAAGCTTACACCAGCTGGTTTATAAAAATAACCTGTTTTTAAATCTTTGTTTATTTATAAATAGATCTTATATTGTATAGGCTTGTTCTATATTTTATTGAACTTATATCAGCATAATAAAAATAATGTATCTTTCATTATATTAGTATTAAACTAACCTCATTTCTAATCTGTATGGGGTAAAAGAAAATTTCTTCAAAGATGACAGAGTTTTTTATACTTTCGAGCCGATTGTAAAACATTTCCGCCTGTTTACAGTAAGAATAATTTATTTCAATATATTGTGAAGTGTTTTACTTAACTTCACTTATTCTTACTTGTTTTTCACGCCTTGTAACTCAATTCAGGACCTGTTCTAATTAAGCAAGTGTACTTCACTTAGGAACACATGTACAAAAATATGAGACAATACATGCTTTTCATTATTTCCAGTCCATACATTTACATACAGTAGAAATAAAGACGCTAATAACTTTTTAATGTTATTTACGATGGGGGAAAATATAGTTGGAGATTACGATGTGCAAATGAATCTAGAAGTAAGATTGATGTGTAAAATAGTAAAGCTACGTATTAGTCACAAGTGTCTCCATTCTTACAGAGACTTGACACACGGATGGTCAAAATATGCAGTTAAGGGATCTACTAACAATTTTGAGGATCCCTGTATTGATCCCCAATGAGGACCTGTAGATATTTCACGTCATGATGAATGTCACTTGTTATATCTGCCGGAATGATGTCATTTAAAGTGATGGGCAGGGCACAATAAAAACCGTCCCATTATTGGTTATTAGGAGCGAAGTGATTTCATCTGATACATGCATGGATTTGACACACACACACACACAGGGACTTCACACACATACAAACACACGCTCTCATAAGCACACACAGGATTAAGACCTCAATATGGAAATGTTGCCCTAAACTTGTTCACTGAGCTCATTTGTTCATTAGTTTAAAGAGAACACTCGTGAAAACAGCTGATGGGGGTTCATTGGAAGATGATCACACGACCACTGACTTGAAGTATGATTTGAGAACATCTATGTGTCATGTAAAATTACTTACACTTACAAAAATGGAACAGAATACAAAAAAATCTGAGTATAAATGGCAGATCACGTAAACAACAGAACAAGAATAGAGAACAACAAGACATATTCAGCTTTCACCTCATTACTTTGATTTATTATTAAATATTATATAAATATAGAGGGGCCTATATAATGTATGCATAATAGAGAGGAAGAATGATATATGTGTTAACATAGGAAGGGTACAATAACTACTGTGATTGAACCGGTCAGCAGTACACTCTCCCTGCGTTCCAATAGAGTGTTTGAACCGGTCAGCAGTACACTCTTCCTGCGTTCCAATAGAGTGTTTGAACCGGTCAGCAGTACACTCTCCCTTCGTCCCATTAGAATGTTTGAACCGGTCAGCAGTACACTCTCCCTGCGTCCCATTAGGGTGTTTGAACCAATCAGCAGTACACTCTCCCTTCGTCCCATTAGAATGTTTGAACTGGTCAGCAGTACACTCTCCCTTCGTCCCATTAGGGTGTTTGAACCAATCAGCAGTACACTCTCCCTTCGTCCCATTAGAATGTTTGAACCGGTCAGCAGTACACTCTCCCTGCGTCCCATTAGGCTGTTTGAACCGGTCAGCAGTACACTCTCCCTGCGTCCCATTAGGCTGTTTGAAACGGTCAGCAGTACACTCTCCCTTCGTCCCATTAGAATGTTTGAACCGGTCAGCAGTACACTCTCCCTTCGTCCCAGTCGAGTGATTGAACCGGTCAGCAGTACACTCTCCCTGCGTCCCATTAGTGTGTTTGAACCAATCAGCAGTACACTCTCCCTTCGTCCCATTAGAATGTTTGAACCGGTCAGCAGTACACTCTCCCTTCGTCCCATTAGAATATTTGAACCGGTCAGCAGTAGACTCTCCCATTAGGCTGTTTGAACCGGTCAGCAGTACACTCTCCCTTCGTCCCATTAGAATGTTTGAACCGGTCAGCAGTACACTCTCCCTTCGTCCAAGTCGAGTGTTTGAACCGGTCAGCAGTTCTCCTTCCGATCGTTAACATGAAAATCGTTAATATTCCAATAACACATCTTAATACATCGTCAATAGCTCTATTAAGTAGTTATAAATGTTCATTTGTAATACATCGTCACTTGCTCTATTCGGTAGTCATAATTGTACATCTCTAATACATCGTCACTTGCTCTATCAAAGTCTAAACATCACTTTTGCCGTAAATCTCATTTTTACAGACAAGAAGGCGGGAATAGACGCAGCGGCGTATTTATGGACGGGTACTGTTGTCATGCGCTTAAGGTCGCCGAATATTTAGGGGCTCCACACAACCCAAATTTAAACCATTTGATTTGTCTCACTTTTTATAAAGTAAACAATATTTTCTTAAACGCCCTGTCCCTCAACTGACTTAATTCCACCTCTGTCCCCAAGTGATGATATGTTGATGTCAAACTGCCGAAGACAATGGGGGTGAATACGTCTGCCCAAATACAATGGTGTACATGCTCATATATTGGCTGCAGATCACAATACTAAATATATATTGTGAGTTGCACGCACACTGATCATACTTCTATCCACGTAACTCACAAATGACACTGACTATAGACCACGTGAATATAACTAGCCATAGATCGCACAAATGACACTGGCTATAGACCCCGCGAATATAACTAGCCATAGATCGCACAAATGACACTGACTATAGACCCCGCGAATATAACTAGCCATAGATCGCACAAATGACACTGACTATAGATTCCGCGAATATAACTAGCCATAGATCGCACAAATGACACTGACTATAGATCCCGCGAATATAACTAGCCATAGATCACACAAATGACACTGACTATAGACCCCGCGAATATAACTAGCCATAGATTGCACAAATGACACTGACTATAGACCCCGCGAATATAACTAGCCATAGATCACACAAATGACACTGACTATAGATCCCGCGAGTATAACTAGCCATAGATCAAACAAATGAAACGGACCGAAAACCTATCGATGTCACTGGCCATGATCCAGCAAAAGAAACTAATCATAGGCAGGGCTCGATTTACCACCGGGGATGCCGGGGATATCCCCGGCAATGATAACTGTCATCCCCGGCTCTGCTTTAGGTAATATATCCCTGCCGGTGATGAAACCATAGACATTTATCCCCGGCTCTGCAGAAATTTTATATCATCCCTGGCACAGGGTTTTTCTTAAATCGAGCACTGCTTAGAGATTTAAAATAAGACTGGACGGTAGGTTGCTAAGTCAATTGTTCGTGTAATGTTTAGACAACATCAATGGAAATAGAATGTTATGTGAAGGTAATAGATATGTAAATTATGAACTTTGAACTGTGTATCTTAGTGCAACTCTTAGAGCAACATGGAGCCATTCGGTGGATTTTATGGGGCTCCCAATGAGCCAAATTTTTTCACTGATGTAATTCTCTGGGTTCACTAATTCTATTCTTATTTCAATGACAGTGCTGTATTTTTATAAGATATATTTTAGTATTTAATATAACAATTCCATATCGGCGCTCATCAGTCGTAGCCACCTCTGGTATAATAACACATTTGTAAAAAAAATGTTATTTTAAGACAAAAGCCTTAGACGTTAGACAGTTGAGAACTAAAGGGAAGGGGATGCTGGAGAAGGGGTTGTCAAGCAATGAAAGTCCACCATCGGGCCCCATAGAACCGGCCCTGTTTAAAAGTACACTATTTTTTACTGTTTCTCATCATTTATATTTTGTATCAGAGTATAAATAAATAATAAATATTAGTCGTATTTGTAGAATTCCCGAACTTTTTTTTTTAATGAAAGTACCCTTCTTAGAATTCTATGAATAGAAATTTGAAAGCTACGTCAGTGCGGAAACAGTTTTTTTTTTAGTCATTCATAGAGATTTTCATTTCAATCAGAATGAAAAAAAGAGAAATGACAAAATTGGTCAATATTTCTAGTCTAGCTAAGGTAAGTTATAAAACTCTTTAATAAACAGAATAATAGTATAATTAATTATGGCTGGCATTATTTTTGGCCCTAGTTTTAGAGTAACTAGGAAATTTGTTTGTTGTTTACAATAGTTTATCATTATTCTTTTATAGAAAGTGTCTGTAATTCGGTTAGTTTGATAATTATTATTTTATTTCAAACCTGACTAGAAAATTTAACATATTTTTTTCATTTTTTTTTCTTTCTACGTGCAAACATGATTAAATTGAACTAAAGATAAATGTTACAAGTTGAAGAAATACTTGTCTCATACATCGATCTTAAACTAAAGATATTAATATTACACAGTCGAGAATTTTATTTTTCATAATATATTGAACATGTTATAGTTGATTTTTTTTTATAATAAACGTAATTATCTATATATATATATATATATATATATATATATATGTGTGTGTGTTTGTGTGTGTGTGTGTTATTTTTACATAAGAATGAACAGTGTAACTCTTGAAAAAGTATCTTGTCTCCATAGTAGCTTAATAGAAGACAGATAACATTTATACGCCCAACCCTGCATTTCCCATTTTAATTTGTAGGTATAACAGTTTGTTTTGTAAAATAAATAGAAATACAGTTATAATTTGTCTTTTAAAAATTACCAATCATTTAAGGAAAATTTAAAATTGCATCAAAACCCATTAGAAGTTTGTTCGCAGCCCAAAATTTGTCCATAACTGTTACAATAAGAATTACTAATTTATTAAATCTCTAAATCAGTGGTTCAAAAATGTCAATTTCAAATGATACTGATTAGCTATACGTGTGTTTATTAAAACTAATGTAAATTTATCACTTTAAATGATTAGAAGAAAAAACTGTTTTGGAATTACAATGTAGCTAAAAGCATTTTTCAATTCATAAAATATTTTACCTCAAATTTTAAAAATGCTGACATTTTTTTTTTAAATAGAATCTTAAATAATTTTTGTTTTAAATGTCAATATTCAAGTAGACATTAACTTGAAATTTAAAAGATGTTTCCAAAGTTGTTTTTATATTTGTCTTTAATCTTTAGGCAGATAATAAGTCTTTACTCGATATTACTGAAAATGATTAAAAAAATAAACATATTGTGGTATTATATATATATATATATATATATATATATATATATATATATATATTCTATTATGAATATCTGTTGATGGCAGTCTCGCAAGGCGGTTTAGACTTAACCACCAAATCTTTAACTCTAACTATTAACTGTACTAATATGCAAGCAACAGAACCTCAGGAGTGTACACTACAACACTTAGTTTAATGCACACATATATAACTAGAACAAAATTTAATATTTTACACGCCGACTCTCTACTCTAAATGTTCTATAAAACTTCTCTAAATCTACAGCACCGACTGCTCCAAGTATGCGGGGCCGACTCCCCACTCTCTCTCGAGAGAGAGTGCGTCGACTTTATAAAGGCTGGCTGGGTGCGAGTGGGACAGTAGATAGTGGGACAGTAGATAGGGGGACAGTAGATAATCCGTGTGCAGAGGGGGGGACTTAGTCCGTGCGTGGGCGGGGAGGTGGGACATCTAGCATGAGTCATTAGGGTACAGGGAACAGTAGATAATCCGTGTGCAAAGGCAGTGAGAACTGATAGAAACAACTTTTAAATGGCGTCGACACTGGCGGGAGGTGCGATTGGGACAGTTGATACTAGTATGGAAGGGGTTAAGTTTGACAGTAGCGTTTTACATTCGTGGGAGGTGTGTGTGGCGTGGGCTAGCACTGAAGTGGTTAAGCTAGACACGTTACATGGGGGGGGGGGGGAGGGTACGGTAAATTCTAGACGTAACATTTCTGACCATGACCCTGGGTTATGTTCCATGGTCAACTGATGAGTCACTCGATACTGGCGGGAGGTGCGTGTGCAAACGGGGGGGGGGGGTAACTTCTAAACGTAACACATATGATATACATTATTTATGTAAAGATTAATACAGGTTGGCATTATAACTAATATTATTGTATCCTTTTTTAAAGTCTCTTTGTAGGCAGTGAAACTGACACAGGTAAAGATACACTTGGAGGTTATATATATATATATATATATATATATATATATATATATAAGCCATATATGTATATGTGTATATGCGGGAGCTTATGGGAATATCTGTCAGCTTATGGCAATATCTTTGTGCTTATGGAAATATGTTGGAGCTTATGCAAATATGTAGGAGTTTATGGGAATATTAAGAGCTTATGGAATAGGTAGGAGCTTATGTGAATATCTGGGAGATTATGGCAATATCTGGAAGCTTATTGGAATATTTAGGAACATATGGCATAATCTAGTAAATTATGGGAATATAGTCCAATTGATTCTTCTCATGTTAAGTATTTGGCGAATGGGACTATAGGTGTGTGTTTATTTTCAACCACGTAGGGCCAAAATTTTACGCATCAGTAAATTCTACTCCTATTTTTTAATATATGAAACAGGCTATAACGTTCGTTTCAATTTTCTGCTATACAATGATCAACTGCCCTGCATAAGTAGATTCACGTCTATGTCAATTATCGAAAAAGAGAGATAAGAAGAGAGAGAGAGAGAGAGAGAGAGAGAGAGAGAGAGAGAATGGGAATATATGGGAACTTATGGGAATATGAGGGTGCTTATGGGAATACTGGAAGCTTATGGTAATATTGGGGAGCTTATGGGAATATGTAAGAGCTTATGGGAATATGTAGGTGCATTTGAGAATATTAGGAGCTTATGGGAATATGTAGGAGCTTATGGGAATATGTAGGAGCTTATGGGAATCTGTGGGAGCTAACGTGAATATAAGGAGCTTATGGAAATATGTAGCAGCTTATGGGAATATCTGAAAGCTTATGGGAATATGATAGCGCTTATTGGAATATATAGGAGCTTATGGGAATATGCAGGAGCTTATGGAAATAAGAAGGAGCTTATGGGAATATGTAGGAGCTTTTGGGAATAAAAGGAGCTTATAGAAATATGAAGGAGCTTTTGGGAATATCTGGGAGTTTATGGTAATATGAAGAAGCTCATGCGAATATGTAGGAGCTAATGGGAATATATGAACGCTTATGTCAATATCTGGGAGATATGCAGGAGCTTATGGGAATTAGTAGGAGCATATGGGAATATCTGGGAGCTTATGGCAATATCTGGAAGCTTATGACAATATCTTGGTGCTTATGGGAATATGTAGGAGCTTATGGGAATATCTGAGAGCTTATGGGAATATGTAGGAGCATATGTGAATATTTTGAAGCTTATTGGAATATTTTGGAGCTTATTGGATCATGCAGGAGCTTATGTGAATATGCAGGAGTTTATGGGAATATTAGGTGTTATGGGAATATGTAGGAGCTTATGGGAATATGTATAAGCTTGCGGGAACATATAGGAGCTTATGGGAATATAAGGAGCTGATGGCAATATCTGGGAACTTATGCCAATATGCGGGAGCTTATGGGAATATCTGGGAGCTTATGGTAATATCTGGGAACTTATGGGAATGTGTATATGCTTATGGGGATATGTGGGAGCTTATGAGAATATCTGGGAGCTTATGGGAATATGAAGTAGCTTATGGGAATATCTGGGAGCTTATGGCAATATCATGGTGCTTATGGGAATATGTAGGAGATTATGGGAATATGTAGGAGCTTATGTCAGTATATGGGAGCTTATGGGAATATGCGGGAGCTTATGGGAATAATTGGGAGCTTATGGCAATATCTGGAAGCTTATGGGAATGTGTATAAGCTTATGGGGATATGTAAGAGCTTACGGGAATATCTGTGAGCTTATCTCAATATCTTAGATCTTATGGGAACATGTAGGAGCTTATGCGAATATGTAGGAGTATATGGGAATAATAGGAGCTTAAAAAATATGTAGGAGCTTTTGTGAATATCTGGGAGATTATGGCAATATCTGGAAGCTTATGGCAATATCTTGGAGCATATGGGAATATGTAGGAGCTTATGGGAATATTTAGGAGCTTATGTCAATATATGGGAGCTTATGGGAATATTTAGGAACTTATGGCACTATCTGGTAGCTTATGGGTATATAGTCCAATTGATTCTACTCATGTTTAGTATTTGGTGAATGGGACTATAAGCTTGTGTTTATTTTCAACCATGTAGGGTGAAAAATTTACGCATCAGTAAATTATACTCCTATTTTTCAATATTTGAAACAGACTATAAGCTTCGTTTCAATTTTCTGCTATAAAATGATCAATTAGGAGCTTATTGGAATATGTAGAAGCTTATGGGAATATGTAGGAGCTTATGGGAATATGTAGAAGCTTATGGAAATAGGTAGGAGTTTATGGGATTATATATATATATATATATATATATATATATATATGGTAAAATCAAGCACGATTTATCAATATTTTTTTAATGGTTTTAATATATAATATATATATATATATATATATATATATATATTATAAAAAAATATGTAACTGGTGTAATATAAAACATACTATCGAAATATATATTATGATTTCTTTAAAGTTAAAAAATCTTGACATGACTTATGGTTTATTTATCTATTTTTGGGGGATAAAAAAACTCAGATGTCAGAAGTTTGAAAATTTGAATGACTGAAATAATAGAAAATTGATTTACTGGTAAGTGTTTTTATTACAGTAATTGTGTCTTGATTTCTACATTGTTGTAAGGAGACGTTTTCATTCAAATATTTAATTTAACTTTATATTGATATATATTTATTGAAGTTAACTAACCTGAGTTGGAATATTTTCAGTTGTAAACTATACTATTAATTATATAAATTAGTGATTTGTTTGTTTCAAATTTAAAATTGTAGCTGAGGAGTAATGTCAATTGGTGGACATTAAAACTCACACAATGAACAATCAACTTTATAGTAAAATCAAGCAAAATTTATCAATATTTTTAAATGGTTATAATATAACATATAACAGACAAAACGTGTTTACTTTATATCTTCGATATTGTAATGTTTGACTTGTTCAAATATTTTTTTTTATTTTACAATAGTAAGTTGATTTGTCTGTTCCAGGTAATCATGAAACTCAGGTGTCAGAAGGTGGAGAAGCTGATCTACACAAACATCTTATTGGCTGTATGAAGAATCCAGGTCATAGAGAGTTTATACCTGTTGATAGATTCACGTTAAACCATCTACCTGAAGGTCATCGTGACAATGACTTGTATGAGCTGATCAAAGCTACAGCTGACCTGACTGTTAGGGTTGATGTTAAAATGACCAATCCACACAGACCAGAGTTTTGGCCATTACACACAAGTTTCATATCCATTTTACAACATGAGAGACAAAACAAACTTGAGATGTGGAAGTGGGATGGTGAGTAGAGTGGATACATTTACAGATGGATTTAGCGATAGAGATGGAGATAAACATTGGAATAACTACACAACATGTTGGTGTAAACAATGTCAACATTCAGACACAGCCAGTCATGTGTGGTGGGAGTTTTATGTGTTCACAGCAACACATGTGGTGTTTGATGACATTGAGGCCAGCCACACTTCCTTGAGATTATTTTATGACAGAGAAGAAAGGCCAGTGGTCAGTGTTGATCAGGTCAGTATTGTTAATGTAAACATTATGAGAGACACGTGTTGTTTGAAATGTGTGATATGTGACAAAAAATCTGGGAGATAAACCGAACATGTTGAGGAGACATTGTGATGGTGTCTGGAGGAAAGTCACAAACAAATACACAGAATCTCGACGTGTGGACAAGTTGAACTTTATAGTGTCACATCCTCATGGATGTAGTAAACAGGTCAGTGTTGGTCACTGGATGGACAAATATCTGGTGGGTGATAGAATAAATCAATTTACCTACACAACATGTACATGTCCAGGTAGTAGCGGAGCCACAGTTCTTTGTGTGGGGTATAGAGATGTTGGTGATCTTGGGTGGTCGCATCAACTTGTCCACAGTGGAAGTTTAAATTCTAAACTTAATTGCAGCGGGATTTGTGAAGTCTGGTGAGTTGTTTGTAAACAAACAATATGGCGGTGTTGTATTTTATGTGTATGGCATTCTATTATGTTATGACGTCAACATAAACATTTGTTTTTGTTTATTATTGTAATCAATATATTTATTTATTCTAATGTTGTTTATTTTCTATATATTAATTTGTCTGGACTTAAAATATTTACACTGTCAATAAAACTTTGAATTGGAAAATTGTAATGTTTATCTTGGTTTTTTACTGTAATTTTCTGGTGTCAAATCATGTTCTTGTTGATTTGTTTATTAAATCATTTTGTAAATACATAAACTGTGATGTCGTAAAGGACAATGAAAATAAAATTAAATAATTTAAAAAAAACAATTATATATCGAACATTGGCACACAATCGATTGAACTTTAGAAGATGGTGTAAAACTGAACAAATGTTAATGTAATTTGGTCAGTTTAGTAGTAATAAACAATATTTATATAATAAATCGACAATCAAACAAATTAAACTTTTTGGTTCATGAATTTAATGAAAAAATAAAATATATTACTCAAAATAAAAGCTGGCATTCAAAGGGAAATAGTTATTTAATTATTTAGTTGTCATAGTCAGATTTTGGTTGTCTCCTATAACTTTTAGTTTAAAAAAAATTCTTCTCTAACACTAACGAAGTTTAGAAAAACAAAAAACAAAAAAAAAAGCCATTAATGATATATAAATAAAAAAAAAACAGAAGAAATGAAATATTTAAACACCCTGTCTGGCTAAATTTGTTAAGTTAAAAATACTTAAAAGACTGGATGTATCCAAATTTAATTAACATAGCCATTAAAGATGGCTTGTTTTTTGGGAGCCGTGAAACTATCTGTTGATTTTTAAATCAACGTTGTTCACACCACAACACTGTCATGCTAGAAGTGAAGATGCAAAATAAAGTGATAAACAAATAAAAAAATTTGATTATAAGGGTATCTCAGATGGACGGTTTTTGTTTGTTTTGCTTACGCCCATTTACTGGATTATTGGGCAATTAAGTTTTAAATAAAACTAAATAGGTTTAAGTGTAATTTTATTCTACTAGTAAGTATCAATACACTTTGTTTTTAAATCGTATTTATATTTTTTTTTACAATAATATTTAAACTAATTATAACCATTTTTATATATAAGACAATACATAATTATAATTTTAGCTTGTTCACCTTGTATATTTTAACAATGCAGTAAAAATTAAAATGTATATTAATGCATTCTCTTCTATCTATTCTTGATGGTAGTATGGGTTTCTACACCCAGACACAATTTGATGTCATAAGTCAAAATAATTGAGGGTGTTTTACAAAAATGTTGTAGAATCAAAACATGGGCCCTAATAATCATTTTTTGTTTAAACTGCCAAACAATTGAGAACATTTCTTGCCCCACGGCCCTTCCTGAATGTATAGTTGGCCCTTTCCTTTTGGCTGGGTAAGAGTTGGCCCTTTCTTTGTGGCTGGGTAAGAGTTGGCTCTTTCTTTGTGGCTGGGTAAGTGTTGGCCCTTTCTTTGTGGCTGGGTAAGAGTTGGCCCTTTCCTTGTGGCTGGGTAAGAGTTGGCCCTTTCCTTGTGGCTGGGTAAGAGTTGGCCCTTTCCTTGTGGCTGGGTAAGAGTTGGCCCTTTCCTTGTGGCTGGGTAAGAGTTGGCCCTTTCCTTGTGGCTGGGTAAGAGTTGGCCCTTTCCTTGTGGCTGGGTAAGAGTGGGCCCTTTCATTGTGGCTGGGTAAGAGTGGGCCCTGTCCTTAAAGCTGGGTAAGAGTTGGCCCTTTTCTTGTGGCTGGGTAATAGCTGGCCCTTTCTTTGTGGCTGGGTAAGAGTTGGCCCTTTCCTTGTGGCTGGGTAAGAAATCCTGACAGCGTTACATAAGAATAGACCTGGCACATTTGTCAATTTTACATTTAAAAAAAAAATGTGGTCTAAAGGTTTACCTAAACTTTCAACCTTCTTCGCTGTTCTTGAATGTAATTTAATAAAACCTGAAGCTTGATATCGTTTACACCTTTGCCATAATGAGATCCGTCGTAACTGACAACAGTCTTGGTCATAGTGAAAAAACTCATCAAGGGGATATTGTGTTTTTTCAAAAAATCTTTGACCTCTATGCTGAAATTTAGTCTGAATGAATTCAGCTGTTTGGAGAACTTCGGCGTCTTCAGTATATCAGCCGCATGTGGCTCGTGCCATATAAGTTTCGGCCATTCGGACTTCGCAGCCTCGGCCAGTACTGGCTCGAGTAGCTGAAAAAAATATTTGAAAATACAGTAGAGTCTATATAAAGAAAAGAAGCTTGGACTGATACATTTGAAAGAGTTGAGCTGGCAAGGAGAGGGAAAAGAAAAAAAAATGATGCTAACATATTACTACTATTACTACTAATGCCAATGACCACATCATCAGAAAATTTTCTAAAATTGAAAGGCCATACTAATTTAAGGAAGAGTCGCTGGTTCATCTCCGATGATGGTCACTGGTTTTTCAGGTTGACGATATATCTCCCTTGAGCCCTTGTACTGTCTGATATGGTGGGAACTATAAAAACCGACCTATTTCATCTCATCGACACCGGCTCAAAACAGACACACTATCTAAATCACAGTGCAAGGGAAATACAGTAGAGTACGGGGGTTTTAAATCACTGAAATACAATTTACTTAAAATACAAAAGTTTCTAGGTTTCTTAAAAAGCTGAAATATAATTTAATGGGGACAATTTTTATTATTTCTCCAGTATAAAGTGCACCTTATGATTTTTTCTTTTACCTTTTTCAAAACTAAATTTGCATCGTAATTATCAAAATGTCCGAATCCAAAGATAAACCATGAATTCATTTTTCCGCTTATGGCTTTTAATGTGTCGATGACAGTCTGCACTCGAGATACTTCATATAACTCCACACAGTGAAATCTGGTCTAAAGAAATGGTAGAATATGTCATTGTGTGACTATAAATAAAATATAGAAACTGAAGCATACATACCCTATCAACTAGCAAATAATGGTATCTATGTGTATGTATATTTATTATATTTATGGAACTTTTGCTTCACGGAAAATCAGGGTTAAATGAAAGCATCTCACAAAAGTAAATTGTCTTCCTCGGGTCGAATCCAAAGAATTCTAATCACAGAGTGCTTCTGGAACATGTCTTGGACTTAATTACATGTTGGATAATTCATTAATTAAACTAATGACTCACAGTAAGTATCGCGTCTTATTTAAATACATTTTCTGAAACATATCTTGAAGTCACGGCTAATTTGGTGGCCATATTCAGATAGTCTACTTTGTGTAGAAGTTAGAATATTGAACAATTTCGGTGGGGGGGGGAACTAACAAATATTTTTTAGACGGCTCTGAATTGTAATTAGTGGAGGTGGTGGAGTGTATTCATATGCATGAGTAAAGAGAATAGTAGATGTGCAGTGTTTTATCCACACCCCAAAAGGGAAAATCCGGGGGTGAAATTTCAAATTACGGGGGTGAAAACTACCCCCGGAAATGGTCTGGAAAAAACACTGGTAGATGTGTGAACAGTTGGTTTAAATACTTCCGATTTTATTTAGTAAGATCAAAGGTAACTGATTTTCTCATCCTGGATCAAAGATTTTGTCATCCCGCCCCAAAGATAACTGATCTTGTCATCCAAGATCAAAGCTAACTGATTTTGTTCACTCGGATCAAAGATAACTGATCTTGTCATCCCAAGTCAAAGATAACTGATCGTGTCATCCCAGATCAAAGATAAATGAAATTGTTATCCCGGATCAAAGATAACTGATCTTGTTATCCGGATCAAAGATACTGATCTTGTCATCACGGATCAAAGATAACTGATCTTGTCATCACGGATCAAAGATAACTGATCTTGTCATCACGGATCAAAGATAACTTATCTTGTCATCTCGGATCAAAGCCGGAATTTTGCAGCAAGACATAATTTAAAAGGAAATATCAATTTATAGATATAAACTTAGAGTGATCTTGTGGTACAGTACAAACAAGACGAGAACGGTACGTACACTGTTATCACACTCTATCAAGCTGTGACTAATAGACTGGCGACAGTCTGCAGTGTAGCGGTATCTTTTGTCACATTTTTGTATGATAGCTGTAAAAAAAATAGAAAAGATAATTAAAAAAGAAACGAAATAACGAAACAATTATTTAAATTGTTTCTATTTCAGTTTTTTAATAATTTATAAATACCACCCTACTTCTAAGTTCCTGAACTTAACTCAAAGAAGTGATAGACAAGGATTAGGGTAAGAGCAAAATACAACCACATGAATTTTTGCATTAACTTAAGTTGGACTTGGGAAATTAAAAGTCAAGGTTACATACGGAGCATTTTATTTCATGGAATTTTAAAATGAGTGGATGTGTTTACAGAAAATTAGCTCCCTGTGTACAGAAAATTAGCTGTACGTGTACAGAAAATTAGCTGTACGTGTACAAAAAATTAGCTGCCCCGTGTCAATATAAAAGTTTCAATCTTGATAGTGAAATTTATTTAAAACCGTAATAAAAAAAATGATTGTGTTGAAGCTAATGAGTTTACTTTTTTTTTTTTTAAAGTAAAGTATGACCGTTGTTCTTTGAAAGTAATTTATGTATTTGTCTCCCCTGTGAACAATTCTCTCGACAAATGAGATACAGTGAGAAGGGGAGGTAAAGAGGAGCCGCCATCGGTGACCTCCTACATATCGGGGCTTATTTTTATTAGGGGTACCCACCCTTTTGAAAGCTGTAATTACTGTACTCGACGGAGTATTTTGAGAAGGGGGCCCAACATAACTGTACTCGACGGAGTATTTTGAGAAGGGTGCCCAACATTACAGTACTCGACAGAGTATTTCGAGAAGAGGGCCCAACATTACTGTACTCGACGGAGTATTTCGAGAAGGGGGCCCAACATTACTGGACAAGATGGAGTATTTCGAGAAGGGGGCTAAAAATGCATTTGGAACATACGTTTTTAATTTGTACAGGGAAATTATTTTAAGAATAAAGGAAATCCAAAACAATAACGATAACCGAATCAGTGAAGAAAAATGAGTAAGATAACAGATTCAAGTGTGAAGTATGTAGCCTACATGTATTTACATTTTTGACGTGATACATATTTAGTGCGACATTTTATTTCTTGTGTTATTCATCTCCATTCGTGAAATATCATTTATTTACCTGGTGAGGTTTTGGGCTCAAAAACATTGCTTGAATCATTTTCCTCAAAGACAGCCAGCAGTGAGACGTAAATTTGACGAAGGTAAGACTCACCCACGAAGAAAATTGTGGCATTCCTTACTACGTCACAAACGTCTTCTTTGGTTTTAAACTGCAGTAACTGTCACATGAGATAATGAGTAATAAATATAATTTCATGTGTTTTAATCAATCGGTACAATAAACAAAAGAAACTACATGTGAGGTGTACAAGCCAATCTATCAGTACAATAAACAAATCCATGTGAAGTGTACAAGCCAATCTATCAGTACAATAAACAAATTCATGTGAAGTGTACAAGCCAATCTATCAGTACAATAAACAAATCCATGTGAAGTGTACAAGCCAATCTATCAGTACAATAAACAAATCCATGTGAAGTGTACAAGCCAATATATCAGTACAATAAACAAATCCATGTGAAGTGTACAAGCCAATATATCAGTACAATAAACAAATTCATGTGAAGTGTACAAGCCAATCTATCAGTACAATAAAAAAATCCATGCGAATGGTACAAGCCAATCTATCAGTACAATAAACAAATCCATGTGAAGGGTACATGCTAATCTATCAGTACAATAAATAAATCCATGTGAAGGGTACATGCTAATCTATCGGTACAATAAACAAATCTATGTGAAGGGTACATGCTAGTCTATCAGTACAATAAACAAATCCATGTGAGGTGTACAAGCCAATCTATCAGTACAATAAACAAATCCATGTGAAGGGTACATGCAATCTATCAGTACAATAAACAAAACCATGTGAAGGGTACATGCTAATCTATCAGTACAATAAACAAATCCATGTGAGGTGTACAAGCCAATCTATCAGTACAATAAACAAATCCATGTGAAGGGTACATGCAATCTATCAGTACAATAAACAAAACCATGTGAAGGGTACATGCTAATCTATCAGTACAATAAACAAATCCATGTGAAGGGTACAAGCCAATCTATCAGTACAATAAACAAATCCATGTGAAGGGTACAAGCCAATCTATCAGTACAATAAACAAATTCATGTGAAGGGTACAAGCCAATCTATCAGTACAATAAACAAATTCATTTGAAGGGTACAAGCCAATCTATCAGTACAATACACAACTCCATGTGAGAGATGAAGGGTTAATTCTAGTACTGCATTTGATTAATTGATAAAATATTTTTCTGGCGATTTTTTAAACCACTTATGTGACGAGATTGTCTCACACCTTAATCAATTCAGAGGAACACTAAAAGACACAAATAAACACAATAAACTATAGTAAATACCCGTAAATACCAATGCAATCTGTAAGCACATTTAAACACCAATAAACTATAAACAACAATAAACAACTGTAAACACCAATAAATGCATGTAAACACCAATAAACACCAGTAAACACCAAAAAACAAAAATAAACACCAATAAACAGCCGTAAACACCATCAGACATCCGTAAACACAATAAACACATGTTAATACTATCAAACACCAATAAACACCAATAAACACCAATATATATATACCAATAGAAACACGTAAACACCAATAAACACCTGTAAACAAAACATTTTTCTCAAAGGAATAACATCTAATAATATAATGAGGATTCGGTTTCTGTGTTAAATAGAAAGTAAAAAAATAATACAACAATATTCCAGTTTAAAATGCAATCATGAATATTCGAATCTTCCTAAAATAAATAGGATAATATATAACGTAAATCTTTGATGAGAGGTTATTAAATCAAGACTTCAGGGTTAAATATTTGGGGGTAGCGTCTTTACATTTTCTAGCGACCCGGGCTAGGGACATGACATATGATACCTTAGCTTTTGTTCCCAGAGTGGGGGAGAGAGTCAACTAACATTCTTGACAAATAGATACATCAACGGACACAACCGAAGGTGGCAAAGGGCGATAACCTTCTAATGTTGTTTTTTTTTAATTAGCCAATCCATCCAGTGGGTGGTGCACTAAGCCTGATGGGAAATTTTGAAGAAACGGGGCGTGGGAGAGCGTGATATTGGGGGACAGTAGATTTGGGGATAGAGTAGGCAACTGGGCTGAAACAAGGGCAGAGAGTGGACGTGAGATATAACGAAGTCCACTATAGTCTACTATTATTCTAGCAGTTAGTCAGAGCATAATTTTAGTAGTAAAAGTCAGCAGTAGAAATATATATAAATATATATAGAAGGCGTTAGAGACTATTGAATTATGTTATGTTATGAACTTTTGATGTAAAGATTTGATGTTATAAGATAAACATTAAGATTAAAGAAGGAACATACGAAGCCTGATTTCGACTCTTCTGTTGTTTGGTGTTTGTACGTCGTCACTGTAACTAAAAGTAAACCCAGCACGCAACAATATGTAAACAATTTATGTATACATTGTATGTAAACATTATATGTAAACATTGTATGCAAACATTGTATGATTCAAACAGGTAACGTGTATTGGTCGCACTAAATCTAGTTTGCTAATTAAGAACAATTTACACATAACTTAAAGCTTAGGTGTGATTTTCAGCGCGAAAATGACTTTACACTTTGAGCGTGTTGGTCATATCGAAGTAAAAAACGAACAAACAGGTCCAGTTTATACCTCACACATTGGGTCATTGGGTGTCCAGTCGGCGAGCTCTGCATAAATGTTCCGCCTAAAGTCATAGCTATCTTCACACTGACATTGCGCCACTGTCTTGTTGACACACTTATTGTTGTAGCAACAGGGTGTGTCTCCGTTAGGATTGCAGACCGCTCTGAACAAGTCTAAGTCTTCATAGCTCAGATTACCTGTAAATATTTGATTATTTTTAATGATGTGATGGTCGTATATGTGCGCAGTTTACCACAACCTTTTATATTTGTATTGAAGTGAGTCTTTTGCTTTGTCTGTATGTATTCAGAAAACCAGAATTCACATGTCTAAATACGAAGCTATCGATAAAATAAATATTTTTTTATAATATCGCTAAAAATTTTATATCTATAATTACATGTTGGTGATGTGTATGATTGAAATGTTTGTGATGTATATGATTGAAATGTTGGTGATCTATATGATTGAAATGTTGGTGATGTATATGATTGAAGTGATTTCATCTTGTCCTTAACTAGAATTAGCACACGTATTTATGGAGTATTAGATCAAAACCTTATCTATTATGTACCGATCACAGTATATACTCACTACTTTAAAATGACCTACTTTATAATGACCTACTTAAATTGACCTACTTTATAATGACCTACTGAAAATGACCTACTCTAAAACTATGTCTAAAATACAATGACCCCCCACCTTCCAACACAACTTTACTAAAAACTAATCAAAAATATTAATAGAAATATCTCTATTATGCTTTCAGTCATTGTGTGATCTGACCTCATTTCAGTCATTTTGTGATCTGACCACATTTCATCATTCTATGAACTGACAACATATCAGTCATTCTGTGAATTGACCACATTTTTGTCATTCTGAAATCTGACCACATCTCAGTCATTCAGTGATCTGACCACATTTAAGTCATTCTAAAATCTGACCACATTTCAGTCATTCTTAGATCTGACCACATTTCAGTCATTCTAAGATCTGAACACATTTCAGTCATTCTAAGATCTGATCACATTTCAGTCATACTGTGATTTGACCAGATTCCAGTCATACTGAGATCTGACCACATTTTAGTCATTCTGTGATTGACCACATTTTAATCGTATATTGACTTACCACATTTACTGTCGTTTCTTTCTAATCCGGTTGGTATTTTGTAATAATTTCTCTGCCTCCTTATGACGACTTCTACCTTCTCTAGCTCTTTATCCCTGTAACTTCTTAAAGACCAGTGTCCACTTACCATTCGATCCAGGTCACCTGAGCAATACGTAAAATGCCCATCGACATTTAACTTTCCGTTCTGGAAACTCGTGAACCTGAAACAGCTCCACCAGGGCCATAACAACGACAATTTTAAAAGTGAAATTCCGACGACCAGCGCTAGAAGATACGTACAATTCCGAGACTTAATTGTCTGAGAAAGAATTGTCCACATCATTGGAAAACAGAAAATGTCGCAAGAAATAAAAACAAGGAGTTGTTATACCACTGAAAGAGAAGATGAAACTAATCCTGGGCAGAGACGTATTAATAAGATAATCCCTCTGCATTATCTATCCTTGTGTGTAATCATATTCAGAAAACAGTTGGCACAGCTTAATAAACTATTGGACGTGGATTCGTGCACAGTGATTTTTTTTTCCTTTTTTACTGATATCTAGGCGTTGATCGTCAATATAGGACTTTTAATTGGTTCAACAGATGTACTGCATATTAAAGTAGGATGGAATCGGATACTTTTTCATTAAATACAATTTACATTCTAAAAAAAAAAAGATTTATATGTTATAAATTATGTACACTGACTTTAATAGACAATCACAATAATATATATGAACCATTTAAAAAAAAATCATCTATATGAGCTACTCATTACCCGTTATGTTCCCAAAATTTTGAGATTTTAGTTTAAAATGTAATGGGTTTTTTTTTTCAATTTATTGGTACAATAGAGACCAACAGTTTCCTAGTTTCAATTCAATCCACTGTGAGTAGATGTGGTCTCACAGTTTCCTAGTTTCAATTCAATCCACTGTGAGTAGATGTGGTCTCACAGTTTCCTAGTTTCAATTCAATCCACTGTAAGTAGATGTGGTCTGCAAATTGGTTGTTTTGTTTTCATTGTTCTAACACCTGGTAAAAATATTAGGGCTTTTGTTGAAATATTAGGGCTTTTGTTGAAATATTAGGGCTTTTGTTGAAAAATTAGGGCTTTTGTTGAAATTTTAGGGCTTTTGTTGAAATGTTAGGGCTTTTATTGAAATCTTTCGACTCAAGCGCCATGTATTCCTTTGATATCATTAGCACTGGCTTACGAGGTGTAGCATGTTTGAAATATTTATTATAAATATAAGCTATCAATGTAAATTATCAATGTACATTATCAACATATATTATCAATATAAATAATACATTCTTATCATTATTGTAATATGTACTTATTTACTTTTCATAGTCTATATTTACACTACCAGATTTAGTACTTAGTGTTATATTAGTTCAGTCTATTTCTAATTGACTTTTTTTAAGGTGGATTTTTTATTGGCCTCTCGTTCCATGGATGAACTGTGCATACATTAATACATTGCCTGGCAATATAATCTGCTTATATAGAAATAGCATCCACAGTATTGAAATGTAGGCCCAGCCTGAAGAGAAAAGAATTGGGTTATTTTTATTGGTAGATTCACTGGACATACAAAAAAAATGAAATGGATTGTGTGGTTAGCACAATGTCCACTATCCTTGACCTTCCTAAATATAGTCATGTAACAATTTAATGCTAGGAAGTGTTGAGTCACTTACATGCCGTGCACAAAGTTTTTTGGAAGGAGACATTTAGTTCATTCATATAAAATTTTATTTCTTTTAAATCGAACTGAACAGTGTCTGATAAAGCAATACCAAATTTACTGACACACAGATGTTGGGCTTCGTCAACAAACCCACCACATTTCCATATTGTCAATAGAATCTGAAATCGAGCGTAGCTGGCAATGAAAAGGAAACAAAACTGGGAGAGATAATAAAAGAAGTAGTTACACCAGTCTCTTCTTCCGTAAAGATAATCTGTTTTTAGAGCATTTTCGAAAAAAAAATGCTCTATTGTCCCCCGTTTTGTCTGTCCGTCCGTGTACACTCTAGATCTCAACAACCATAAGTCCTAGACCCATGATGTATATATCATTTTGTAGGTCTTGGCCTGCCATGTGTACATCAAAAGTTCATTTCGCGATAGGACCTCTGAGGGCCGGGCTTCAGGGCTCCTAAGGGGCTAATATATTATATATACACCTTGTACGTTCAATAACCCGTTCATTTGGTGCGAAATACTGCAGCACGTAGTTTCACCAAGATTTATTAAGAAACTCATCAAATGAAATGGTAAGATTGTGTTCTGAGTTTAATTGAAAGTATCAGAGCTATGCAACAATTGACGGAGTTTTCGGACGATTAAATGACTATAATTTAGAATGTTTTCAATTATGAGTCCTATTTCAGTAACCACAAACCACTTGTAGTTAGATTTAAGAGACAATAATTTTTTTTCAAATATAAAGAAACGTCTTTATAATTTTTTTTTACAGATATATGCATTACACAATTGAATTTATAAACATTTCCAAAATTTACAAATATTTACTGAAAGGTCCAATCACCTACATATGATGTGACACTTATCTGTATTTTAGTTATGTCCAGTCACCTACATATGATGTGACACTTATCTGTCTGTTAGTTAGGTCCAGTCACCTACATATGATGTGACACTTATCTGTCTGTTAGTTATGTCAAATCACCTACAAATGATGTGACACTTATCTGTCTGTTAGTTAGGTCCAGTCACCTACATATGATGTAACACCTATCTCTCTTTTAGTCAATTGTGTCCAGTCGTCACGTATGATGTGACACTTATCTGTCTGTTAGTTAGGTCCAGTCACCTACATATGATGTGACACTAATACGTCTGTTAGTTAGGTCAAGTCACCTACATATGATGTAACACCTATCTCTCTTTTAGTCAATTGTGTCCAGTCACCTACATATGATGTGACACTAATCTGTCTGTTAGTTAGGTCCAGTCACCTACATATGATGTGACACTTATCTGTCTGTTAGTTAGGTCCAGTCACCTACATATGATGTGACACTAATATGTCTGTTAGTTATGTTCAGTCACCTACAAATGATGTGACACTTATCTGTCTGTTAGTTATGTCCAGTCACCTACATATGATGTAACACCTATCTATCTTTTAGTCAATTGTGTCCAGTCACCTTCATATGATGTGACACTTATCTGTCTGTTAGTTATGTGCTGTCACCTACATTTGATGTAACACTTATCTGTCTGTAAGTTATGTGCAGTCACATGCATATGATGTGACACTTATATGTCTGTTAGTTATGTGCAGTCACCTACATATGATGTGACACTTATCTGTGTTTTAGTTATGTCCAGTCACCTACATATGATGTGACACTTATCTGTCTGTTAGTTAGGTCCAGTCACCTACATATGATGTGACACTTATCTGTCTGTTAGTTATGTCAAATCACCTACAAATGATG
Source organism: Bulinus truncatus (assembly GCA_021962125.1). Taxonomy (NCBI): domain Eukaryota; kingdom Metazoa; phylum Mollusca; class Gastropoda; family Planorbidae; genus Bulinus; species Bulinus truncatus. The sequence goes on from JAGDYQ010000041.1 coordinate 1,845,125, forward strand.
TGACACTTATCTGTCTGTTAGTTAGGTCCAGTCACCTACATATGATGTAACACCTATCTCTCTTTTAGTCAATTGTGTCCAGTCACCTACGTATGATGTGACACTTATCTGTCTGTTAGTTAGGTCCAGTCACCTACATATGATGTGACACTAATACGTCTGTTAGTTAGGTCAAGTCACCTACATATGATGTAACACCTATCTCTCTTTTAGTCAATTGTGTCCAGTCACCTACATATGATGTGACACTAATCTGTCTGTTAGTTAGGTCCAGTCACCTACATATGATGTGACACTTATCTGTCTGTTAGTTAGGTCCAGTCACCTACATATGATGTGACACTAATATGTCTGTTAGTTATGTCCAGTCACCTACAAATGATGTGACACTTATCTGTCTGTTAGTTATGTCCAGTCACCTACATATGATGTAACACCTATCTATCTTTTAGTCAATTGTGTCCAGTCACCTTCATATGATGTGACACTTATCTGTCTGTTAGTTATGTGCTGTCACCTACATTTGATGTAACACTTATCTGTCTGTTAGTTATGTGCAGTCACCTACATATGATGTGACACTTATCTGTCTGTTAGTTATGTCCAGTCACCTACATATGATGTGACACTTATCTGTCTGTTAGTTATGTCCAGTCACCTACATATGATGTGACACTTATCTTTCTGTTAGTTATGTCCAGTCACCGACATATGTTGTGACACTTATCTGTCTGTTAGTTATGTCCAGTCACCTACATATGATGTGACACTTATCTGTCTGTTAGTTATGTCCAGTCACATACATATGATATGACACTTATATGTCTGTTAGTTATGTCCAGTCACCTACATATAATGTGACACTTATCTGTCTGTTAGGTCGGTCCAGTCAACTACATATGATGCGACACTTATATGTCTGTTAGTTATGTCCAATCACCTACAAATGATGTGACACTTATCTGTCTGTTAGTTATGTCCAATCACCTTCAAATGATGTGACACTTATCTGTCTGTTAGTTAGGTCCAGTCACCTACATATGATGTAACACATATCTCTCATTTAGTCAATTGTGTCCAGTCACCTACATATGATGTGACACTTATCGGTCTGTTAGTTAGTTCAAGTCACCTACATATGATGTAACACATATCTCATTTAGTCAATTGTGTCCAGTCACCTACATATGATGTGACACTTATCGGTCTGTTAGTTATGTCCAATCACCTACATATGATGTGACACTTATCTGTCTGTTAGTTATGTCCAGTCACCTACAAATGATGTGACACTTATCTGTCTGTTAGTTATGTCCAATCACCTACATATGATGTGACACTTATCTGTATTTTAGTTATGTCCAGTCACCTACATATGATGTGACACTTATCTGTCTGTTAGTTAGGTCCAGTCACCTACATATGATGTGACACTTATCTGTCTGTTAGTTATGTCAAATCACCTACAAATGATGTGACACTTATCTGTCTGTTAGTTATGTCCAATCACCTACATATGATGTGACACTTATCTGTCTGTTAGTTATGTCCAGTCACCTACAAATGATGTGACACTTATCTGTCTGTTAGTTATGTCCAATCACCTACATATGATGTGACACTTATCTGTATGTTAGTTATGTCCAGTCACCTACATATGATGTGACACTTATCTGTCTGTTAGTTAGGTCCAGTCACCTACATATGATGTGACACTTATCTGTCTGTTAGTTATGTCAAATCACCTACAAATGATGTGACACTTATCTGTCTGTTAGTTAGGTCCAGTCACCTACATATGATGTAACACCTATCTCTCTTTTAGTCAATTGTGTCCAGTCACCTACATATGATGTGACACTTATCTGTCTGTTAGTTACGTCCAGTCACCTACATATGATGTGAACACTAATATGTCTGTTAGTTAGGTCCAGTCACCTACATATGATGTAACACATATCTCTCTTTTAGTCAATTGTGTCCAGTCACCTACATATGATGTGACACTTATCTGTCTGTTAGTTAGGTCCAGTCACTTACATATGATGTGACACTTATCTGTCTGTTAGTTATTTCCAGTCACCTACAAATGATGTGACACTTATCTGTCTGTTAGTTAGGTCCAGTCACCTACATATGATGTGACACTAATATGTCTGTTAGTTATGTCCAGTCACCTACAAATGATGTGACACTTATCTGTCTGTTAGTTATGTCCAGTCACCTACATATGATGTAACACCTATCTCTCTTTTAGTCAATTGTGTCCAGTCACCTTCATATGATGTGACACTTATCTGTCTTTTAGTTATGTCCAGTCACCCACATATGATGTGACACTTATCTGTCTGTTAGTTAGGTCCAGTCACCTACATATGGTCAGACACTTATCTGTCTGTTAGTTATGTCCAATCACCTACAAATGATGTGACACTTATCTGTCTGTTAGTTAGGTCCAGTCACTTACATATGATGTAACACCTATCTCTATTTTAGTCAATTGTGTCCAGTCACCTACATATGATGTGACACTTATCTGTCTGTTAGTTAGGTCCAGTCACCTACATATGATGTGACACTTATCTGTCTGTTAGTTATGTCCAGTCACCTACATATGATGTGACACTTATATGTCTGTTAGTTAGGTCCAGTCACCTACAAATGATGTGACACATATCTCTCTTTTAGTTAATTGTGTCCAGTCACCTACATATGGTCAGACACTTATCTGTCTGTTAGTTATGTCCAGTCACCTACTTATGATGTGACACTTATCTGTCTGTTAGTTATGTCCAGTCACCTACATATGATGTGACACTTATCTCTATGTTAGTTATGTCCAGTCAGCTACATATGGTCAGACACTTATCTGTCTGTTAGTTAGGTCCAGTCACCTACATATGGTCAGACACTTATCTGTCTGTTAGTTATGTCCAATCACCTACAAATGATGTGACACTTATCTGTCTGTTAGTTAGGTCCAGTCACCTACATATGATGTAACACCTATCTCTCTTTTAGTCAATTGTGTCCAGTCACCTACATATGATGTGACACTTATCTGTCTGTTAGTTAGGTCCAGTCACCTACAAATGATGTGACACTAATATGTCTGTTAGTTATGTCCAGTCACCTACATATAATGTGACACTTATCTGTCTGTTAGTTATGTCCAATCACCTACATATGATGTGACACTTATCTGTCTGTTAGTTATGTCCAATAACCTACATATGATGTGACCCTTATCTGTATGTTAGTTATGTCCAGTCACATACATATGATGTGACACTTATATGTCTGTTAGTTATGTCCAGTCACCTACATATGATGTGACACGTATATGTCTGTTAGTTAGGTCCAGTCTCCTACATATGATGTAACATTTATATGTCTGTTAGTTATGTCCAGTCACCTACATATGATGTGACACTTATATGTCTGTTAGTTATGTACAGTCACCTACATATGATGTGACACTTATCTGTCTGTTAGTTAGGTCCAGTCACCTACATATGATGTAACACCTATCTCTCTTCTAGTCAATTGTGTCCAGTCACCTACAAATGATGTGACACTTATATGTCTGTTAGTTATGTCCAGTCACCTACATATGATGTGACACTTATCTGTCTGTTAGTTATGTCCAGTCACCTACATATGATGTGACACTTATCTGTCTGTTAGTTATGTCCAGTCACCTACATATGATGTGACACTTATCTGTCTGTTAGTTATGTCCAGTCACCGACATATGTTGTGACACTTATCTGTCTGTTAGTTATGTCCAGTCACATACATATGATATGACACTTATATGTCTGTTAGTTATGTCCAGTCACCTACATATAATGTGACACTTATCTGTCTGTTAGGTCGGTCCAGTCAACTACATATGATGCGACACTTATATGTCTGTTAGTTATGTCCAATCACCTACAAATGATGTGACACTTATCTGTCTGTTAGTTATGTCCAATCACCTACATATGATGTGACACTTATCTGTCTGTTAGTTATGTCCAGTCACCTACAAATGATGTGACACTTATCTGTCTGTTAGTTATGTCCAATCACCTACATATGATGTGACACTTATCTGTATTTTAGTTATGTCCAGTCACCTACATATGATGTGACACTTATCTGTCTGTTAGTTAGGTCCAGTCACCTACATATGATGTGACACTTATCTGTCTGTTAGTTATGTCAAATCACCTACAAATGATGTGACACTTATCTGTCTGTTAGTTATGTCCAATCACCTACATATGATGTGACACTTATATGTCTGTTAGTTAGGTCCAGTCACCTACAAATGATGTGACACATATCTCTCTTTTAGTTAATTGTGTCCAGTCACCTACATATGGTCAGACACTTATCTGTCTGTTAGTTATGTCCAGTCACCTACATATGATGTGACACTTATCTGTCTGTTAGTTATGTCCAGTCACCTACATATGATGTGACACTTATCTCTATGTTAGTTATGTCCAGTCAGCTACATATGGTCAGACACTTATCTGTCTGTTAGTTAGGTCCAGTCACCTACATATGGTCAGACACTTATCTGTCTGTTAGTTATGTCCAATCACCTACAAATGATGTGACACTTATCTGTCTGTTAGTTAGGTCCAGTCACCTACATATGATGTAACACCTATCTCTTTTAGTCAATTGTGTCCAGTCACCTACATATGATGTGACACTTATCTGTCTGTTAGTTAGGTCCAGTCACCTACAAATGATGTGACACTAATATGTCTGTTAGTTATGTCCAGTCACCTACATATAATGTGACACTTATCTGTCTGTTAGTTATGTCCAATCACCTACATATGATGTGACACTTATCTGTCTGTTAGTTATGTCCAATAACCTACATATGATGTGACCCTTATCTGTATGTTAGTTATGTCCAGTCACGTACATATGATGTGACACTTATATGTCTGTTAGTTATGTCCAGTCACCTACATATGATGTGACACGTATATGTCTGTTAGTTAGGTCCAGTCTCCTACATATGATGTAACATTTATATGTCTGTTAGTTATGTCCAGTCACCTACATATGATGTGACACTTATATGTCTGTTAGTTATGTACAGTCACCTACATATGATGTGACACTTATCTGTCTGTTAGTTAGGTCCAGTCACCTACATATGATGTAACACCTATCTCTCTTCTAGTCAATTGTGTCCAGTCACCTACAAATGATGTGACACTTATATGTCTGTTAGTTATGTCCAGTCACCTACATATGATGTGACACTTATCTGTCTGTTAGTTATGTCCAGTCACCTACATATGATGTGACACTTATCTGTCTGTTAGTTATGTCCAGTCACCTACATATGATGTGACACTTATCTGTCTGTTAGTTATGTCCAGTCACCGACATATGTTGTGACACTTATCTGTCTGTTAGTTATGTCCAGTCACATACATATGATATGACACTTATATGTCTGTTAGTTATGTCCAGTCACCTACATATAATGTGACACTTATCTGTCTGTTAGGTCGGTCCAGTCAACTACATATGATGCGACACTTATATGTCTGTTAGTTATGTCCAATCACCTACAAATGATGTGACACTTATCTGTCTGTTAGTTATGTCCAATCACCTACATATGATGTGACACTTATCTGTCTGTTAGTTATGTCCAGTCACCTACAAATGATGTGACACTTATCTGTCTGTTAGTTATGTCCAATCACCTACATATGATGTGACACTTATCTGTATTTTAGTTATGTCCAGTCACCTACATATGATGTGACACTTATCTGTCTGTTAGTTAGGTCCAGTCACCTACATATGATGTGACACTTATCTGTCTGTTAGTTATGTCAAATCACCTACAAATGATGTGACACTTATCTGTCTGTTAGTTATGTCCAATCACCTACATATGATGTGACACTTATCTGTCTGTTAGTTATGTCCAGTCACCTACAAATGATGTGACACTTATCTGTCTGTTAGTTATGTCCAATCACCTACATATGATGTGACACTTATCTGTATGTTAGTTATGTCCAGTCACCTACATATGATGTGACACTTATCTGTTTGTTAGTTAGGTCCAGTCACCTACATATGATGTGACACTTATCTGTCTGTTAGTTATGTCAAATCACCTACAAATGATGTGACACTTATCTGTCTGTTAGTTAGGTCCAGTCACCTACATATGATGTAACACCTATCTCTCTTTTAGTCAATTGTGTCCAGTCACCTACGTATGATGTGACACTTATCTGTCTGTTAATTAGGTCCAGTCACCTACATATGATGTGACACTAATACGTCTGTTAGTTAGGTCAAGTCACCTACATATGATGTAACACCTATCTCTCTTTTAATCAATTGTGTCCAGTCACCTACATATGATGTGACACTAATCTGTCTGTTAGTTAGGTCCAGTCACCTACATATGATGTGACACTTATCTGTCTGTTAGTTAGGTCCAGTCACCTACATATGATGTGACTCTAATATGTCTGTTAGTTATGTCCAGTCACCTACAAATGATGTGACACTTATCTGTCTGTTAGTTATGTCCAGTCACCTACATATGATGTAACACCTATCTATCTTTTAGTCAATTGTGTCCAGTCACCTTCATATGATGTGACACTTATCTGTCTGTTAGTTATGTGCTGTCACCTACATTTGATGTAACACTTATCTGTCTGTAAGTTATGTGCAGTCACATGCATATGATGTGACTCTTATATGTCTGTTAGTTATGTGCAGTCACCTACATATGATGTGACACTTATCTGTCTGTTAGTTATGTCCAGTCACCTACATATGATGTGACACTTATCTGTCTGTTAGTTATGTCCAGTCACCTACATATGATGTGACAATTATCTGTCTGTTAGTTATGTCCAGTCACCGACATATGTTGTGACACTTATCTGTCTGTTAGTTATGTCCAGTCACCTACATATGATGTGACACTTATATGTCTGTTAGTTATGTCCAGTCACATACATATGATATGACACTTATATGTCTGTTAGTTATGTCCAGTCACCTACATATAATGTGACACTTATCTGTCTGTTAGGTCGGTCCAGTCAACTACATATGATGCTACACTTATATGTCTGTTAGTTATGTCCAATCACCTACAAATGATGTGACACTTATCTGTCTGTTAGTTATGTCCAATCACCTTCAAATGATGTGACACTTATCTGTCTGTTAGTTAGGTCCAGTCACCTACATATGATGTAACACATATCTCTCATTTAGTCAATTGTGTCCAGTCATCTACATATGATGTGACACTTATCGGTCTGTTAGTTAGTTCAAGTCACCTACATATGATGTAACACATATCTCTCATTTAGTCAATTGTGTCCAGTCACCTACATATGATGTGACACTTATCGGTCTGTTAGTTATGTCCAATCACCTACATATGATGTGACACTTATCTGTCTGTTAGTTATGTCCAGTCACCTACAAATGATGTGACACTTATCTGTCTGTTAGTTATGTCCAATCACCTACATATGATGTGACACTTATCTGTATTTTAGTTATGTCCAGTCACCTACATATGATGTGACACTTATCTGTCTGTTAGTTAGGTCCAGTCACCTACATATGATGTGACACTTATCTGTCTGTTAGTTATGTCAAATCACCTACAAATGATGTGACACTTATCTGTCTGTAAGTTATGTCCAATCACCTACATATGATGTGACACTTATCTGTCTGTTAGTTATGTCCAGTCACCTACAAATGATGTGACACTTATCTGTCTGTTAGTTATGTCCAATCACCTACATATGATGTGACACTTATCTGTATGTTAGTTATGTCCAGTCACCTACATATGATGTGACACTTATCTGTCTGTTAGTTAGGTCCAGTCACCTACATATGATGTGACACTTATCTGTCTGTTAGTTATGTCAAATCACCTACAAATGATGTGACACTTATCTGTCTGTTAGTTAGGTCCAGTCACCTACATATGATGTAACACCTATCTCTCTTTAGTCAATTGTGTCCAGTCACCTACATATGATGTGACACTTATCTGTCTGTTAGTTACGTCCAGTCACCTACATATGATGTGAACACTAATATGTCTGTTAGTTAGGTCCAGTCACCTACATATGATGTAACACCTATCTCTCTTTTAGTCAATTGTGTCCAGTCACCTACATATGATGTGACACTTATCTGTCTGTTAGTTAGGTCCAGTCACTTACATATGATGTGACACTTATCTGTCTGTTAGTTATTTCCAGTCACCTACAAATGATGTGACACTTATCTGTCTGTTAGTTAGGTCCAGTCACCTACATATGATGTGACACTAATATGTCTGTTAGTTATGTCCAGTCACCTACAAATGATGTGACACCTATCTGTCTGTTAGTTATGTCCAGTCACCTACATATGATGTAACACCTATCTCTCTTTTAGTCAATTGTGTCCAGTCACCTTCATATGATGTGACACTTATCTGTCTTTTAGTTATGTCCAGTCACCCACATATGATGTGACACTTATCTGTCTGTTAGTTAGGTCCAGTCACCTACATATGGTCAGACACTTATCTGTCTGTTAGTTATGTCCAATCACCTACAAATGATGTGACACTTATCTGTCTGTTAGTTAGGTCCAGTCACCTACATATGATGTAACACCTATCTCTATTTTAGTCAATTGTGTCCAGTCACCTACATATGATGTGACACTTATCTGTCTGTTAGTTAGGTCCAGTCACCTACATATGATGTGACACTTATCTGTCTGTTAGTTATGTCCAGTCATCTACATATGATGTGACACTTATATGTCTGTTAGTTAGGTCCAGTCACCTACAAATGATGTGACACATATCTCTCTTTTAGTTAATTGTGTCCAGTCACCTACATATGGTCAGACACTTATCTGTCTGTTAGTTATGTCCAGTCACCTACATATGATGTGACACTTATCTGTCTGTTAGTTATGTCCAGTCACCTACATATGATGTGACACTTATCTCTCTGTTAGTTATGTCCAGTCAGCTACATATGGTCAGACACTTATCTGTCTGTTAGTTAGGTCCAGTCACCTACATATGGTCAGACACTTATCTGTCTGTTAGTTATGTCCAATCACCTACAAATGATGTGACACTTATCTGTCTGTTAGTTAGGTCCAGTCACCTACATATGATGTAACACCTATCTATCTTTTAGTCAATTGTGTCCAGTCACCTTCATATGATGTGACACTTATCTGTCTGTTAGTTATGTGCTGTCACCTACATTTGATGTAACACGTATCTGTCTGTAAGTTATGTGCAGTCACCTGCATATGAAGTGACACTTATATGTCTGTTAGTTATGTGCAGTCACCTACATATGATGTAACACTTATCTGTCTGTTAGTTATGTCCAGTCACCTACATATGATGTGACACTTATCTGTCTGTTAGTTATGTGCAGTCACCTACATATGATGTGACACTTATCTGTCTGTTAGTTATGTCCAGTCACCTACATATGATGTGACACTTATCTGTCTGTTAGTTAGGTCCAGTCACCTACATATGATCTGACACTTATCTGTCTGTTAGTTATGTCCAGTCACCTACATATAATGTGACACTTATCTGTCTGTTAGTTATGTCCAGTCACCTACATATGATGTGACACTTATCTGTCTGTTAGTTATGTCCAGTCACCTACATATGATGTGACACTTATCTGTCTGTTAGTTATGTCCAGTCACCTACATATGATGGGACACTTATCTGTCTGTTAGTTATGTCCAGTCACCTACATGTAATGTGACACTTATCTGTCTGTTAGTTATGTCCAGTCACCTACATATGATGTGACACTTATCTGTCTGTTAGTTATTTCCAGTCACCTACCCTTATACTGCACCACTCTATAGTACTGACATTACCACCCCACTGCACCACACTATAGTACTGACATTACCACCCCAATGCACCACTCTATAGTACTGACTTTACCCATTATCACAGTGTTTCCAATGGTTCTGATGTATGTTCCCCTGTGGTTGGAACTTCTGATCTCTGAACTGCTCGCGTAGACCTCGGAGAAGTACATCATTTTGTCGTTGGGGTCAAACGTGATGGCTACAGCGTTGGGTGAGTCGTTAGGGACAATGGACGTGTAGCTTTAGACAACAGAGGAAACAACAAATTATGTTAAATATGTTTAAACTAGTTTACATAGTTTTTAAAGCAGATAAACGTAATGGCAAACATATACTGATGTACTAACATTCGTACAAAGGAAACATACGATTTTGTCTCGTAGCTAACTTCCACGCACTTATCTAAATATTTTTTCAATGACGTCATCAATACTCTCCAATAAAGATATTCCATAGTTTACCAGTCATTGTACTTAGTGTACAGAACTACACCATTGAGGCTTCAATAAGTATTTCTTCCAGTGAGTAGAACTCGATAAACCATTTGCCATATTATGTTTTCGTTTTTTTTTTTAACGGTATATTTCTATCCAAGTTTTTATTTATTTCTACAGATAGAACGTATAAACCCTTGAATTAGAGAGTACACAAATACAGAAGGCATTCAGATGACGCATTTAAAAAAAATTACCTAATAGAAATGTATTTATTTATTTGTTAAAGTATTAAACAGAATTTACGCAATATTAGAATATTTAACTTTAAAAGAAAAAGGATCAAGTTTTAACATGAAATAATATAAGTAGTGGATGTAGGCAAAGAGATAACGCGATTATTTTTAACCCACTAAGAGTAAGGTTTATTAGAGAAAGATTTAGCTTGATATATTTGGAATGGGACATTCAATAAAAAGGTTTTTTGTGTTAATAAAGATTTATGTTTTAACTTGAAATTATGGGAGGAGAGAATGTGGGAAAACTAGGAAAACTGTTATGAAACTTGTTTCGCCAAATGTGTTGCAGGGAAATTTACAACTGTTTTATGTTGTATTACCAGCAACATTTTAAACCAGAAAAATGCCAGTGTTAAATTTCTATACTGGTATTTAGGTGTTGAATGAATCAATGCAATGTGCACATTTTGTTTACTTGAGCATATCTGCCACATCTATTATACATGTACGAGTCTATACCTGCCACATCTATTATACCTGTACGTGTTTATACCTGCAACATCTATTATACCTGTACGAGTTTATATCTGCCACATCTCTTATACATGTACGTGTTTATACCTGCCACATCTATTTATACCTGTACGAGTTTATATCTGCCACATCTCTTATACATGTACGTGTTTATACCTGCCACATCTATTTATACCTGTACGTGTTCAAGTCCATACGAATGAGTAGACCAGTAAATACGTCACAAAAGATCAAAAAGTTATCTATGTTGCTTTCTGTAAAAAGAGGGAAAAATTATACAAACATTAATGTAAAAAAAGAAACTGTACAATAAAACCAAACTATCTCCGATTACTATTGTCGTTGAATTTTTTTTTTATTCTGGCATGGATCAAACCTAAACAAAACATGTATACGATTAATATATGACGGCGTGGATCAAACCTAAACAAAACATGTATACTATCAATATCTGACGGCATGGATCAAACCTAAATAAAACATGTATACTATCAATATCTGACGGCATGGATCAAACCTAAATAAAACATGTATACTATCAATATCTGACGGCGTGGATCAAACCTAAATAAAACATGTATACTATCAATATCTGACGGGGTGGATCAATCACTAATAAAACATGTATACGATTAATATATGACGGCGTGGATCAAACCTAAACAAAACATGTAGGCCTTTACGATCATTATATGACGGCGTGGATCAAACCTAAACAAAACATGTAGGCCTATACGATCATTATATGACGGCATGGATCAAACCTAAATAAAACATGTATACTATCAATATCTGACGGCATGGATCAAACCTAAATAAAACATGTATACTATCAATATCTGACGGCGTGGATCAAACCTAAATAAAACATGTATACTATCAATATCTGACGGCATGGATCAAACCTAAATAAAACATGTATACGATCAATATCTGACGGCATGGATCAAACCTAAATAAAACATGTATACGATCAATATCTTGCTGCATAGATCAGACCTAAATAAACATGTCTACGATCAATATCTGACCACAGACAATGTGGGTTTATTTTGGGAATTCAAAATGAATTTTACTATGAAATTTCTCGAAGGCCGATTGATTTGAAATGTATGACAGTTGTGAATTCTGTGTTCGAGGCTAATTTCTTTTTTGGTCGAAAGGTGACGAAATCCGAGAACTGAGATTCAGATTTAGCACGGGTTCATAAATGTGCTGATTTGTGAAGTTGTTTGTTTGTTTGTGATTGTTTCCTTCAGTCCTGTGCGCTATTTTTGTAATATTTTTACAAACTTTACCAGCGAAAGCAAATACCATTCTTTGAACAGTATAAAGTTTTAGAATATATAAACAACAGATTAGTTAGTCTTTCGTTGACATTCTATTTACACCATTTTTAAAAGTTTAAATTAACTAAAGAAATATAAAACAAGATGCATAATTTTGACACTACATGGAGGTACCACGGTGATCATAGGTAGGTGACTTGAACACACACATGGGAGTCGAAAGAGAGTTTGCCTATACACGTAGTCCTCACAGTAAACATCAGTTTTCCTACACATGTATGCCCCACAGTAAACATTAGAGTTTGCCTACACATGTATGCCCTACTTAGTAAACATTAGAGTTTCCTACACATGTATGCCCCAGAGTAAACATCAAAGTTTGCCTAAACGTGTATGTCCCACAGTAAACATCAGAGTTTCCTACACATGTATGCCCCACAGTAAACATCAGAGTTTCCTACACATAAGTGCCCCACAGTAAACATCAGAGTTTCCTACACATGTATGCCCCACAGTAAACATCAGAGTTTCCTACACATGTATGCCCCACAGTAAACATCAGAGTTTCCTACACATGTATGCCCCCACAGTAAACATCAGGAGTTTCCTACACATGTATGCCCCACAGTAAACATCAGAGTTTCCATACACATGTATGCCCCACAGTAAACATCAGAGTTTCCTACACATGTATGCCCCACAGTAAACATCAGAGTTTCCTACACATGTATGCCCCACAGTAAACATCAGAGTTTCCCACACATGCATGCCTCAAAGGGAACATCCAGAGCTTGCCTACACATGTATGCGTGCCAACGTTAAACTCCAACACTTCAGAAAGTTTAAAGCCTCGGGCGGCTCACAGTTGACCCCATGCGTCGTCCTTGTGGGAGCAGTCATGGACCGCCCAGTTCTGTGGCCCGACCCACAGTCCACGATGTGGTTCTCCGTCCCAGTACAGTTGACCTCGTCCAACGAGATCAGGCCGAAACCGTTGCCTTGGCTACTTTGACCAGTGGCCTTAGCATAGGCCCTGAAACAACATAATTAGCATAACGTTTTTTATATAGGCCAGTATAATATAGATTATATAATGGTTTTATTTTTCTATTTTTGACATAAATAGAATTGTTTCTATCCTAAACATTAAAATTTATTCAAACAAACATTTTTAATGTATCGAACATTAAATAATGGAAACTGGCCTGTGTGTTTTTTTTTACAAAGAAAGTATTCTGGCTTTGTAGATATATAAATATTATTTACACTTCTTCATGTTTATCTTTTTTTATATCTGGCAATAGCAATTATTTTTTTTTGTATCAATCAATCCGTCCATCGATACAACAGACTGTCAATCTATCCATCAATCGGGGAATAAATAAAAAACAATAATAGGGATTGATATTGGGATGATCCTACCATGCTACTGATGGTCCGATGTTCTACACGGCTAATCATCACCAATGGATTCTACTATTGGCAAATATGCTTTATGGGAAACGCATGAAGATGGTTTACCGTGGTAATAAAAAGAGAGTGGTCAGTGCAATATGGTAAGTTCAATATGGTCAGTTCGATATGGTCAGTTCAATATGGTCAGTTCAATATGGTCAGTTCAATATGGTTAGTCTATAATGGCCAGTACATTATCGTCAATGCAAATTGGTCAGTCTACAATGGTCAATACAATATCGTCAAAGCAAAACGGTCAGTCTACAAACGTCAATTCAATATGACCAGCTCAGTGACTGACTTGGAGAAACCCATCATGTGACAGACCACCTTGGCGTCGTTGTCGTCCCAGTGGTCATCGCATATTGTCCCCCACTGGCTGTTGGCGAAGATCTCAATGCGCCCGCTGGTGGCGTCCCCTTGACCCCCCATTCTGACGAAGACGTGGCTGGGGTCAAAATGTACCGGTGAGGGCGTGGTGACACCTTTGAGGGATAGTAAAAAAAACTAATAGATAGACTATTCAATACTTGAAGAGTAGACAGTCCAACAAACTAAAATACCGATAAACCATAAAAATAACATTTGGATCTTTGCCCTTCCTCTAATTATTCTTGATGTACCTTTTCACTGAATTTCACAAATAAATGTCAGGCGATGTGATAAATTACATGAGGGTTTATTTATGACAGATGTATTATTATATGATACACAGACAACGAAACGAACATTTCAATGTAAAAAGAAAGTTTTCTAGCTTAGGAAAGACTACTATTAGATCCAACTGTATGAATGCATTCTCTCATTAAAATATGCAGTTTTGTATGATTGCATTCGCTAATTACAATCTTCAGTTTTGTATGCATGCATTTGCTAATTACAATCTTCAGTTTTGTATGATTGCATTTGCTAATTACAAATTGAAGTTTTGTATGAATGCATTCGCTAATTACAATTTTCAGTTTGTTTGAATGCATTCGCTAATTACTATCTTCAGTTTTGTATGAATGCTTAAATCACTATCACCTAATAAACTGAAAGTTCCTTTAGCCCTAAAAGGTCACTGTATTAATTCACAACTCAACTACCCCAACATAGATCCACACTGCTCACTATCACCTTATAGCTCACAATATTAGTACAAGCGATGTTACATACCTGCCAGGTCTGTTCCGTACTTGTGAACTCTGACATCTGATAGTTCCCTAAAACTTGGTGGCCCGACCACGGTCTGTCCGCTACCATCTTTTCTTATTCTCATCAAAGTGCTTTGATAATAGAAACATACACACACATAAAGGAATAAGTTCAAATAAGTAAACTGCAAACCAAATATCTGCTGTCTGTTCCGTTCACTGACTTTCTTCCGTCTTACTTAATCTGTGGTTCTGTCGGTGACATATTGTCGTCTTCTTACTCTCTAAAGCAGTCATTTTACTACATGTCATCTAATTACTCTATATTCCAGTCATTTTACTACATGTCATCTAATTACTCTATAGCACAATCATTTTAGTGGCGTAATGTCGTTTTATTTAATTTTTAATCCAACTTTTATACCAAGTCATCTATTTACTCTCTATTCCAATTTACCACATTTCATATAAATAATCACTAGTCAAATTATTTTACTACATGCTATATACGTACTCTCTACGCCAACCAATTTACTACATGCTTTGTACTTACTCTCTATTCCAGTCCGTGTAATACAAGTAATCATCAAAAACGTCAATGGAGAACAAATGTGCCCCAGCATCTTTAAATATTTCTCTTCTACTTGTGCCCTGTAGTGTGATGGTCTCTATCGTACCCAGAGACCCATCAACAAAGTACAACTTGTTGGCTACAGTTTGAATAGAGTTGAGGTGAGCTAGTCAGTGGTTTAAATGTAAAATATGCAATGACAGTAGTAAACAGTTGCGCAACTAGGGGGGGGGGGCATTGGCCCCCTCCGAAATAGAAAAAAAATATTAAAAGATTAGACCAAAATTAATTTTAAAAAAATACAAATATATAAATAATGTGATTTTTTAATACAAGTGACTTTTTTTTGCCCCCCCCCCCACCACCACCACCTGAAAGTTTGGTCATTTTTAAATATTCGCTTATCAATATGCCAGTGTTATATCTTTTCTAGATATATCTTTCTTTAGTTTTGCTAAATAATATTTTATTGCAATATCTAAATACAGATTGACGATACCAGATATTACTGAACTGTTTGGAAAACGGCACCAACAAATACGTAAATATAACGGGTCAGATCATATAAATTGAATTGCCTTACATAATAGCGTGGGTGTCAGAAATAAATAAAATAATTAACCCATATTCTGCTGACGCATTTATTTAGTTAATAAACTGTATATGTGTATATGATACAAGCTATTCTAATAAAAGTCGATTTAATATTAACTATTTTGATAATTCTTTTCTTCTAAATATAAAATGAAATATTTTCCCACCATTGTAGTCCACAGCGAGTCCATTTGGCCACTTTATGTTCGTGTCCACCAAAGTTTTTCGGTTGCTGCCGTCATAATTGGCGGACTCGATCTTTGCTTGGGCCCCCCAATCGCTCCAGTACACGGTCCTGTAAAGTCACGGCAGGAGTAAATCAAACAAAAAAACAATCAGAACTCAAAATGCAAATGTTCTTCTCGTCATTTAATCATTAATCAAGTCAAGTCTCCAACAATGAAAGACCACAGTCCGAGGCTAAGTATGGATGCCAATGATATATGACAATTAGAATCACGATGCTAATGCCATCAAAGCCACTGGACAATTTATTTTGTTTACCAGCCAGACATTAAAGTTGGACATAAAGTGTGTATGCCACAATGTTAAAGTGCATGTTAAACTATTTCAGTGTGGATTTGGAATGTATCGATGTGTACTTGTAAGCAAGGGGGAAATAGTTGAAAGAATTAACTGAACAAGTTAAGAATAACTTACTGTTGTGTATTAGTTTGAGAGTTGCGCAGCAAAATGTCTGCTGTCAGACTATTATATGTGGGTGTAAGAACTGTGTTTGGTCAGTTAGCGTGTTTGACCTGCAAGGCGTGGGTTTTATCGTAAAAAGGGTGGAAGATCAATTTCGTGAATGGAGAGTGACCGGAGTGACCAGTGTGACCTTAGAGCTCGGCTGTATTTGTTTGAGGAGATCAAGGGGGGTTAGGAGGGAAGGTGGTTTTATGTATATAGACTGATTGTTAACGCGCTCAAATATATATATGTATATAGACTGATTGTTAACGCACTCAAATATATATATATATATATATATATATATATATATATATATATATATATATATATATATATATATATACTAGTTGCAAGTACCCGGCTTTTGCCCGGGTTTAAAATAAGGTTTTCTGTTTACCTTCTGTTTTCTCCCTACCCCCTCTCTCCCTTCCTCTCTCTCTCCCTCCCTCCCTCCCCCAACCTACCCCTTTCCCTCCCTCTCTCTCCCTCCCTCCCTCTCCCATCTCCCCTCCTTTCCTCCCTGTCCACCCCCTCCCTCTCTCCCCTTCCTCCTTCCCTCTCTCCTCCCTCCCTGCCCCCTCTCCTCTCTCTCTTTATCTCTTCCTCCCATTTCCCTGCCCTCCTCTCTCTCCCTCTCTCCCCTCTCTCTCCATCATTCCTTTCTCCCTCCCTCCCCCTCCCACCCGCCATCTCTCCCTTCCCCTCTCTCTCCCCCTTCCTCCCTCCTTCATTCCCTCTCTCTCATTCCCTGCCCCCTCACTTTATCTCTCTCCCTACCCCCCCTCTCTCCCTCCCTTCCTTTCTCTTTCCTTCCCTCCCTTTCTCTCTCCCTCACTCATCTCCCTCTCCCATCTCCCTCTCTCCCCTCTTCCCCCTGTCCATCCCATTCCCTCTCTCTCTCCCACTCCCTCCCCTCCCTCCCTCCTACCCTCCTTTCCTCTCTCTCCCCCTGCCCCCTCTCTCTTTATCTCTCTCTCCCTGACTCCCTCCCCCTCCCTCTCTCTCTCTCTCTCTCTCTCTATATATATATATATATATATATATATATATATATATATATACTTATTATTATGGCTTCACACTTCTTCTAAAATCCTTCTTCATTCCTTTACCTTCCTCAAACTGTACAAATCAGGGAGCATGAAAAAACAACAACATTTCTTTGCAGCACAAAGGAACTATACAGCACAAGCGCGCAAGTTCTATTCGGCTTTATTAGTAGGAAAATTTAAAAATGTATTATCGGGAAATGACATCACAGAGGAATTTTATCTATGGCACTTAAATCGAAATTACTTTAATATAGTAAAATACTAAAATAAAAATAATTAATTACAACTAAACTACCCATCGAGATGAAACGAAACCTGTCCTATAACCTTCCCCATGTAATTATGTGTATGTGTAACAAATTTCACGTTATTATTTTGTCTGGATCTTGAGTTATAAGGGAACAGACAGACAGACAGACAGACAACAAATGCGTCTTATAAGTATAGACTAGTTGCAAGTACACGGCTTTGCACGGGTTTAAAATAAGGTTTTCTGTTTACCATCTGTTTTCTCCCTACCCCCTCTCTCCCTTCCTCTCTCTCTCCATCCCTCCCTCCCCCTCTCTCCCTTTCCCTCCCTCCCTCTACCTCCCTCTCTCCCATCTCTCTCCCATCTCCCTCTCTCCCCTCTCCCCCTCCTTCTTTCCCAACGTCCATCCTCCCTCTCTCCTTCCCTCCCCTCTCTCCCTCCCTAACCCCTCTCTCCCTCCTTTCTCCCTCCCTCCCCTTTCCACCTCTCTCTCTCCCTCCCCCTCTCTCTTCCTTCCTCCCTCCCTCATTCCCTCTCTCTCCCTCCCTGCCCCCCTCACTCTTTATCTCCCTCCCTCTCTCCCACCCTCTCTCTCCCTCCCTCCCCTCTCTCTCCCTCCCTACCCCCTCTCTCCCTCCCTTCCTTTCTCTCTCCATCTCCCCCTACTCCCTCTCCCATCTCCCCCTCCTCCCCCTGCTCCCTCTCCCATCTCCCCTCTCTCCCCCTATTCTCCCTCCCTCCCCTTTCCACCTCTCTCTCTCCCTCCCCCTCTCTCCCCCCTTCCCTCCCTCCCCCTCATTCCCTCTCTCTCTCCCTCCCTGCCCCCTCACTCTTTATCTCTCTCTCTCCCTCTCTCCCACCTTTCTCTCTCCCTCCCTCCCCCTCTCTCTCCCTCCCTACCCCCTCTCTCCCTCCCTTCCTTTCTCTCTCCATCTCCCCCTACTCCCTCTCCCATCTCCCTCTCCCCCTGCTCCCTCTCCCATCTCCCTCTCTCCCCCTCCATTTCTCCCTCCCTGTCCATCCCCTCCCTCCTCTCTCCCCCTCCCTCCCTCCCTCCTACCCTCCTTTCTTTTCTTTCTCTCTCCTCCTGCCTCCTCTCTCTCTCTCCTTATCTCTCTCCCTCCCTCCCTCTCTCTCTCTCTCTCTCTCTCTCTCTCTATATATATATATATATATATATATATATATATATATATATATATACTTATTTTTTTGTCTTCACACTTCTTCTAAAATCTTTCTTCATTCCTTTATCTTCCTCAAACTGTACAAATCAGGGAGCATGAAAAAACAACAACAATTCTTTGCATCACAAAGGCACAATACAGCACCAGTGCGCAAGTTCTATTCGAATCGGGAAATGATGTCACAGAGGAATTTTATTTATGGCGCCGTCGAGATTACTTTAATATAGTAAAATACTAAAATAAAAAAAATAATTACAATTAAACTACCCATCGAGATGAAACGAAACCTGTCCTATAACCTTCCCCATGTAATTATGTGTATGTGTAACAAATTTCACATTATTTGGTTATCTGGATCTTGAGTTATGAGGGAACAGACAGACAGACAGACAACTAATGCCTCTTATAAGTATATAATATATATATATATCACCAATTTCAACTCCAAACTACGTGCCTTATAGCCGGTCCGGGTACCGGGCCTTTGTTTATTAATAATACAATAAATATCAATGTTCCTGATGTGCATTTTACTTCGCAATTTAAACTTAGATGTTTGATCTCTTAATTATAATTTAGATAAAAATATCAAACATATCAATTTCTTTGATGCGCATCTATTATTACATCAAGTTGTT
Source organism: Bulinus truncatus (assembly GCA_021962125.1). Lineage (NCBI taxonomy): Eukaryota > Metazoa > Mollusca > Gastropoda > Planorbidae > Bulinus > Bulinus truncatus. The sequence goes on from JAGDYQ010000041.1 coordinate 1,865,145, forward strand.
GATCATAAAAAAAAAAGAAAAGACGTGAACTTTGACTTAATTGTCACTAAATACCGTGATACGAAATTAAGGTTTCAAAACACAAAATAAAAGAAAAACTTTTTATGACAGTGACCAGAGACGTAGCGAGGGGTGGCCAAGGGGGGAATCATGTCCGGGCGTTACTCACAAAGGGGCGCTAAATGGTATATCTAATACATAATCGTCTAACCTAGGCGTACGTTCGACCGTGTGTAAAACTTCAGCGGCTAAAAATAGTCTGGGGTATTCCAAAAAACTTTATTCTATTTATGTGGGAAAGGGGAGTTAACACTTGATCGGCTAAAAATAGTCTGGGGAATTCCGAAAGTGGACATCTAAACACAACAATGATTTCTTATTATATCTTAGGTAGCACAGCCAGCTTCAGCAGTCTTTCAAACTAGTATATACATATACAGGAGACAGAGAGAGAGAGAGAGAGAGAGAGAGAGAGAAATTTGGGAAATGCTGAAATTCTTACTTTGATCTAGGGTCAAGTACGATTCCTCTGGGGTTATCCAGGTTGGACGAGACGACCTGAGTCAAGTTTGACCCATCCATGTTCATTGAAAAAATGACGTTGTTGCCGTCATCAGTGAAGAAAATCAACCTGTTGAGTGGATCGACCTGGATCTTATCCACCCTGGAGTCTGTGGATGTGTAAACAGATCAACACATTGAGGTCATGATTGTGATTCTACGTCATCACTCACTCATTGAACACATTGGCCTTACATAGATCACGACTTATAAATTAAATAAGACCTGACTCACTTATGTCCAGCTGTCTGACCACTCGTACGTCAGTGCCGTCAAACTTCATGCTTATAATCTGCAACAGCCTTGAGTCGACGAAGTAGATTCTTCCAAGACTGGGGTCGTAGTCAAAACTCTCCGGGGAGTACAGCTGACTCAAGGGGATCGGGGTGAAGGACATGGTCCTCAGGTTCATTCTAAATATCATCCCTCCGAACCCCGTGTCCAGCAGGAAGATGACGTCATCTTCTGGTGTCACTGTAAAATAATAACAGAGCAGCATTGGCTATCAGCCGACGTGTACATATTATCGCATTTATATAAGTAAAGTAAAAGTAAGTAAAGTTCCCTTCTTAGCCCTAACGGGCCTTCGGGGCAGATGAAGTGTAGAATTCATCTGTTTCTATAACCTCGGCATATGAAGGGATTGTGTGGTTAGCACAACGCCCAGCCGCCTTTACTTCCCCAACTTAAAGTCAGGTACCCATTTAAAGCTGGGTGGACTTGTGAGACGACTTTGCACCAAATTTCACCTGGAAAAATTCCATGGGCCTCACCGAGGATTGAACCCAGGACAGTGTCTAATGTGTATTATCATTTTTTATGTTTAAGTATGTATGATCTTTGTAGGTGTGGCTTAAACAGTTATTGGTTACCTGAGGAGCACGTGATGCCAGCGTCCTGGTTGTGTAGACACTGGGTCACGCCCCACTGGTCATGCTGACATTGGTACAAGCTGGGCTCCGACCCGGTACAGGTCACGTTGGTCAGCCAGATACTGTTCTGACCAGGCACGAACGCCCCACCACCGATCGCTTGTGCACCGTTACTGGACACAGAAAAACAAATAAGCTGTTAATAGCTTCTAATATAGAACAACCTTATAATAAAAAATTAGAACGTCCATTCTATGTGGATTGTAGATTCAAGAGATCATCATCACAATGACATTAAGGGAGATAACTTCAAATTTTATGGTAAACAAAAAAACAACTGATTTTTTAATTATTTTTTTTTTTTACTGTATCAAAAAAAATATGGATTGTTATTTAGTACGTTACTAACAAAACATGTTCCAAATATGTTTAAGATTTATCCAGTAGTTTTTTAAATGTTTCATTTTGTGAATATAATTAAAAAAAATTATACACATTTTTTTATATTAGCAACTTTAAAAAAATTAAAATATTGTTTGGTCATTTATTAAGATGCGTTGAGAGAAAAAGCCGAAAATGATTTTCATGTCACTCAATAAATTTAACAAAATACTTTCGTGGACACTTAACGGTGAAAGCTGACAGAAGGAAACGGGCGTCTGAGATCTGGTCCATGTGACGGCTGTTTTATGTCCATACTAACAAATGTGTCAAATAAATGATTACCAGCAATGTACAATGAAAAGGATGGTCGTGTGGTTAAGTGCTCGACTGTCAACCTGAGAGTCACCGGTTCCATCCCTGGTGAAGACCAATCAATAGTTCAGGTCATGGTGGTTAAAGTTATCGATATATCACCCGTAGTGCCTCCATTGCCATTGCACTATCGGCTAGGTTGGTTATGAAAAAAAAGGGCTCATCCTTACAGGGGCGTCACACACAGCTAAAGATCGAGAGCTGACCTCGTTCTGTCATGTTTTAACTACAATACCCTTTTTAAATTTATGAAAACAGAGCACCCATAGATAATCACGCAGAAAACTCGTTTCCCAATAAGGAATGGACAGGCCAAAATTTAGCGACTCTGCTAGTGAATCTGACCAACAATGATTGGTACGGGGGAGATCTACTGACAGCTCTGTGCCCGACTTCACCACACAACGACATACAACTCGTTTGAGGGACAAATGAATTAATGACAAGAGTTGTTTACCCTTGGTATCCCAGCATTATGCACACAACTTGAGCGTCATTGTTGGTCCAATGGTCATCACAAATACTCCCCCACCGGCCGTTGAAGAAGACCTCTACTGTCCCCTCGTAGGCGTTGCTCCCTCCAACTAGTCTGACGTAGATGTCCGAAGATGCTGGTATACTGTCCGTCGGTTTTTCTGATAATACAAACAATACCAAACGAAGATAAATACATACATACATATATATATATATATATATATATATATATATATATATATATATAACTCTTTTCTACATATAAGCTGTTTTTGTTTTTTTTAAGCATACGAAAGAATAAAAATCCGAGGACTATAACATAATAATAGCGATGTGGGTCCTGCGTTAAATCGTAAGCGGAATACAATAATTCAAAATGGCGTCCTGTCCGCGCCTCGATTCGATAAATGATTTTTTTTTTAAATCTACAGTGTTGAATAGTTTCTGTTTTATTTCAACATGAAACGCAAAGGCCAAAATGTGAAAAGTGTAATAAAATCATGAAAAGATCGGATCTGGCCGAAAACCAAAAATAACAGCCTACTGAAAAAACCTCAATGCTCAGGTTTTGCAGGTACAGCCAGTATTTAATATTATAACTAACGTGATCGCAAAAATAAATTATTATGTTTATATATTTTTCTCGCAATATGTCAAGCAGTGTTGTTTATAGACATACATGTATTACTTCTAGTATACCTTGTTTAATTTAACACTGAATAGCACTGAATAGAGTGGGAAGATCTTCTTACTGTAAATGTTTTGATACGTTTATTTCATGTCATAAATTACCAGAGATACAAACTGGCCTCAAACAGTCAACGGTCAGTTTATAGGATAAAAAAAATGACACTAAGTTAACAGATGCTCACTTGCCTATATCAGTGCATATCATGAGATTACAGCTGTCCGTGTTGCAGCATTTGTTGCACAGAGTGACGTCACGCTTTGTGCGGTCAGCTGACGGTCTCGTCTTGACATTTCTTTTTTTGCCGATAATGACGTCAGAGCCACCGATCGCGTCGCACACCTGGAACATACAACATTGTACTGGAGCATATAACATTGTACGTGAACTTATAACATTGCAATGGAACAGAAAACATTTTGTTGGAACATATAACATTAGCCTGTCTTTATACAATATGTATTAGTCTATCTTGCAAGAGTATTTATTGGTCTATCATGATATTTATCAACAATATTGCTACAATGCCTATTATTCTACAACTAGTATTGCCCGTTGTATTCGCAACCAAAGGTTTTATCTCAATAAAATGTTTAATATGAGAATAATTGTTTAAAAACTACAACACGCAAACTGGCAGCAAGACCAGAAGCATATAGTTAGCAATGTAATATTCACAACTGGCTGATTATGTGTCGCGCTTTTTTTTTACAAATTGTATACATTTAAATTAATAAAAGATTGTACCATCGGGAAATGACGTCATAGAGGATATCCCAAGTGAAGATTTATTTATAGCGACATCGCATTTTGCTCGGACGCACGCCAAGTATAGCACTTTATTAGTAAGAAAATAAAAAATAAAAATTAGCCATCGGGAAATGACGTCATAGAAGAAAAATATTTACCACGTGAACCTGTTAAGCTATCAGAAAAAAAAATTATATTTAAAGAAAAATAGAAGATTAGATAAATTCAAAGATTACACTTGTGCTGTATTTGCCGTACTCTAACAAAATAGCTCTCCATTGTGTTTTGTTTGAGTTTAAATTTGACGCACTCCTGTGTTTTATTTACCTGTTGCTTTTCACAGCCCATGTTGTAATATTCACTCAAACCGCCGCTTAACTTTTTCTCTATGAAACACAACTGATAGAGAAAACAAAACAAATGTGATTTATAAAGATTTAATGAGTTGGTTAAATATGTGTCATTGGAAATGTCATTAAATATGTGTCATTGGAAATGTCATTCGCTTCAATACATTAGCTAATGTGGATGAAAGTCTATTCATGGAATAAAGTTAATTTGGTTTGTTATTTCAAATGCAAAATTATAAATCAAGTACAAGTTTGATTTCGCTTTTCAAGTATAGACTTCAAGATAAATCTACAATATCTTAGAACAGGGAGGATCGGCACAGACTGTATGAATCGTGGGCCGCTACGGGTTCTTCAATAACATGGACGATGGATGGAGTGATTTTTTCTAAAGTAAAGCTAATACAAAAAAGACGTCATAAAAGAACAACTGTTTCAACGAGGACCAGAACTTAATACAAGGAATGCCGCATTCGTCCTGTTCGACGTAGTTGACCTGGTGAAGACCCGAGTCAAAGTCAAGGTTGGGCCAGCAAAAATTACAAGTGAAGGAGAAAACAGAGGTTAATAGAGAAATAAAAAAACACCAGGTGTAGCATAACGTATTCGAAATCTGTGTATAATGTATCAATGTAGCCCCAAGGTGGAAGGGGATGTATCAATGTAGCCCCAAGGTGGAAGAGGATGTATCAATGTAGCCTCACGGTGGAAGGGGATGTATCAATGTAGCCCCACGGTGGGAGGGGATGTATCAATGTAGCCCCACGGTAGAAGGCGATGTATCAATGTAAACCCATGGTGGAAGGGGATGTATCAGTGTAGGCTCACGGTGAAAAGGGGGATGTATCAATGTAGCCCCACGGTGGAAGGGGATGTATCAATGTAGCCCCACGGTGGAAGGGGATGTATCAATGTAGCCCCACGGAATAAGGCGATGTATCAATGTAGCCTCACGGTAGAAGGGGATGTATCAATGTAAACCCACGGTGTAAGGGGATGTATCAATATAGCCCCACAGTAGATGGCGATGTATCAATGTAGCCCCACGGTGGAAGGGGATGTATCAATGTAAACCCACGGTGGGAAGGGGATGTATCAATGTAGGCTCAACGAAAGAAGGGGTGTATCAATGAGGCCCCACGGTGGAAGAGGATGTATCAATGTAGCCCCCACGGTGGAAGGGGATGTATCAATGTAGCCCCACGGTAGAAGGGGGATGTATCAATGTAAACCCACGGTGGAAGGGGATGTATCAATATAGCCCCCACAGTAGATGGCGATGTATCAATGTAAACCCACGGTGGAAGGGGATGTCACTTATCAATGGAGCCCCCACGGTGGAAGGGGATGTATCAATGTAGCCCCCACGGTGGAAGGGGATGTATCAATGTAGCCCCACGGTGGAAGGGGATGTATCAATGTAGCCCCACGGTGGAAGGTGATGTATCAATGTAGCCCCACGTTGGAAGGGGATGTATCAATGTAGTCCCAAGGTGGACGGGGATGTATCAATGTAGCCCCACGGTGGAAGGGGATGTATCAATGTAGCCCCACGGTGGAAGGGGATGTATCAATGTAAACCCACGGTGGAAGGGGATGTATCAATGTAGGCTCACGAAGGAAGGGGATGTATCAATGTAGGCTCACGGTGGAAGGGGATGTATCAATGTAGCCCCACGGTGGAAGGGGATGTATCAATGTAAACCCACGGTGGAAGGGGATGTATCAATGTAGCCCCACGGTGGAAGGGGATGTATCAATGTAGCCCCACAGTGGAAGGGGATGTATCAATGTAGCCCCACGGTGGAAGGGGATGTATCACCGTAGCCCAACGGTGAAAAGGGGTGTATCAATGCAGCCCCAAGGTGGAAGGGGGTGTATCAATGTAGCCCCAAGCTGGAAGGGGCTGAATTGCCTTATTGTTCCGTATGTCAACTTGAGCCGCCGCGGGGGTGAAGGGTGTGTGTCTGGGAGGGAATCCAAAGGGTGTGTGTCTGTGAGGGAATCCAAAGGGTGTGTGTCTGGGAGGGAATCCAAACACTTGATACGGGCGCTGTGCCCTAGAGGTCCATTTCGATTGTCGATCTCGATTTAAAAAAAAAAAAGCTTTTAAAATGAGAGCATACTGGGCCTGAAGCGGCCCTGTTTTTATAACATATAAGGGGCCACCGAAGTGCCTGTATCGGCCCCGTGTAAACTTAATCATGCTGTTGAATGGATTTCGTAATACATGCAGTGAATATCTACCTCGTCTCCAGCGCATTGTCCAGTGGTTGTGCACTGCCCAGGGTCGGCGACATTAGAACACTTGAAACAACCAAGTCCATACACTGGGGACCGGGGGGCACAACATGAAAATGTATAAATAATAAAAATGTATTTTTTAAATTATAAAGTTTCAGTGTTCACAATTCAAATTATCATTTGTCTTTTTCTACGTCTGCCACTCTCTACTATTAAAATCTGTAGAGATGAGATTAAACTTTATGTATTAACGCTGTGGTTTACGTAAATTAACGAATCCAGGTCACAGTGAGTGGAAAAGTGAATAATGCTGAATATTAAAAAAGAAGGACAAGAAAAATAGAACGAGTCAGCGCGATAAATCAGATTAATGGAGTACCCATCCATTCCAGTGTTATGGAGGAAATGATAACATCCATGCAATAGCTGCTTTCGTTTTCTTGAAACATTGATATTTAGATAATCGGAGAAAAAAAAAGTTCATATTTTCTAATCTCTCTATTTTCTTTGGTTAACTCTCGAAAGTGATCGAAATGTATTAGACCAAACTGACCCAAACGTATGTTAAGATATTTTGTATGCCAGATTTTTTTTCAAATACTGAACGAAATAAAATTTTACAATCCTGTTATTTAAATATTTAAATATAAAATTTCATGCTATATTAGTATTAGGCATAGTTCATACTGTTTTATGTATAAAGCATAGTTTATGCTGTATTATCTGTTAGGCATAGCTCATGCTGTATCAAGTATTAGGAATAGTTCATGCTACATTCTGTTTTAGGCGTAATTCATGATGTATTAGGAATTAGGTATTAGGCATAGCTCATGCTGTATTAGGTATAGCTCATGTTAAATTTAATAAAGCTCAAATATAGAAATGAAAATAATTAGAAGTTTTATTTGAATTGTCAGTATTTATACAACTTTCTACATTTATTAGAAAAAAAATAAAAACCAACCTGCAGCGAGTGTCCATGCCGACAGAGAAAGCCAAAAGTCTGTTCAAGACATACATTTAAATTTAGATTATTAAAAAAAAATACACTTGGAAATTACAGAATGAAGATTATAATAAATATATATACTGACTGAAATGTAAACAAAATGTTCGTCTGTCTTTGATTTACAAAATGCGCTTTAAAGTCAAGATATATTTTAAAATATGTTTCACTTTGTTTTTTTAGAGCATTGTCCCCGTTTTGTCTGTCTGTCTGTATGTCTGTCCGTCATCACCCTAGATCTCAACAACAATAAGTCCTAGACCCATGATGTATATATCATTTTGTAGATTTTGACCTGCCATGTGTGCAGCAACAGTCCATTTCGCGATCTGACCTCTGAGGGCCGAAAAAGGGGGCGTATTAAGTACCGTTTTTTACTATATAAGCTATATTAACAAAGGAGCGCCCTATATCTCAGCAACTATAAGTGCTAGACCCATGATGTATATATCATTTTGTAGGTCTTGGCTTGCCAAGTGTACATCAAAAGTTCATTTCTCGATATGACCTCTCAGGGCTGATTATAAGAGTTTCTTAGATACCGTTTTTGCTTATATTTTAAATATAAATAATAAAAGCTAATCAAAGGGGCGTAATCATAATTCAACATGATTACTTCCCTCTCTATTTGCGTACATGAAAATGCTCTAAAATGTCCTTTGTCCGAAACGGAAAAGACTTAAATTGCTTGTTTTATCTTTAAAGCCAGAACGTGTTTACTCAAATATGACATTCATTTACTTTAAAGTAATATTTCAGTCACACTGTTTAAAGTTGAGTTATCCAGGTCTACTACTACACCCATTGTCAAACTATAGTTTTTAAATCTGTAAACCTACTTACATGGATATCTTGTCATTCCAACTTATTGTACAACCTTCTCATTAATTTAATTAACACAGTACCTGCAAGACATAAAGAATGACCTATTTTTTTTTCCATGCTACACAGACCATAGTACATTGTAAATATCTAAAATTATAAGAGACATTTATCTTATCGGAAAATTATAATTAAATCAGAACACAGTTCTGTGGTGGCATGTAGGACATTGGCATAAATGTGTGCCCGATTGTAATTGAGATTACTGGAAAAGAAGATTACAATAGATCAAGGCTATTTGGACAATACCATACACAGCAGGCTTGCGGAGCCGCCATATTTTTTTTCCGGCTCCGGCTCCGGTTCCCACAAATTTGACGGCTCCGGCTCCCAATTAAGATAGTATCACACAAGACAAAAAAATGTTATAATTGCTCCACGCTAACATGCCGCTGATAAAAAGTTATGCAAATTTTGCCGCGTTCACCCCCCCATAGTCAGGAACTTGAAAAATATACGCATTGTCGGTTTTACTAACAATAAACAATTTCAGTGCATCCAGAATCATATCATTATTTTCGATCGAGGTTTCACAAGTCGCCATTTTCATAAGTAATAAAAAGTTATTTCAATGATCAAATTAGTAAATAGTAAAATGATACATTATTTAAAACATTTTAAAGACTTCAGTATTTATATTTATTATTTATAAATTCGATGTGACTATTCGGACCCGGGTACCAATAAACTCCTATTTTTATTCGGACACCGTCTCAATAAAGTCTGATTTTTATTCGGACCCGTGGCAAATATGCACTTCGCTTAGCTATACATAAACTTTATTATTGTTTTTTTTTTTTTTTAATAATTGTTTGAATTTTATGATTTAATCGTTACTCAGTGTCTAAGGCAGTGGCGTGATTTGGGGGGGCGTGCCCTCCCAGGCCCGTGGCAAGCGGGTGGAGCCAGGGGAGGCGGGCCCCCTTTGCATTTTGTCTGCCCCCCTTACGTATTTCTTCTACTTAGTAAAATGTATTACCTGGCCCCCTCTGTATTGCCTGGCCCCTGCTGTAGAGTTTTCACGCTACGGGGCGCCCCCCCCCTAGATTAAATTAATTGGTTAAATCAATGGATTTTGATGACTTAATTGATGGAAATATGAAAACCAGACGCTATCCCTTTATTTGCCCCCCCCCCCCAACATTTTTATTTGCCTCCCCCCCCCCCCCAACATTTTGGTGAAATGACGCTACTGGTCTAGGGTTCCACTAAGCGGGCAATGTAGAGGGTTTTTCATAAAGTACGCAGTTTTTTAATTGCGCAGGATTTTTTTGTTTGAAGATTCTCTGCACTGTTCCTATCATTTTCGTTATCTATTATCAGTCCGATTAGAAGACCATGTTCGTTTTTCCATTTTGTAACCACGGAGCGGTTCAGTATCGAGCAACACATTCTTATTGTGAAAACTCATTACAAAAACGGGGAGTGCTGCGCATGACTGTCCGTAAACTTCGCGCGATCTTTGGACGTGACAATGCCCCGACCGCATCAACAGTTTCGAGGTTGGTACAGAAATTCGAAGAATCTGGGTCAGTTGCAACTAGAAAATTGCCCGGTCGAAATCGCAATTTTTCGTTTCGAACGCAACAAAACATTGCGGTAGTGCAAGACAGTGTGAATGTGAGCCCCGTGAAGTCGCTTCGCCGTCGTTTGCAACAGTTGGGTATGTCAACATCTTCGTGCATCGAATTATTAAATTGAAGTATATGTTGAATGAAATTAAATAACAATTTTGAATTTTGCATCGATTTTGGCTAATTTATTGCATTTTTAAAAACTGCGTACTTTATGAAACACCCTGTATTATTATTTTTTCTGGTTCCTTCTAATAAAGTTTAAATATAGCTAAGCTTAGTGCATATTTGCCACGGGTCCGAATAACAATCGGATTTTATTGGGACCAGGGTCCGAATAGTCACAGCCTTATACATTTATCTACTATATTTCAGATATTCTGTTTATAATGAAATTGTTAAATACAGAAAGCGACCATTTTGCTTTTAGATTATTACAAATTCGCGGTCAAATAATAATACGAAATGACGCGTTCTATTTGTCGTCGTAGTAAAAATTTATTTTAAATGATTGATACAATTATTCTATGAAATAAAACTGTTTTAACTTTATATATAACAAAAAAAAATTTCGGAGGGTAAACAAGACTTAAAACGAACACAAAACGATTCCCCATTAAAGATTTCTTGTGGTGATGTGCGTGCTGTTACTGTTGTGGCGTTCGTAAAACATGACAACATTTCAAATTGTAGGAGGCAAACAATCAAACAAATTTGCAATTTTAAAGCTAAAAAAAAAAAAAATTCTGATTTAAAAAAAACAAACATTTGGGAGCCGTGGAGCCGACAGATTTTTTCGGCTCCGGCAAAAAGTAGCGGTCTCCGGCTTCTCGGCTCCGGCTACGGCGGAGCTCATCAGTCGTGGCCACCTCTGGTATAATAACACATTTGTAAAAGAAAATGTTATCTCAAGACGTAAGTCTTAGGTGTTAGATAGTTGAGAACTAAAGGGAAGGAATGTTGAAGAAGGGGGTGTCAATAAATTAAAGTCCACCATCGAGCCCCGTATAGCCGGCTCTGATTTAAAGTATACTATTTTTTACTGTTTCACATCGACCTTTTATTGTACTGATTCAGAGTATAAATAATTTGTGTGGAATTCCCGAATATTTTAAAATGGAAAGTACCGTACTATTTATAGAACTACGTCAGTGCGGAAACATTTCTTTTGAGTCAGTCATAAGGCCTTACATTTTTTCTAAGTAATTTAAGATTATTTGCGACCATTATTTCGATCGATTTCATTCGATTCACATTAAGACCTTTGCAATAAGGTAGGAAAGAACCATTTATCTCGTGGGCGGACTGTCGTAAACAATTACCCTCTTTTATAAACAATATTATTTATAGATTCTGTTTATTTGCTTGTATCAAAAGACAATGGTTTGATGCCTATTTGACTGACCAATCAGTTACTCTCCATTGTTATTTTTATTTGATTACTACAAATAAATATGATATTTAAAAAAAGAAATCTGGCATTGAAATTGTTCTACATTTTTTAAAATATAAATTTAGAATTCTTAGAACAGAAGCTACAAAATATAAATTATTTAGTTTAAATGGTTCGTACTAATGCTAGAATCTACCTGGCCACATTTAAATCTGTATCTGTAACTATCAGATAGATTGCTTATTTCTTGCTAGTTACTTCTTAAAATTTCAAAGATTTTTCACCTTTTAAGATATATCAGATAATAATTGTAGCTATTTTATCTAGCATGTGTTTAGCTATAGTTTTCATTCACAGTAATAAGTCTTAATTTTCTTAAATAACTTCGGCGAAGTCGCCATGGCATTTCTTAAACACTTCAATTATTTTGAGTCTTAAGCATGATTAAAATTATCATTACAATTAGAATACAATAAAATAATAATATAATAAAAGTTTTTAAATTTTGAAAATTAATTTTTTTCAATCAAATAATTATAATTTTATGATTAGCAATAAATATTTTCTTTTCTTTTACCGGAGTAAAAAGTAAAGTTCCCTTAGCCTATTAGCCCTAACAGGCCATCGGGGTAGACGAAGTGTAGAATTCATCTGTTTCTATAACCTCGGCATGTAAAGTGATTGTGTGGTTAGCTCAATGCCCAGCTGCCTATACTTCTCTTACCTAAGTCAGGTACCCATTAAAGCTGGATGGACTATTTGTGGGATGACTTTGAAACACATTTCACCTGGAAAAACTCACATGGTACTCACTAAGGATCGAACACAGAACTCTCAGGTAGACAGTCGAGTGTCTACACCACTCAGCCACCCGTTCCACTACCGGAGCTAAAAAAATCTAAAACTTTGCAAAATACTTTAAACACTTTTTCAATAAAGTTATATATAAGATAATTTATGATTTATTTTTTAGCAAGCTTTTAAGAAAAGAAATATTTTATATCTTTTGAATTGACAATGTTAATTACATTTTTTCCTTAGTTCTGACTAGATTTACATTTATTTTCACATTTTGTTCAATTTAATCTCTTTTAATTTTATATAAATATTTTATTGTTGATTGGTATGAGAAATGTATGTTATTTTTTAAATCTTTATGTTTTATTTTCAAAATTATGTTTTATTTTGTTAAATATATATTATATATATATGTTATTTTAAAAAAGAATGAACTGTGTAGCCCTTGAACAAGTAGCTTATCTACATAATAGGGGATTAGGCGACAAAAAACATTTATATGTCCAACCCTGCATTTCCCATTTTAATGTGTAGGTATAAACAGTTTGTTTTGTAAAATAAATAGAAGTATAGTTATAATTTGACTTTTATAGATTATCAATCATTTAATTAAAAATTAAAATGTTGTCAAACTCATTAGAGGTTTGTAAGCCCACATTTGGTTCATAACTTTTACTTTAAGAATCAATAATTTATTCCATATCTAAATCAATGGTTCATAAATGCCAATTTCAAACGATATTGTTTAAGTGTGTATTATTAAAACTAGGCTAAAGTTATCACTTTTCACTTTTATTTAAATTTATAAATTCCATTAATATTATTTTTTAATAATTTATAAACTTTTAATTGTAAAACAAATCATTCAAATGAAGCAAAAAAAAATCATTAAAAAATGAACCGTGTATTTTGAAAAGGATGTCTAATTATATAATATATTCATTTTAACATTAGCGAGTAAATAATAATATTTTATCTCATAATTTTTCAAAAGTATAAAAATGTTTCATTAAAGTAAAATAGGATAATATTATTTCTTCAGGTTATTAACATTTATGACAAGTCTTATTGTAGAGGTTTTATTATCTATCATGCAGTCTACAAGACTTAAATAAATTGAATGTTTTATGTTATGAATGAAAATGTTATTTTAATTAACTTGGCCTGATAAGAAAGTCAGCCATAAAAAAAAATAATAATGCATTATTATTTAGAAAGAAAATAAGTGAAATGTTTACTTTGGATATGCTTTCAATGACTAGAAGACAAACACTTTTTGAATTACAAAGTAGCTAAAAACATTTTTCAATTTATGATATAGTTTATCTCAATTTTTTAAAATGCTAACATTTGTTTTTTTTTTAAAGAGAATCTCAAATTATTTTTTGTTTTAAATATCAATATTCAAGTAGACAGCAACTTGAAATGTAAAAGATGTTTCCAATATTGTTATTATATTTGTCTTTAACCTTTAGGCAGATATTCAGTCATTATTCGATATGATTGAAAATGATAAAAAATAGGCATATGTTATACATTATTTGTGTAAAGATTAATACAAGTTGGTATAATACCTGATATTGATGTATTCTTTTTTTAGCTGAGTTCCCAAGTCTCTTATTAGACAGTGTAACTGACACAACGTAAAGATACACTAGGAGTTAAAATATATTTTATAAACAAAAATATGTCACTGGTGTAATATAAAACATACTATTTAAATACATATTCTGATTTTTTTAAAATTAAAAATCTTGACATTATTTATGGTTTATTTTATACATTTTTAGGCGATAAAAAAAACTCAGATGTCAGAAGTTGGAGAAATTGAATGACTGAAATAATAGAAAATTAATTTAATGGTAAGTGGTTTTAGTACAGGAATTGTGTCTTTATTTCTACATTTTTGTAAAGAAGTTTTTATTCAAATATTTAATGTAACTTTATATTGAGATATATTTATTTCAGTTAACTAGCCTGAGTTGAAATAATATCAGTTGTAAACTATAATATTATTTATATGAATTATTGATTTGTTTATTTTAGATTTAAAATTGTGTTACAGTTGAGGTCAAAAGTCAAATGGTGGACAGTGAAACTCACACAATGGACAATCAACTTTATGGTAAAATCAAACTCAATTTATCAACATTGTTTACATTGTAATAATATAACAGACATAATGTGTGGACATGATATCTTTAATATTGTAATGTTTGGCTTGTTGAGTTTTTTTTTTTATTTTACAATTGTAAGTTGATTTGTCTGTTCCAGGTGATCATGAAACTCAGGTGTCAGAAGGTGGAGAAGCTGATCTACATAAACATCTTATTAGCTGTAAGAAGAATCCAGGTCATACACAGTTTATACCTGTTGATACATTCACCTTAAACCATCTACATGAAGGTCATCGTGACAATGATTTGTATGAACTGATCAAAGCTACAGCTGGCCTGACAGTCAGAGTTGGTGTTAATATAGCCAGTCCACACAGACCAGAGTTTTGGCCAAAGACAAAAGTTTCATATCCATTTTACAACATGGGAGGCAAAACAAACTTGAGATGTGGAAGTGGGTTGGTGGGTGAAGTTATAAAGTTTACAGATGAAGTTAGTCAGATATATATGAAGAACTACACAACATGTTGGTGTAAACAATGTCAACATTCAGACAGAGCCAGCCACGTGTGGTGGGAGTTTGATGTGTATACAGCCACACATGTTGTGTTTGATGACATTGAGGCCAGCCACACGTCCTTGAGATTGTTTTATGATACAGAAGACAGTCCAGTTGTCAGTATTGATCAGGTCAGTGTTGATTGTGTAGACATTGAGAGTGACAGGTGTAGGTTGAAATGTGTGACATGTGACGAAAATGTGGGAGATAAACTGGACAAGTTATGGAGACATTTTGATGTCTGGTGGAATGTCCACTACAAATACAGAGAATCTCGAGATGTGGACAAGTTGAACTTTATAGTGTCACATCCTCATGGATGTAATAAACAGGTCAGTGTTGGTAACTGGGTGGAAACAAACAAGGTGGGTGATGAGTTAAATCAATTTACCTACACAACATGTACCTGTCCAGGTAGTAGTGGAGCCAGAGTTCACTGTGTGGGGTATGCAGGTGTTGGTGGTGTGTGGTGGTATCAACCTGTCCATTGTGGGAGTTTAAATTCTAAACTTAATTACAGCGGGACTGGTCACGTCTGGTGAGTTGTTTGTAAACAAACAATATGGCGGTGTTGTATTTTATTTGTATGTCGTTGTATTATATTATGACATCAACATAAACATTTGTTGTTTGTTTATTATTGTCATCAATATATTTATTTATTCTACTGATGTTTGTTTATTATTGTCATCAATATATTTATTTATTCTAATGTTGATTGTTTATTATTGTCATCAATATATTTATTTATTCTACTGATGATTGTTTATTATTGTCATCAATATATTTATTTATTCTAATGTTGATTGTTTATTATTGTCATCAATATATTTATTTATTCTAATGTTGATTGTTTATTATTGTCATCAATATATTTATTTATTCTAATGATGATTGTTTATTATTGTCATCAATATATTTATTTATTCTAATGTTGATTGTTTATTAGGCCTATTGTCATCAATATATTTATTTATTCTAATGTTGTTTATCTTCTGTATATTAATGTATCTGAACTTAAATATTTTCCCTTTTAATAAAACTTTGAATTCAGCTATAGAATGGTTTATCTTGTTTTTTTTTCTGTCAAGCAGGGGTTTTTTTTGCTCAATAAGAGGTGGTGGGTCTCTTCAATAAGAGGTGGTGGGTCTCTGAAGTTTTTAACTTTTTACCAAATGAAGAAAACTATAAGAGGTGCCGGGTTGCATTTCAGAGGTGCCGGATCGCAGATCCGGCGCGCTACATGGCAAAAAAAACCCTGCTGTCAAGTCATATTTTTGTTGATTTGTTTATCAAATCGTTTGGTAAATATTTACTGTTGTGTACAGGATCTTATCGGGCCGTTAGTTTAACGTCGTCATTAAGCCACGTGTGTCAGCACTCTGACACTATAAGGACAACACACTCGCTAATACACAGTAGCAAAACACTTCAAATATCCAAATCAGGAAAAACAAGCCAAGTATTCCCTCCATAATGATGCTCATATTCTTTAATATCAGAATACTAAAATACTAATTTAACAATAATAATCATTTACCATCCTCGTTCATTACCGATGCATGCGTTCAACAACAGTACCTTGGTGGTATTCCCATTCTTACTTTTTACATTTATCTAACACTTCAACTACTGACCGTTATGTCATAAACTAATGTCATTAAACATTACATTAAATAAATAAACTGTATTGTCATAAATGAAAAGACAATTTAATAATTTAAAAAAAAAAATATATATATATCGAAAATAGCTACACAATCGATGGAACTTTAGCAGATAGTGTAAAACTGAACAAACGTGAATGTACTTTGGTTAGTTCAGTAATAAAAAACAATATTTATATAATGAATCGACAAACAAATAAATTAAACTTTATGGTTCATGCATTTAAGGAAAAAAAAATATTACATTGCACTTAAAAGATATTAAAAAAAAAATTGTCAATACAAGGGAAATAATTATTAAATTATTTACTTGTCATAGTCAGATTTAATTGTCTCCTATAACTTTTATTTAAAAAGAAAAAATTCTCAAAGTTTGGTAAAGCAAAAAAAAAAAAAGCCATTAATTATATATAATTAAAAAAAACAGAAGAAATGAGGACTTTGAACACCCGGACTGGCAAAAATTCTTAAACTAAAAATACTTAAAAGACGGAATTTATCCAAATTTAATGAACATTGCCATTAAAAATGGCTTAATTTATTTTGGGAGCCATTAAACTATCTGTAACGCTTCCTGTGGCTCTAAGATCCTCGTTTGGCTATGTCTATGATTATACAGCAGTCCCACGGCATACACAATCTTATGCCCAGACCAGCAACTCTCTCTAATAAAGATCTAAAGATAATGATTCAAAATATTATTTCTATAACAGCAAATCGGGTGTGATTGGTGGAAGTTGGGCAAGAGACGGCAGTGGAGCGAGACGTTGTTTTTTATTTGTTTAAGTTGAATGGTCAGCGTCCTACGGGGAGTCGGGATTTTTATTTGGTGGACAACTGTAGACTGCCGTACGTTTGTTGATATTTTATTTGGTGGACAACTGTAGACTGCCGTACGTTTGTTGATATATTATTTGGTGGACAACTGTAGACTGCCGTACGTTTGTTGATATTTTATTTGGTGGACAACTGTAGACTGCCGTACGTTTGTTGATATTTTGTTTGGTGGACAACTGTAGACTGCCGTACGTTTGTTGATATTTTATTTGGTGGACAACTGTAGACTGCTGTACGTTTGTTGATATTTTATTTGGTGGACAACTGTAGACTGCCATACGTTTGTTGATATTTTATTTGATGGACAACTGTAGACTGCCGTACGTTTGTTGATATATTATTTGGTGGACAACTGTAGACTGCTGTAGGTTTGTTGATATATTATTTGGTGGACAACTGTAGACTGCCGTACGTTTGTTGATATTTTATTTGGTGGACAACTGTAGACTGCCGTACGTTTGTTGATATTTTATTTGGTGGACAACTGTGAGCTGCCGTACGTTTGCTGATATTTTATTTGGTGGACAAATGTAGACTGCCATACGTTTGTTGATATTTTTGGTGGACAACTGTAGGCTGCCGTACGTTTGTTGATATTTTATTTGGTGGACAAATGTAGACTGCCATACGTTTGTTGATATTTTTTATTTGGTGGATCAAATGTAGACTGCCATACGTTTGTTGATATTTTATTTGGTGGACACATGTAGACTGCCATACGTTTGTTGATATTTTATTTGGTGGACAACTGTAGACTGCCATACGTTTGTTGATATTTTATTTGGTGGACAACTGTAGACTGCCATACGTTTGTTGATATTTTATTTGGTGGACAACTGTAGACTGCCATACGTTTGTTGATATTTTATTTGGTGGACAACTGTAGACTGCCATACGTTTGTTGATATTTTATTTGGTGGACAACTGTAGACTGCCATACGTTTGTTGATATTTTATTTGGTGGACAACTGTAGACTGCCATACGTTTGTTGATATTTTATTTGGTGGACAACTGTAGACTGCCATACGTTTGTTGATATTTTATTTGGTGGACAAGTCTAGACTGCTGTACGTTTGTTGATATTTTATTTGGTGGACAACTGTAGACTGCCGTACGTTTGTTGATATTTTATTTGGTGGACAACTGTAGACTGGCGTACGTTTGTTGCTATTTTATTTGGTTGCTCGTATGGTAGCCATTAACGAAGCCCGTCCTTATCAAGACGACAGCCAGTGCTTCATTTTCTTATCAACATAAACTTTTGTTTAATCGGATTTTGAGTTCGTTTATTGCTTGTTTTCCTGATTGTTGGCTTACACCGTTCAGTAAAGAAACATACACAACGACAGCATGTGTTGAACAACCATACCCCCTAGACTACGATCAGTGTAACGAAGTATTTACTAATTCTTGACTAATTTATTTTCGTTCGAATAATTCAGTTTATCGCTTTTATTGAGGATTTTTTTAAATCAACGTAATACACACCACACACTGTGTCATGCTAGTAGTGAAGGTACAAAATAGAGTCATGGACGGATTTTGTTTGTTTGTTTACGCCCATTTCTTTGATTATTGGACAATTAAGTTTAAGTAAAACTTAATAAGATTAAGTATAATCTTATTTTACAAGAATAGTATCATTATAATTTGTTTTTAAATCGTATTTATATTTTTTATTTATATTTTTTTTACAATATTTAAACTAATTGATATCATTTTTAGATATAAAACAATATATTCTTATAATTTTAGCTCGTTCACATTGTATATTTTAACAATGCAGTAAATTATTAAAAGGTGGAGAGTATCATGAGAATATTGCGGCATTATTTCTTATGAATTCTCCATCCTGGTCAGAGAGACATACCATGATCCACAAGAATGGATCAATGGGGGTTCTCTAGTCAGGTATGCAGCAGACATGCATCAGCGCCGCCAACAATGCTGTTGTGGTAAGCACAATACACCCTATCATGCTGGTGATGGCGGCGTAAAAAAAAAAAAAAAATAAAAAAAATATATATATATTAATGCTTTCTCTTCTATCTATCCTTGGTGATAGTGTGGGGTTTTAGACCCAGAGACAATTTAAAGTCATAATTCTAAATACTTGAAGGTGTTTTGCAAAAGTGTACTAGAATTAAAACATGGGGAACTAATAATTGACAATATTTTTTTACCCCAGGGCCCGTCTATAATGTATAGTTGGCCCTTTCTTTGTGGCTGGCTAAGAGTTGGCTCTTTCATTGTGGCTGGGTAAGAATTTTTGACAGCATTTCTTATACATAATAATGTATCTGGCACACCTGTTAATTTTACATTTCAAAAAACAAAACAGGTTGTATAAAGGTTTACCTAAACCTTCAACCTTCTTCGATGTTCTTCAGTGTTATTTAATAAAACCTGAAACTGGATATCGTTTGTCATAATGAGATCCGTCATAACTCGAAAACGGGCTTGGTCATATTAAATATAGATTTAACCTGCCATATTTTCTTTAGTAGAACTAACTAGTGATGACGATAGGTAAAAACAGGTGCACATATTGTAAATATCAAACTCACACATTGTAAATATCAAACTCACACATTGTAAATATCAAACTCACACATTATACATATCAAACTCACACGTCGTCATTATCAAACGCACACGTTGTAAATATCAAACTCACACATTGTAAATTTTAAACTCACACAGTGTAAATATCAAACTCACACATTGTACATATCAAACTCACACATTGACACATATACAAACTGTAAACTCCGTTTTAAGAGTATGTATTTAAATATAGGTCATATGACATTTTTAATTTTCCCGGTTACACCCTCACCCATTTACAAGACGTAACCATCCCAAAATGCTAAATAAAATGCTTGTTTCAAACTGTTTGGAAATATAAATACATTTTTTGCGCCTTTTAAACGAGAAAGTATTGCCCCGTATATTTCTGACAGGTTATAAACGTAGGGATGAAGTGGCGTATCTAGATTAACTCGCGCCCGGGGTCTATTAATACCTTTTTAGCGCTCACCCATACAAAAACCATTTTATATATTGATATGTACAATATACCATTTAGCGCCGGTCTGTGATTAGCGCCGGGAACCTAATACCTTTGCTTAGCGCTCACCCATACAAAAACCATTTTATATTATATGTACAATATACCATTTAGCGCCGGTCTGTGATTAGCGCCCGGGAGCGCAACGACCCCCATCGCCCCCCTCACTCACGTACTGTATGGATATTGTAACACACATTCTTTATCATTAGGAGTGGTGAAACACAAACAGCTTTCTTTATTATGAGACTAATAAATCACAGTCAAAACAATATTTATATGACGCCAACCCCCCCCCCTTTATACCCATTAAGACCTGTATAAATTAAAAGTAAACATTCGGTCAGGTGTTAAACAAGTTAGTGACCAAACTTTCTGGGGCATTCATGACTCAGTGTATCCACATCCCAGTTACAGGGTGTCCACATCCCTAGGTACACACCACTAAGTACAGTGTGTCCCAACACTAGGTACAGTATATCAACACCTCTGGCTACACTGTATCAGACACATAGCACTCTCTACTGCAGTTCTAACCAGCCCCCCCCCCCCCCGCCCCGCATTTTGTCCCAGCCCCACTCTTCTTATTTAGTAAAATGTATTACCTGCCCTCCTGCTATTGCCTGACCCCCCTGCTGTAGAGATTTTTCACACCACGGGGCTGGTTGTAAAAGTTCAATTGTGGCGCAAGAAAGTGTAATCAAACTATAAAAATAGGGAATGATCACAACTCATTTCAACTATAATATGTTTTAATTAAAAATAATATAAAACAATTGTAACACAAAACAAGCAATTAAGCCTGTTCCATTTCTGGACACAGGACGTGTTAGCGCATTTTCATGTTATATATCAGTACCTTTGTTATCTTTCAGTAAATATTTGTAAATTTTGGAAAGGTTTATAAAAGTAAGTCATGTTGAATAACTGTTACAGAAAATAAATAATGATTTACGCTCCTTTTGATTCGCTTTTATTATTTATCTTATTTAAAATATAAGCAAAAACTGGTACACACATAAAAAACTCTTTATATTTTGGCCCTGAGAGGTCAAATCTCGAAATGGACTTTGGATGCATACTTGGCAGGCTAAGACCTACATCAATGATATATACATCATCTTTGGTCCGGGACTTATTGTTGCTGAGATATAGGGCGGTCCATTATATTATATAGCTATATAGTAAAAAACGGTACTTTATTAAGGCCCCTTTTACGGCCCTGAGAGGTCAGATCGCAAAATAAAAAAAAAAAAGTTATTTTTGGCAGGCCAAGACCTACAAAATGATATATACATCATGGGTCTAGGACTTATGGCTGTTGGGAGATCTGGTGGTGATGTAACAGACGGACGGACGGATGGACGTGACAGTTAGTCAAACAGGGGACAATAAGGAGCATTTTTTTTTTTTTAAAATGCTCTAAAAATAAGAAATGAAATAAAAACAATTTAGGGATACTTTGTAACAAGAATAACAGAGTACAACTTACATTTATTATCTCTCTATTATCTTTTATATCTAAATTCTGATTTTATATGAGCTGGATATTTTATAAATAACTTTACAATAATAATTCGAACCTACAATTTCATT
The DNA here is from genome assembly GCA_021962125.1 of Bulinus truncatus. NCBI lineage: Eukaryota > Metazoa > Mollusca > Gastropoda > Planorbidae > Bulinus > Bulinus truncatus. Next base: position 1,887,343 of record JAGDYQ010000041.1, read on the forward strand.
TTAACTGTTAGCCAAATAAAAAGTATGCCTACCTAATTTATTCAAGTCAACAAACGACAAAAATATATATGTTTATCTTTTGCTAAGCACTTTTAATACTTATTAACATTTCTTGTATCAACAATCTTCAGAGACTTTCCAACGATCATTGTAATAACTTTATAATTTTTGAAATATTTTAAAATGATTGTTTTCAAACTTTACAAAGGTCAATTGTAAAGATTTCTAGGAAAATAGCCTTGTCGTACATTATCTGTCTAGACACGACATGGGAAAACTGCGTCCCATTTTTTGTGTTTGAACCGGTCATCAGTGCACTCTTCTCCGTCTCATTAAGGTGTTTGAACCCAGTTAGAATTTTACTCCCTCCGTCTTATTATTTTCGTCTTGAACCGGTCAGCAGTGCACCCTCCCTTCGTCCCATTAGTGTGTTGTTGAACGGTAGAAGTAACACACTCCCGTCCCATTAGGGTACTTGAACAAGTCAGCAGTACATCTTCTCCCTGCAGTCTCATTAAGGTGTTTGAACCGGTCAGCAGTGCACACTCCCTCCGCCTCATTAGTGTGTTTGAACTCGTATCGTAGTTAACACTCCCTGTGTCTCATGAGGGTGTTTGAACCGGTCAGCAGCGCACTTCCTTCCCTCTTATTAAGGTGTTTGAACCGGTTAAGCATAACACTCCCTCCGTCCCCGAGGTGTTCGAACCGGTTAGCAGCAACTACTCCCTCCGTCCCATTAAGGTGTTTGAACCGGTTAGCAGTAACACTCCCTCCGTCCCATTAAGGTGTTTGAACTCGTATGTAACAAATATCACACTCCCTGTGCCTCTCATTAGGGGTGTTTGAACTGGTTAGCTTTAGTGCAACTCCCTCCTTCTGATTCAGGTGTTTAAACCGGTGAGCAGTAACACTCCTCCGTCCCATTAGAGTGTTTATTCAAGAAGATTACAAGTGCACTCTCAATACGTCTGGTTCAGGTGTTTGGACAATTAAGCAGTGCCGCTCTCCTCCGTCTCATTAGTGTGGTTGAACTAACATGTAGTACCACTCTACCTACGTCTCATTAGGGTGTTTGAACCGGTCAGCAATGCACTCTCCCTCCTTCTCATTAACGTGTTTAAACCGGTAGGCAGTAACACTCCTCCATCCCAGTAGAGGTGTTTGAACCGGTCAGCAGTGCACTCTCCTCCGTCTCCATTAATACTGCTTAAACAATTCAGCAGTAACACTCCCTCCGTCCCATTAAGGTGTTTGAACCGGTTAGCATTGGACTTTCCTCCGTCTCTATAAAGTGTGTTTAGACCGGTTGTAGCGCTTCACTCCCTCCGTCCCATTAAAGGTGTTTGAACCGGTTAAGCAGTAACACTCCCACTCCGTCCCCATTAAAGGTGTTTGAACCAGAAAGTTGGCAGTAACACTACTCGTCCCATTAAGTCGTTTGAACTCAATATGTAGTACCCCACTCCCTGCATCTCATATCCGGCATGTTTGAACCGTTCAGCACCGCACTTTACCTCCGTCTGATTAAAATGTTTGAACCGGTCTTTAGTCTCCTGCTCTTCCTCCCGTCTCATTAGTGTGTTTGTACTCGTATGTAGTACCTCTCCCTGCGTCTCATTGGGTGTTTGAACGGTCAGCAGTACACTCCTCCACCTTCTCCATTAAGATTAATTTAAACTTGTGAGGCGATAACACCCCTCCGTCCCCATTAGGGTGTTTGAACCGGTCAGCA
>JAGDYQ010000041.1:1889574-1989158 GCA_021962125.1 Bulinus truncatus
TAAATCTAAAATAAACAAATCAATAATTCATATAAATAATATTATAGTTTACAACTGATATTATTTCAACTCAGGCTAGTTAACTGAAATAAATATATCTCAATATAAAGTTACATTAAATATTTGAATGAAAACTTCTCCTTACAACAATGTAGAAATCAAGAAACAATTCCTGTAATAAAAACACTCACCATTAAATTAATCTTCTATTATTTCAGTCATTCAATTTCTCCAACTTCTGACATGTAAGTTTTTTTTATCGCCTAAAAATGTATAAATTAAACCATAAATAATGTCAAGATTTTTAACTTTAAAAAAATCAGAATATGTATTCAAATAGTATGTTTTATATTACACCAGTGACATATTTTTGTTTATAAAATAAATTTTACCTCCAAGTGTATCTTTACGTTGTGTCACTTACACTGTCTACCAAGAGACTTGGGAACTCAGCTAAAAATAGAATACATCAATATCAGGTATTATACCAACTTGTATTAATTTTTACACAAATAATGTATAACATATGCATATTTTTTATCGTTTTCAATCATATCAAATATATATAATGACTGAATATCTGCCTAAAGGTTAAAGACAAATATAATAACAATATTGGAAACATCTTTTACATTTCAAGTTGCTGTCTACTTGAAAATTGATATTTAAAACAAAAAAAAAATTGAGATTCTCTTTCAAAAAAAACAAATGTTAGCATTTTTAAAAATTGAGATAAACTATTTCATAAATTGTAAAAAATGCTTTTAGCTACTTTGTAACTCAGAAAGTGTTTGTCTTCTAGTCATTGAAAGCATAGCCAAAGTAAACATTTCAGCTCATTTTCTTTCTAAATAATAATGCATTATTATTTTTTTTTATGGCTGACTTTCTTATCAGGCCAAGTTAATTAAAATAGCATTTTCATTCATAACATAACATAAAACATTCAATTTATTTAAGTCTAGTAAACTGCATGATAGATAATAAAACCTCTACAATAAGACTTGTCATAAATGTTAAATACCTGAAGAAATATTATTATCCTATTTTACTTTAATGAAACATTTTTATACTTTTGAAAAATTATGAGATAAAATATTATTATTTACTCGCTAATGTTAACATGAATATATTATATAATTAGACATCCTTTTCAAAATACATTTCATTTTTAAAGATTTTTTTTGCTTTATTTGAATGATTTCTTTTTTACAATTAAAAGTTTATAAATTATTAAAAAATAATATTAATGGAATTTATAAATTTAAATAAAGTGAAAAGTGATAACTTTAGCTAGTTTTAATAATATACATAGTTAATATCGTTTGAAATTGGCATTTATGAACCAATGATTTAGATATGGAATAAATTATTGATTCTTAAAGTAAGTTATGAACCAAATGTGGAGAAACTTACAAACTTCTAATGGGTTTGACAACATTTTAATTTTTAATGAAATGATTGATAATCTATGAGTAGTCAAATTATATACCTATGCTTCTATTCATTTTACAAAACAAACTGTTTATACCTACACATTAAAATGGGAAATGCAGGGTTGGACATATAAATGTTTTTTGTCGCCTAATCCCCTATTATGTAGATAAGTTACTTGTTCAAGGGCTACACAGTTCATTCTTTTTTAAAATAACACAAATATATATATAATATATATATTGAACGAAATAAAACATAATTTTGAAAATAAAACATAAAGATTTAAAAAATAACATACATTTCTCATACCAATCAACAATTAAATATTTGAATAAAATAAAAAGAGATTAAATTGAACAAAATGTGAAAATAAATGTAAATCAAGTCAGAACTAAGGAAAAAATTTAATTAACATTGTCAATTGTCAATTCAAAAGATATAAAATATTTCTTTTATTAAAAGCTTGCAAAAAATAAATCATATATTATCTTATATATAACTTTATTGAAAAAGTGTTTAAAGTATTTTGCAAAGTTTTAGATTTTTTTAGCTCCGGTAGTGGAACGGGTGGCCGAGTGGAGTAGACACTCGACTGTCTACCTGAGAGTTCTGGGTTCGATCCTTAGTGAGTACCATGGGAATTTTTCCAGGTGAAATGTGTTTCAAAGTCGTCCCACAAGTCCATCCAGCTTTAATGGGTACCTGACTTAGGTAAGAGAAGTATAGGCAGCGCAGCATTGAGCTAACCACACAATCTCTTTACATGCCGAGGTTATAGAAACAGATGAATTCTACACTTCGTCTACCCCGATGGCCTGTTAGGGCTAATAGGCTAAGGGAACTTTTACTTTTTACTTGGTAAAGAAAAGAAAATATTTATTGCTAATCATAAAATTATAATTATTTGATTGAAAAAATTGAATTTTCAAAAATTTAAAAACTTTTATTATATTATTATTTTATTGTATTCTAATTGTAATGATAATTTTAATCATGCTTAAGACTCAAAATAATTGAAGTGGTTAAGAAATGCCATGGCGACTTCGCCGAAGTTATTTAAGAAAATTAAGACTTATTACTGTGAATGAAAACTATAGCTAAACACATGCTAGTTAAAATAGCTACAATTATTATAACATCTGATATATCTTAAAAGGTGAAAAATCTTTGAAATTTTAAGAAGTAACTAGCAAGAAATAAGCAATCTATCTGATAGTTACAGATATTAAATGTGGCCAGGTAGATTCTAGCATTAGTAGGAACCATTTAAACTAAATAATTTATATTTTGTAGCTTCTGTTCTAAGAATTCTAAATTTATATTTTAAAAAATGTAGAACAATTTCAATACCAGATTTCTTTTTTTAAATATCATATTTATTTGTAGTAATCAAATAAAAATAACAATGGAGAGTAACTGATTGGTCAGACAAATAGGCATCAAACCATTGTCTTTTGATACAAGCAAATAAACAGAATCTATAAAATATTGTTTATAAAAGAGGGTAATTGTTTACGACAGTCCGCCCACGAGATAAATGGTTCTTTCCTACCTTATTGCAAAGGTCTTAATGTGAATCGAATGAAATTGATCGAAATAATGGTCGCAAATAATCTTAAATTTCTTAAAAAAATGCAAGGCCTTATGACTGACTCAAAAGAAATGTTTCCGCACTGACGTAGTTCTATAAATAATACGGTACTTTCCATTTTAAAATATTCGGGAATTCCACACAAATTATTTGTATTAAACTGTTATTTATACTCTGTATCAGTACAATAAAAGGTCGATGTGAAACAGTAAAAAATAGTATACTTTAATAAGGGCCGGTTATACGGGGCCCGATGGTGGACTTTCATTGATTGACACCCCCTTCTCCAACACCCCCTTCCCTTTAGTTCTCAACTATCTAACTCCTAAGACTTACGTCTTGAAATAACATTTTCTTTTACAAATGTGTTATTATACCAGAGGTGGCCACGACTGATGAGCTCCGCCGGAGCCGAGGAGCCGGAAGCCGCTACTTTTTGCTGGAGCCGGAGCCGGAGCCGAAAAAATCTGGCGGCTCCACGGCTCCCAAATGTTTTTTTTTTTTTAAATCAGACTTTTTTTTTTTAACTTTAAAATTGCAAATTTAATTGTTTGCCTCCTACAATTTGAAATGTTGTCATGTTTTACGAACGCCACAACAGTAACAGGATTTAAATGATAGTGTGCACGCACATCACCACAAGAAATCTTTAATGGGGAATCGTTTTGTGTTCGTTTTAAGTCTTGTTTGTCCTCCGAAAATTTTTTTAATGGCATGTTATTTTGTTATATATAATGTTAAAACAGTTTTATTTCATAGAATAATTGTATCAATCATTTAAAATAAATTTTTACTACGACGACAAATAGAACGCGTCATTTCGTATTATTATTTCACCGCGAATTTGTAATAAACCTAAAAGCAAAATGGTCGCTTTCTGTATTTAACAATTTCATTATAAACAGAATATCTGAAATAGAGTAGATAAATTTATAAGGCTGCGGCTATTCGGACCCTGGTCCCAATAAATTCCGATTGTTATTCGGACCCGTGGCAAATATGTACTAAGCTTAGCTATATTTAAACCTTATTAGAAGGAACCCGATAAAATAATAATACAGGGTGTTTCATAAAGTACGCAGTTTTTAAAAATGCATCAAATCAGCCAAAATCGATGCAAAATTCAAAATTGTTTTTTTAATTTCATTCAACATATACTTCAATTTAATAATTCGAGGCACCGAAGATGTTGACACACCCAACTGTTGCGAACGACGGCGAAGCGACTTCATGGGGCTCACATTCAAACTGTCTTGCACTACCCGCAATGTTTTGTTGCGTTCGAAAAATTACGATTTCGACCGGGCGATTTTCTAGTTGCAACTGACCCAGATTCTTCGAATTTCTGTACTAACCTCAAAACTGTTGATGCGGTCGGGGCATTGTAACGTCCAAAGATCGCGCGAAGTTTACGGACAGTCATGCGTATCACTCCCCGTTTTTGCAATGAGTTTTCACAATAAGAATGTGTTGCTCGATACTGAACCGCTCCATGGTTACAAAATGGAAAAACGAACATGGTCTTCTAATCGGAGTGATAATAGATAACGAAAATGAAAGGAACAGTGCAGAGAATCTTCAAACAAAAAAATCTTGCGCAATTAAAAACTGCGTACTTTATGAAACACCCTCTACATTGCCCGCTTAGTGGAAGCCTAGACCAGTAGCGTCATTTCACCAAAATGTTGGGGGGGGGCAAATAAAAATGTTGGGGGGGGCAAATAAAGGGATAGCGTCTGGTTTTCATATTTCCATCAATTAAGTCATCAAAATCCATTGATTTAACCAATTAATTTAATCTAGGGGGGGCGCCCCGTAGCGTGAAAACTCTACAGCAGGGGCCAGGCAATACAGAGGGGGCCAGGTAATACATTTTACTAAGTAGAAGAAATACGTAAGGGGGGCAGACAAAATGCAAAGGGGGCCCGCCTCCCCTGGCTCCACCCGCTTGCCACGGGCCTGGGAGGGCACGCCCCCCCCCAAATCACGCCACTGCCTTAGACACTGAGTAACGATTAAATCATAAAATTCAAACAATTATTAAAAAAAAAACAATAATAAAGTTTATGTATAGCTAAGCGAAGTGCATATTTGCCACGGGTCCGAATAAAAATCAGACTTTATTGAGACGGTGTCCGAATAAAAATAGGAGTTTATTGGTACCCGGGTCCGAATAGTCACATCGAATTTATAAATAATAAATATAAATACTGAAGTCTTTAAAATGTTTTAAATAATGTATCATTTTACTATTTACTAATTTGATCATTGAAATAACTTTTTATTACTTATGAAAATGGCGACTAGTGAAACCTCGATCGAAAAAAATGATATGTTTCTGGATGCACTGAAATGGTTTATATTTAGTAAAACGGACAATGTGTATATTTTTCAAGTTCCTGACTATGAGGGTGAATGCGGCAAAATTTGCATAACTTTTTATCAGTGGCATGTTAGCGTGGAGCATTTATAACATTTTTTGTCTCGTGTGATACTATCTTAATAAGGAGCCGGAGCCGTCAAATTTGTGGGAACCGGAGCCGGAGCCGGAAAGAATATGGCGGCTCCGCAAGCCTGCTGTGTATGGTATTGTCCATATAGCCTTGACCTACTGTAATCTTCTTTTCCAGTAATCTCAATTACAATCGGGCACATATTTATGCCAGTGTCCTATATGCCACAGAACTGTGTTCTGATTTAATTATAATTTTCCGATAAGATAAATGTCTATTATAATTTTAGATATTTACAATGTACTATGGTCTGTGTAGCATGGAAAAAAATAGGTCATTCTTTATGTCTTGCAGGTACTGTGTTAATTAAATTAATGAGAAGGGTGTACAATAAGTTGGAATGACGAGATATCCATGTAAGTAGGTTTACAGATTTAAAAACTATAGTTTGACAATGGGAGTAGTAGTAGACCTGGATAACTCAACTTTTAACAGTGTGACTGAAATATTACTTTAAAGTAAATGAATGTCATATTTGAGTAAACACGTTCTGCCTTTAAAGATAAAAACAAGCAATTTAAGTCTTTTCCGTTTCGGACAAAGGACATTTTAGAGCATTTTAGTGTACGCAAATAGAGAGGGAAGTAATCATGTTGAATAATGATTACGCCCCTTTAATTAGCTTTTATTATTTATATTTAAAATATAAGCAAAAACGGTATCCAAGAAACTCTTATATTCAGCCCTGAGAGGTCATATCGCGAAATGAACTTTTAATGTACACTTGGCAGGCCAAGACCTACAAAATGATATATACATCATGGGTCTAGGACTTAGGGTTGCTGAGATATAGGGCGCTCCTTTGTAAATATTGCTTATATAGTAAAAAACGGTACTTAATACGCCCCTTTTTTCGGCCCTCAGAGGTCAGATCGCGAAATAGACTTTTGCTGCACACATGGCAGACAAAGACCTACAAAATTATATATAAATCATGGGTCTAGGACTTATTGTTGTTGAGATGTAGGGTGATGACGGACAGACAGACAGACAGACAGAAAAAACGGGGACAATGCTATAAAAAAACAAAGTGAAACATATTTAGAAATATATCTTTACTTTAAAGCGCATTTTGTAAATCAAAGACAGACTAACATTTTGTTTACATTTCAGTCAGTATATTATTATATTTATTATAATCTCCATACTGTAATTTCCAAGTGTTTTTTTTTAATACTCTTAATTTAAATGTATGTCTTGAACAGACTTTTGGCTTTCTCTGTCGGCATGGACACTCGCTGCAGGTTGGTTTTTTTTTCTTTCTAATAAATGTAGAAAGTTGTATAAATACTGACAATTAAAATAAAACTTCTAATTATTTTAATTTCTGTATTTGAGTTTTTTTTAATTCAACATGAGCTATACCTAATACAGCATGAGCTATTCCTAATACCTAATTCCTAATACAGCATGAATTACGCCTAAAACATAATGCAGCATGAACTATTCCTAATACTTGATACAGCATGAGCAATGCCTAACAGATAATAAAGCATAAACTATGCTTTATACATAAAACAGTATGAACTATGCCTAATACTAATATAGCATGAAATTTTATATTTAAATATTTAAATAACAGAATTGTAAAATTTTATTTCGTCCAGTATTTGGAAAAAAATCTGGCATACAAAATATCATAACACACGGTTTGGGTCAGTTTGGTCTAATACATTTAGATCACTTTCGAGTGTTAACCAAAGAAAATATAGAAATTAGAAAATATGAACTTTTTTTTTCTCTGATTATCTAAATATCAATGTTTCAAGAAAAGGAATAGCAGCTATTGCATGGATGTTATCATTTCCTCCATAACACTGGAATGGATGGGTACTCCATTAATCTGATTTATCGCGCTGACTCGTTCTATTTTTCCAGTCCTTCTTTTTTAATATTCCGCATTATTCACTTTTCCACTCACTGTGACCTGGATTCGTTAATTTACGTAAACCACAGCGTTAATACATAAAGTTGAATCTCATCTCTACAGATTTTAATTGTAGAGAGTGGCAGACGTAGAAAAAGACAAATGATAATTTGAATTGTGAACACTGAAACTTTATAATTTAAAAAATACATTTTTATTATTTATACATTTTCATGTTGTGCCCCCCGGTCCCCAGTGTATGGACTTGGTTGTTTCAAGTGTTCTAATGTCGCCGACCCTGGGCAGTGCACAACCACTGGACAATGCGCTGGAGACGAGGTAGATATTCACTGCATGTTTTACGAAATCCATTTAACATCATGGTTAAGTTTACACGGGGCCGATACAGGCACTTCGGTGGCCCCTTATATGTTATAAAAACATTACCGCTTCACGCCCAATACGCTCTCAGTTTAAAAGCTTTTTTTTTAAATCGAGATCGACAATCGACATGGACCACTAGGGCACAGTACCCGTATCAAGTGTTTGGATTCCCTCCCAGACACACACCCTTTGGATTCCCTCACAGACACACACCCTTTGGATTCCCTCCCAGACACACACCCTTCACCCCCGCGGCGGCTCAAGTTGACATACGGAACAATAAGGCAATTCAGCCCCTTCCAGCTTGGGGCTACATTGATACACCCCCTTCCACCTTGGGGCTGCATTGATACACCCCTTTTCACCGTTGGGCTACGGTGATACATCCCCTTCCACCGTGGGGCTACATTGATACATCCCCTTCCACTGTGGGGCTACATTGATACATCCCCTTCCACCGTGGGGCTACATTGATACATCCCCTTCCACCGTGGGTTTACATTGATACATCCCCTTCCACCGTGGGGCTACATTGATACATCCCCTTCCACCGTGAGCCTACATTGATACATCCCCTTCCTTCGTGAGCCTACATTGATACATCCCCTTCCACCGTGGGTTTACATTGATACATCCCCTTCCACCGTGGGGCTACATTGATACATCCCCTTCCACCGTGGGGCTACATTGATACATCCCCGTCCACCTTGGGACTACATTGATACATCCCCTTCCAACGTGGGGCTACATTGATACATCACCTTCCACCGTGGGGCTACATTGATACATCCCCTTCCACCGTGGGGCTACATTGATACATCCCCTTCCACCGTGGGGCTACATTGATACATCCCCTTCCACCGTGGGGCTACATTGATACATCCCCTTCCACCGTGGGTTTACATTGATACATCGCCATCTACTGTGGGGCTATATTGATACATCCCCTTCCACCGTGGGTTTACATTGATACATCCCCTTCTACCGTGGGGCTACATTGATACATCCCCTTCCACCGTGGGGCTACATTGATACATCCTCTTCCACCGTGGGGCCTCATTGATACATCCCCTTCTTTCGTGAGCCTACATTGATACATCCCCTTCCACCGTGGGTTTACATTGATACATCCCCTTCCACCGTGGGGCTACATTGATACATCGCCATCTACTGTGGGGCTATATTGATACATCCCCTTACACCGTGGGTTTACATTGATACATCCCCTTCTACCGTGAGGCTACATTGATACATCGCCTTATTCCGTGGGGCTACATTGATACATCCCCTTCCACCGTGGGGCTACATTGATACATCCCCTTCCACCGTGGGGCTACATTGATACATCCCCTTTCACCGTGAGCCTACATTGATACATCCCCTTCCACCATGGGTTTACATTGATACATCGCCTTCTACCGTGGGGCTACATTGATACATCCCCTCCCACCGTGGGGCTACATTGATACATCCCCTTCCACCGTGAGGCTACATTGATACATCCTCTTCCACCTTGGGGCTACATTGATACATCCCCTTCCACCTTGGGGCTACATTGATACATTATACACAGATTTCGAATACGTTATGCTACACCTGGTGTTTTTTTATTTCTCTATTAACCTCTGTTTTCTCCTTCACTTGTAATTTTTGCTGGCCCAACCTTGACTTTGACTCGGGTCTTCACCAGGTCAACTACGTCGAACAGGACGAATGCGGCATTCCTTGTATTAAGTTCTGGTCCTCGTTGAAACAGTTGTTCTTTTATGACGTCTTTTTTGTATTAGCTTTACTTTAGAAAAAATCACTCCATCCATCGTCCATGTTATTGAAGAACCCGTAGCGGCCCACGATTCATACAGTCTGTGCCGATCCTCCCTGTTCTAAGATATTGTAGATTTATCTTGAAGTCTATACTTGAAAAGCGAAATCAAACTTGTACTTGATTTATAATTTTGCATTTGAAATAACAAACCAAATTAACTTTATTCCATGAATAGACTTTCATCCACATTAGCTAATGTATTGAAGCGGGTAACATTTCCAATATTACATATTTAATGACATTTCCAATGACATATTTAACCAACTCATTAAATCTTTATAAATCACATTTGTTTGTTTTCTCTATCAGTTGTGTTTTTCATAGAGAAAAGGATAAGCGGCGAGTTTGAGTGAATATTACAACATGGGCTGTGAAAAGCAACAGGTAAATAAAACACAGGAGTGCGTCAAAATTTAAACTCAAACAAAACACAATGGAGAATATTTTGTTAGAGTACGGCAAATACAACTGAAAGTGTAATCTTTGAATTTATCTAATCTTCTATTTTTCTTTAAATATAATTTTTTTTCTGATAGCTTAACAGGTTCACGTGGTAAATATTTTCTTCTATGGCGTCATTTCCCGATGGCTAATTTTTATTTTTATTTTCTTACTAATAAAGTGCTATACTTGGCGATACGTCCGAGCAAAATGCGATGTCGCTATAAATAAATCTTCACTTGGGATATCCTCTATGACGTCATTTCCCGATGGTACAATCTTTTATTAATTTAAATGTATACAATTTGTAAAAAAAAGCGCGACACATAATCAGCCAGTTGTGAATATTACATTGCTAACTATATGCTTCTGGTCTTGCTGCCAGTTTGCGTGTTGTAGTTTTTAAACAATTATTCTCATATTAAACATTTTATTGAGATAAAACCTTTGGTTGCGAATACAACAGGCAATACTAGTTGTGAATAATAGGCATTGTAGCAATATTGTTGATAAATATCATGATAGACCAATAAATACTCTTGCAAGATAGACTAATACATATTGTAGAAAGGCGGTTAATGTTATATGTTCCCATAAAATTGTTTTCTGTTCCATTGCAATGTTATAAGTTCACGTACAATGTTATATGCTCCGAAGCACAATGTTGTTTGTTCCAGGTGTGCGACGCGATCGGTGGTTCTGACGTCATTATCGGGAAAAAAGAAATGTCCAGACGAGACCGTCAGCTGACCGCACAAAGGTGACGTCACTCTGTGCAACAAATGCTGCAACACGGACAGCTGTAATCTCATGATATGCACTGATATAGGCAAGTGAGCATCTGTTAACTTAGTGTCATTTTTTTTATCCTATAAACTGACCGTTGACTGTTTGAGGAAAATGGTTGTATCTCTGGTAATTTATGACATGAAATAAACGTGGCCAAAACATTTACAGTAAGAAGATCTTCCCACTCTATTCAGTGCTATTCAGTGTACTAAACAAAAAAGAATACAAATGGTAAAACATGTATGTCTATAAACAACTGCTTGGCATATTGCGAGAAAAATATATAAACATAATAATTTATATTTGCGATCACGTTAGTTATGATATCAAATACTAGCTGCACCCTGCAAAACCTGAGCATTGAGGTTTGTTCAGTAGGCTAGGTTATTTTTGGTTTCGGGCAGATCCTATCTTTTCATGATTTTATTACACTTTTCACATTTTGGCCTTTGCGTTTCATGTTGAAATAAAACAGAAACTATTCAACACTGCCGATTTAAAAAAAAATCATTTATCGAATCGAGGCGCGGACAGGACGCCATTTTGAATTATTGTATTCCGCTTTCGATTAAACGCAGAACTCACATCGCTTTTATTATGTTATAGTCTACGGATTTTTTTTCTTTCGTATGCTTAAAAAAAACAAAAACAGCTATATGTAGAAAAGAGTTATATATATATATATATATATATATATATATATATATATATATATATATATATATATATATATATATATATTTATTTATCTTCGTTTGGTATTGTTCTTATACTTATCAGAAAAACCGACAGACAGTATACCGGCATCCTCGAACATCTACGTCAGACTAGTTGGAGGAACGCGCCTACGAGGGGACAGTAGAGGTCTTCTTCAACGGCCGGTGGGGGGGTATTTGTGGTAGCCATTGGACCAACAATGACGCTCAAGTTGTGTGCATAATGCTGGGATACCAAGGGTAAACAACTCTTGTCATTAATTCATTTGTCCCTCAAACGAGTTGTATGTCGTTGTGTGGTGAAAGTCGGGCACAGAGCTGTCAGTAGATCTCCCCCGTACCAATCATTGTTGTTGGTCAGATTCACTAGCAGAGTCGCTAAATTTTGGCCTGTCCATTCATTATTGGGAAACGAGTTTTCTGCGTGATTATCTATGGGTGCTCTGTTTTCATAAATTTAAAAAGGGTATTGTAGTTAAAAACATGACAGAACGGAGTCAGCTCTCGATCTTTAGCTGTGTGTGACGCCCCTGTAAGGATGAGCCCTTTTTTTCATAACCAACTAGCCGATAGTGCAATGGCAATGGAGGCACTACGAATGATATCGATAACTTTAACCACCATGACCTGAACTACCCATTGGTCCTCACCGGGGGATGGAACCAGTGACTCTCAGGTTGACAGTCAAGTACCAACCACACGACCATCCCCTTTTCATTGTACGTACACGGTAATCATTTATTTGACATTTGTTAGTATGGACATAAAACAGCCGTCACATGTGGACCAGATCTCAGACGCCCGTTTCCTTCTGTCAGCTTTCACCGTTAAGTGTCCACGAAAGTATTTTGTTAAATTTATTGAGTGACATGAAAATCATTTTCGGCTTTTTTCTCTCAACGCATCTTAATAAATGACCAAACAATATTTTAATTTTTTAAAGTTGCTAATATAAAATGTGTATAATTTTTTTAATTATATTCCACAAAATGAAACATTTAAAAAACTACTGGATAAATCTTAAACATATTTGGAATATGTTTGTTAGTAACGTACTAAATAACAATCCATATTTTTTTGATACAGTAAAAAAAAAAATAATTAAAAAATCAGTTGTTTTTTTGTTTACCATAAAATTTGAAGTTATCTCCCTTAATGTCATTGTGATGATGATCTCTTGAATCTACAATCCACATAGAATGGACGTTCTAAGGCTTTTATTATAAGGTTGTTCTATATTAGAAGCTATTAACGGCTTATTTGTTTTTCTGTGTCCAGTAACGGTGCACAAGCGATCGGTGGTGGGGCGTTCGTGCCTGGTCAAAGTTAATACTGGCTGACCAACGTGACCTGTACCGGGTCGGAGCCCAGCTTGTACCAATGTCAGCATGACCAGTGGGGCGTGACCCAGTGTCTACACAACCAGGACGCTGGCATCACGTGCTCCTCCAGGTAACCTTAATAACTGTTTAAGCCACACCTACAAAGATCATACATACTTAAACATAAAAAATGATAAATACACGATAGACACTGTCCTGGGTTCAATCCTCGGTGAGGCCCATGGAATTTTTCCAGGTGAAATTTGGTGCAAAGTCGTCTCACAAGTCCACCCAGCTTTTAAATGGGTACCTGACCCTAAGTTGGGGAGTAAAGGCGGCTGGGCGTTGTACTAACCACACAATCCCTTCATATGCCGAGGTTATAGAAACAGATGAATTCTACACTTCATCTGCCCCGAAGGCCCCGTTAGGGGGGCTAAAGAGGAACTTTACTTACTTTTTACTTTACTTATATAAATGCGATAATATGTACACGTCGGCTGATAGCCAATGCTGCTCTGGTATTATTTTACAGTGACACCAGAAGATGACGTCATCTTCCTGCTGGACACGGGGTTCGGAGGGGATGATATTTAGAATGAACCTGAGGACCATGTCCCTTCACCCCGATCCCCTTGAGTCAGCTGTACTCCCCGGAGAGTTTTGACTACGACCCCAGTCTTGGAAGAATCTACTTCGTCGACTCAAGGCTGTTGCAGATTATAAGCATGAAGTTTGACGGCACTGACGTACGAGTGGTCAGACAGCTGGACATAAGTGAGTCAGGTCTTATTTAATTTATAAGTCGTGATCTATGTAAGGCCAATGTGTTCAATGAGTGAGTGATGACGTAGAATCACAATCATGACCTCAATGTGTTGATCTGTTTACACATCCACAGACTCCAGGGTGGACTAAGATCCAGGTCGATCCACTCAACAGGTTGATTTTTCTTCACTGATGACGGCAACAACGTCATTTTTCCAATGAACATGGATGGGTCAAACTTGACTCAGGTCGTCTCGTCCAACCTGGATAACCCCAGAGGAATCGTACTTGACCCTAGATCAAAGTAAGAATTTCAGCATTTCCCAAATTTCTCTCTCTCTCTCTCTCTCTCTCTCTCTCTCCCTGTCTCCTGTATATGTATATACTAGTTTGAAAGACTGCTGAAGCTGGCTGTGTACTACCTGTGATATAATAAGAAAACATTGTTGTGTTTAGATGTCCACTTTCGGAATTCCCCAGACTACTTTTAGCCGAGCAAGTGTTAACTCCCTTTCCCACATAAATAAAACAAAGTTTTTTTGGAATACCCCTGACTATTTTTAGCCGCTGAAGTTTTACACACGGTCGAACGTACGCCTAGGTTAGACGATTATGTGATTAGATATACCATTTAGCGCCCCTTTGCTGAGTAACGCCCGGACATGATTCCCCCTTGGCCACCCCTCGCTACGTCTCTGGTCACTGTCATAAAAGTTTTTCTTTTTTATTTTGTGTTTTGAAACCTTAATTTCGTATCACGGTATTTAGTGACAATTAAGTCAAAAGTTCACGTCTTTTTCTTTTTTTTTATGATCAACAACTTGATGTAATAATAGATGCGCATCAAAGAAATTGATATGTTTGATATTTTATCTAAGTATAATTAAGAGATCAAACATCTAAGTTTAAATTGCGAAGTAAAATGCACATCAGAACTGATATTCCTTGTATTATTATTAATAAACAGGCCCATTTTTTGGATTGGCTATAAGGCACGTAGTTTTGAGTTGAAATTGGTGATATATATATATATTATATACTTATAAGAGGCATTAGTTGTCTGTCTGTCTGTCTGTTCCCTCATAACTCAAGATCCAGATAACCAAATAATGTGAAATTTGTTACACATACACTATAATTACATGGGGAAGGTTATAGGACATGGGTTTCGCTCTTTCATCCTCGATGGGTAGTTTAATTTGTAATTATTTTTTTTATTTTAGTATTTTACTATATTAAAGTAATCTCGACGGCGCCATAAATAAAATTCCTCTGTGACATCATTTCTCCGATTCGAATAGAACTTGCGCACTGGTGCTGTATTGTGCCTTTGTGATGCAAAGAATTGTTGTTGTTTTTTCATGCTCCCTGATTTGTACAGTTTGAGGGAAGATAAAGGAATGAAGAAAGATTTTAGAAGAAGTGTGAAGACAAAAAATAAGTATATATATATATATATATATATATATATATATATATATATATATAGAGAGAGAGAGAGAGAGAGAGAGAGAGAGAGGGAGGGAGGGAGAGAGATAAGGAGAGAGAGAGAGAGGAGGCAGGAGGAGAGAGAGAAAGGAAAAGGAGGGTAGGAGGGAGGGAGGGAGGGGGAGAGAGGAGGGAGGGGATGGACAGGAGGGAGAAATGGAGGGGGAGAGAGGGGAGATGGGAGAGGGAGCAGGGGAGAGGAGGGAGATGGGAGAGGGAGTAGGGGGAGATGGAGAGAGAAAGGAAGGGAGGGGAGAGAGGGGGGTAGGGAGGGAGAGAGAGGGGAGGGAGGGAGAGAGAAAGGTGGGAGAGAGGGAGAGAGAGAGATAAGGAGTGAGGGGGCAGGGGGGAGGGGGAGGGAGAGAGGGAATGAGGGAGGGAGGAAGGGGGAGAGAGGGGGAGGGAGAGAGAGAGGTGGAAAGGGGGAGGGAGGGGGAGAATAGGGGGAGAGAGGGAGATGGGAGAGGGAGCAGGGGGAGAGGGAGATGGGGAGAGGGAGTAGGGGGAGATGGAGAGAGAAAGGAAGGGAGGGAGAGAGGGGGTAGGGAGGGAGAGAGAGAGGGGGAGGGAGGAGAGAGAGGGTGGGAGAGAGGGAGGGAGATAAAAGGGAGTGAGGGGGGGCAGGGAGGGAGAGAGAAGGGAATGAGGGAGGGAGGAAGGAAGAGAGAGGGGAGGGAGAGAGAGAGGTGGAAAGGGAGGGGGGAGGGAGAAAGGAGGAGAGAGAGGGGTTAGGGAGGGAGAGAGAGGGAGGGAAGGAGAGAGAGGAGGATGGACGTTGGGAAAGAAGGAGGGGGGGAGAAGGGAGAGAGGGAGATGGGAGAGAGATGGGAGAGAGGGAGGTAGAGGGAGGGAGGGAAAGGGAGAGAGGGGGGAGGGAGGGATGGAGAGAGAGAGGAAGGGAGAGAGGGGGTAGGAGAGAAACAGATGGTAAACAGAAAACCTTATTTTAAACCCGTGCAAAGCCGTGTACTTGCAACTAGTCTATACTTATAAGACGCATTTGTTGTCTGTCTGTCTGTCTGTCTGTTCCCTTATAACTCAAGATCCAGACAAAATAATAACGTGAAATTTGTTACACATACACATAATTACATGGGGAAGGTTATAGGACAGGTTTCGTTTCATCTCGATGGGTAGTTTAGTTGTAATTAATTATTTTTATTTTAGTATTTTACTATATTAAAGTAATCTCGACGGCGCCATAGATAAAATTCCTCTGTGACGTCATTTCCCGATAATACATTTTTAAATTTTCCTACTAATAAAGCCGAATAGAACTTGCGCGCTTGTGCTGTATAGTTCCTTTGTGCTGCAAAGAAATGTTGTTGTTTTCATGCTCCCTGATTTGTACAGTTTGAGGAAGGTAAAGGAATGAAGAAGGATTTTAGAAGAAGTGTGAAGCCATAATAATAAGTATATATATATATATATATATATATATATATATATAGAGAGAGAGAGAGAGAGAGAGAGGGAGGGAGGGAGTCAGGGAGAGAGAGATAAAGAGAGAGGGGGCAGGGGGAGAGAGAGGAAAGGAGGGTAGGAGGGAGGGAGGGGAGGGAGTGGGAGAGAGGAGGGAATGGGATGGACAGGGGGGAAGAGGGGAGAGAGAGGGAGATGGGAGAGGGAGATGGGTGAGGGAGAGAGAAAGGGAGGGAAGGAAAGAGAAAGGAAGGGAGGGAGAGAGGGGTAGGGAGAGAGATAAAGTGAGGGGGCAGGGAATGAGAGAGAGGGAATGAAGGAGGGGAGGAAGGGGGAGAGAGAGGGAAGGGAGAGATGCGGTGAGGGGAGGGAGGGAGAAAGGAATGATGGAGAGAGAGGGAGAGAGGGAGAGAGAGGATGGCAGAAATGGGAGGAAGAGATAAAAGAGAGAGAGAGGGGGCAGGGAGGGAGAGAGAGGGAAGGAGGAAGGGGGGAGAGAGGGAGGGGGTGGACAGGGAGGAAAGGAGGGGGAGATGGGAGAGGGAGGGAGGGAGAGAGAGGGAGGGAAAGGGGTAGGTTGGGGGAGGGAGGGAGGGAGAGAGAGGAGAGGAAGGGAGAGAGGGGGTAGGGAGAAAACAGAAGGTAAACAGAAAACCTTATTTTAAACCCGGGCAAAGCCGGGTACTTGCAACTAGTATATATATATATATATATATATATATATATATATATATATATATATATATATATATATATATATATTTAGTGCGTTAACAATCAGTCTATATACATATATATATTTGAGCGCGTTAACAATCAGTCTATATACATAAAACCACCTTCCCTCCTAACCCCCTTGATCTCCTCAACCAAATACAGCCGAGCTCTAAGGTCACACTGGTCACTCCGGTCACTCTCCATTCACGAAATTGATCTTCCACCCTTTTTACGATCAAACCCTCGCCTTGCCGTTCAGACACGCTAACTGGCCCAACACAGCTCACACACCCACATATAATTTTTGACAGCAGACATTTTGCTGCGCAATTCTCAAACTAATACACAACAGTAAGTTATTCTTAACTTGTTCAGTTAATTCTTTCAACTATTTCCCCCTTGCTTACAAGTACACATCGATACATTCCAAATCCACACTGAAATAGTTTAACATGCACTTTAACATTGTGGCATACACACTTTATGTCCAACTTTAATGTCTGGCTGGTAAACAAAATAAATTGTCCAGTGAAATTGATGGCATTAGCATCGTGATTCTTATTGCCATTCATCATTGGCATCCATACTTAGCCTGGTCTTTCATTATTGGAGAATTGACTTGATTAATGGTTGAATGACGAGAAGAACGTTTGCTTTTGAGTTCTGATTGTTTTTTCTGTTGGTCTTACTCCTGCCGTGACTTTACAGGACCGTGTACTGGAGCGATTGGGGGGCCCAAGCAAAGATCGAGTCCGCCAATTATGACGGCAGCAACCGAAAAACTTTGGTGGACACGAACATAAAGTGGCCAAATGGACTCGCTGTGGACTACAATGGTGGGAAAATATTTCATTTTATATTTAGAAGAAAAGAATTATCAAAATAGTTAATATTAAATCGACTTTTATTAGAATAGCTTGTATCATATACACATATACAGTTTATTAACTAAATAAATGCGTCAGCAGAATATGGGTTAATTATTTTATTTATTTCTGACACCCACGCTATTATGTAAGGCAATTCAATTTATATGATCTGACCCGTTATATTTACGTATTTGTTGGTGCCGTTTTCCAAACAGTTCAGTAATATCTGGTATCGTCAATCTGTATTTAGATATTGCAATAAAATATTATTTAGCAAAACTAAAGAAAGATATATCTAGAAAGATATAGCACTGAAATATTGATAAGCGAATATTTAAAAATGACCAAACTTTCAGGTGGTGGTGGTGGGGGGGGGGGCAAAAAAAAGTCACTTGTATTAAAAAATCACATTATTTATATATTTGTATTTTTTAAAATTAATTTTGGTCTAATCTTTTAATATTTTTTTCTATTTCGGAGGGGCTAATGCCCCCCTAGTTGCGCAACTGTTTACTACTGTCATTGCATATTTTACATTTAAACCACTGACTAGCTCACCTCAACTCTATTCAAACTGTAGCCAACAAGTTGTACTTTGTTGATGGGTCTCTGGGTACGATAGAGACCATCACACTACAGGGCACAAGTAGAAGAGAAATATTTAAAGATGCTGGGGCACATTTGTTCTCCATTGATGTTTTCGATGATTACTTGTATTACACTGACTGGAATAGAGAGTAAGTAGATATCATGTAGTAAATTGGTTGGCGTAGCGCCGTAGAGAGTAAGTATATTGCATGTAGTAAAATAGTTTGACTAGTGATTATTTATATGGAATGTGGTAAATTGGAAAAGAGAGTAAATAGATGACTTAGTATAAAAGTTGGATTAAAAATTAAATAAAACGACATTACGCCACTAAAATGATTGTGCTATAGAGTAATTAGATGACATGTAGTAAAATGACTGGAATATAGAGTAATTAGATGACATGTAGTAAAATGACTGCTTTAGAGAGTAAGAAGACGACAATATGTCACCGACAGAACCACAGATTAAGTAAGACGGAAGAAAGTCAGTGAACGGAACAGACAGCAGATATTTGGTTTGCAGTTTACTTATTTGAACTTATTCCTTTATGTGTGTGTATGTTTCTATTATCAAAGCACTTTGATGAGAATAAGAAAAGATGGTAGCGGACAGACCGTGGTCGGGCCACCAAGTTTTAGGGAACTATCAGATGTCAGAGTTCACAAGTACGGAACAGACCTGGCAGGTATGTAACATCGCTTGTACTAATATTGTGAGCTATAAGGTGATAGTGAGCAGTGTGGATCTATGTTGGGGTAGTTGAGTTGTGAATTAATACAGTGACCTTTTAGGGCTAAAGGAACTTTCAGTTTATTAGGTGATAGTGATTTAAGCATTCATACAAAACTGAAGATAGTAATTAGCGAATGCATTCAAACAAACTGAAAATTGTAATTAGCGAATGCATTCATACAAAACTTCAATTTGTAATTAGCAAATGCAATCATACAAAACTGAAGATTGTAATTAGCAAATGCATGCATACAAAACTGAAGATTGTAATTAGCGAATGCAATCATACAAAACTGCAAATTTTAATGAGATAATGCATACATCCCATGTGGATCTAATAGTAGTATTTCCTAAGCTAGAAAACTTTCTTTTTACATTGAAATGTTTCTTGTCTGTGTATCATAGAGTAATACATCTGTCATAAATAAACCCTTACGTAACCTATCACATTGCCTGACATTATATGTAAAATTCAGTGAAAAAGGTACATCAAGAATAATTAGAGGAAGGGCAAAGATCCAAATGTTATTTTTATGGTTTATCGGTATTTTAGTTTGTTGGACTGTCTACTCTTCAAGTATTGAATACAATTAGTCTATCTATTTATTTGTTTACTTTCTCCTCAAAGGTGTCACCACGCCCTCCCCGGTACATTTTGACCCCAGCCACGTCTTCGTCAGAATGGGGGGTCAAGGGGACGCCACCAGCGGGCGCATTGAGATCTTCGCCAACAGCCAGTGGGGGACAATATGCGATGACCACTGGGACGACAACGACGCCAAGGTGGTCTGTCACATGATGGGTTTCTCCAAGTCAGTCACTGAGCTGGTCATATTGAATTGACGTTTGTAGACTGACCGTTTTGCTTTGACGATATTGTATTGACCATTGTAGACTGACCAATTTGCATTGACGATAATGTACTGGCCATTATAGACTAACCATATTGAACTGACCATATTGAACTGACCATATTGAACTGACCATATCGAACTGACCATATTGAACTTACCATATTGCACTGACCACTCTCTTTTTATTACCACGGTAAACCATCTTCATGCGTTTCCCATAAAGCATATTTGCCAATAGTAGAATCCATTGGTGATGATTAGCCGTGTAGAACATCGGACCATCAGTAGCATGGTAGGATCATCCCAATATCAATCCCTATTATTGTTTTTTATTTATTCCCCGATTGATGGATAGATTGACAGTCTGTTGTATCGATGGACGGATTGATTGATACAAAAAAAAATAATTGCTATTGCCAGATATAAAAAAAGATAAACATGAAGAAGTGTAAATAATATTTATATATCTACAAAGCCAGAATACTTTCTTTGTAAAAAAAAACACACAGGCCAGTTTCCATTATTTAATGTTCGATACATTAAAAATGTTTGTTTGAATAAATTTTAATGTTTAGGATAGAAACAATTCTATTTATGTCAAAAATAGAAAAATAAAACCATTATATAATCTATATTATACTGGCCTATATAAAAAACGTTTTGCTCACTATGTTGTTTCAGGGCCTATGCTAAGGCCACTGGTCAAAGTAGCCAAGGCAACGGTTTCGGCCTGATCTCGTTGGACGAGGTCAACTGTACTGGGACGGAGAACCACATCGTGGACTGTGGGGTCGGGCCACAGAACTGGGCGGTCCATGACTGCTCCCACAAGGACGACGCAGGGGTCAACTGTGAGCCGCCCGAGGCTTTAAACTTTCAAGGTTGGTTTAACGTTACACGCATACATGTGTAGGCAAGCTCTGATGTTCCCTTTGAGGCATACATGTGTAGGAAACTCTGATGTTTACTGTGGGGCATACATGTGTAGGAAACTCTGATGTTTACTGTGGGGCATACATGTGTAGGAAACTCTGATGTTTACTGTGGGGCATACATGTGTAGGAAACTCTGATGTTTACTGTGGGGCATACATGTGTAGGAAACTCTGATGTTTACTGTGGGGCATACATGTGTAGGCAAACTCTGATGTTTACTGTGGGGCATACATGTGTAGGAAACTCTGATGTTTACTGTGGGGCATACATGTGTAGGAAACTCTGATGTTTACTGTGGGGCATACATGTGTAGGAAACTCTGATGTTTACTGTGGGGCATACATGTGTAGGAAACTCTGATGTTTACTGTGGGGCATACATGTGTAGGCAAACTCTAATGTTTACTGTGGGGCATACATGTGTAGGAAACTCTAATGTTTACTGTGGGGCATACATGTGTAGGCAAACTCTAATGTTTACTGTGGGGCATACATGTGTAGGAAAACTGATGTTTACTGTGAGGACTACGTGTATAGGCAAACTCTCTTCGACTCCCATGTGTGTGTTCAAGTCACCTACCTATGATCACCGTGGTACCTCCATGTAGTGTCAAAATTATGCATCTTGTTTTATATTTCTTTAGTTAATTTAAACTTTTAAAAATGGTGTAAATAGAATGTCAACGAAAGACTAAGTAATCTGTTGTTTATATTTTCTGAAAGTTTATATTGTTCAAAGAATTGTACTTGCTTTCGCTGGTAAAGTTTGTAAAAATATTTAAAAAAAAAAATATCGCACAAGACTGAAGAAAACAATAAAAAACAAACAAAGAAATTTACAAATCAGCACATTTATGAACCCGTGTTTAATCTGAAACTCAGTCAACTGATTTCGCCACCTTCCTACCAAAAAGAAATTAGCCTCGAACACATAATTCACAACTGTCATACATTTCAAATCAATCGGCCTTCGAAAAATTAGTAAAATTCATTTTGAATTTCGAAAAAAAAAAATAACCCACATTGTCTGCAGTCAGATATTGATCGTATACATGTTTAATTTAGGTTTGATTCATGCCGTCAGATATTGATCGTATACATGTTTAATTTAGGTTTGATCCATGCCGTCAGATATTGATCGTATACATGTTTAATTTAGGTTTGATCCATGCCGTCAGATATTGATCGTATACATGTTTAATTTAGGTTTGATCCATGCCGTCAGATATTGATCGTATACATGTTTAATTTAGGTTTGATCCATGCCGTCAGATATTGATCGTATACATGTTTAATTTAGGTTTGATCCATGCCGTCATATATTGATCGTATACATGTTTAATTTAGGTTTGATCCATGCCGTCAGATATTGATCGTATACATGTTTAATTTAGGTTTGATCCATGCCGTCAGATATTGATCGTATACATGTTTTATTAGTGATTGATCCATCCCGTCAGATATTGATCGTATACATGTTTTATTTAGGTCTGATCCAAGCCGTCAGATATTGATCGTATACATGTATTATTTAGGTTTGATCCATGCCGTCAGATATTGATCGTATACATGTTTAATTTAGGTTTGATCCATGCCGTCAGATATTGATCGTATACATGTTTTATTTAGGTCTGATCCATGCCGTCAGATATTGATCGTATACATGTTTAATTTAGGTTTGATCCATGCCAGAATAAAAAATAAAATTTCAACGACAATAACAATAGGAGATAATTTGATTTTATTATTCTCTTTGTTTTTACATTAATGTTTGTATAATTGTTCCCTCTCTTTACAGAAAGCAACATAGATAACTTTTTGATATTTTGTGACGTATTTACTGGTCTACTAATTCGTATGGACTTGAACACGTACAGGTATTATAGATTTGACATGTATAAACACGTTCAGGTATAATAGATGTTGCAGTTATAAATACGTACAGGTATTATAGATGTGGCAGTTATAACCACGTACAGGTATAATATATGTGGCAGGTATAAAAAACGTACAGGTATAATAGATGTGGCTGGTATAAACACGTACAGGTATAATAGATGTGGCAGGTATAAACACTTACAGGTATATTAGATGTGGCAGATATATTCAAGTAAACAAATTCACACATTGTATTGATTCATTCAACACATAAATACCAGTATAGAAATATTACACGTGCATTTTTCTGGTTTAAAATTTTACAGGTAAAAAAACACCTAACTGTTGTAAATTTCGTTGAATAAAACACATTTGGTGAAACAAGCGATATTGTTTTAAAACAGTTTTCCTTGTTTTGCCACATTCTCTCCTCCCATTATTTCAAGTTAAGACACTAATTTTTATCAACACAAAAAACCTATTTATTAAATGTCCCATTCCAAATATATCAAGCTAAATCTTTCTTTAATAAATCTTACTGCTAGTGGGTTAATAATAATCTCTTTGCCTACATCCACTACTTATATTATTTCAAGTTAAAACATTATCCTTTTTCTTTAAAAGTTAAATATCCTAATATTGCGTACATTCTTTTTAATACTTAAGCTAATAATTGTCTTAGGTATTTTTTTTATGCGTCATCAGAATGCCTTCTGTATTTGTGTATTCTCTAATTCAATGATTTATACGTTCTATCTTTATAAATAAAAAACTTGGATAAAATATACCATTAGATTTTTCAAAAATAAAAAAAAAACGAATACGTAATAAGCCAAATAGTTTTCGAATACTCTGGAAGAAATACTTATTGAAGCCTCAATGATGCAGTTCTGTACAATACGTACAATGATTGGTAAACTATGGAAGATCTTCATTGGAGAGTATTGATGACGTCATTTAGAAATATTTAGACAATGGTGCGAGTGGAAGTTAATTACGAGACAAAATCGTTTGTTTCCTTTGTACGAATGATAACACATCAGTATATGTTCGCCATCATTTTTGTCTGCTTTAAAAAAAATGTGTAAGCTAGTTTAAACATATTTGACATAATAAATGTTTCCTCTGTTGTCCAAAGCTACACGTCCATTGTCCCTAACAACTCACCCAACGCTGTGGCCATAACGTTTGACCCCAACGACAAAATGATTTATTTCTCCGAGGTTTACGCCAGCAGCTCAGAGATCAGAAGTTCCAACCACAGGGGAACAGACATCAGAACCATTGGAAACTCTTTGATTATGGGTAAAGTCAGTACAATAGAGTGGTGTAGTGGGGTGATAATTTCAGCACTAAAGCGTGGTGCAGTGGGGTTGTAATGTCAGCACTATAGCGTAGTGCAGGGGTTGCCTAATTTCGGCATATGGGTCAAGTACGGCCAGATAGGCAGGTTTCATTTTTTACTTTGTTGTTTGGACCAGGTCCAACGTATTTTGCTATGACATGTACGTTTGATTTATATTAGCTCGTATGAGTGCACCATCCATCGACTCTTGGTCCCGTCCTTCTGTCCAATTCGAGAACCTTTGATTGCATTAAAGTTTGCGGAATTGAGTACGATGTGATCTGGTTATATAGAAGAGTTTGTAGTCGGAGAACGAAGTGAATGGGTCATGTCAAAACACTATTGCCTACAGAAACATAACATGACAGCGAATTAATCCTACCATTTGGAGTTATGCTTGGATTTGTTCAATTCAATGTGTTTGTTATTTTGTTTTTTTTAAGTTAAAAGATTAGTTTACATGATAAGTAAAAAAAGAAGTAAAGTTCCCTTAACCCTAACAGGCCATCGAGGCAGATGAAGTGTAGAATTCATCTGTTTCTATAACCTCGGCATATGAAGGGGTTATGTGGTTAGCACAACGCTCAGCCGCCTTTATTCCCCCAACTTAAAGTCAGGTACCCATTTAAATCTGGGTGGACTTGAAGACTTTCACCAGGATCTGAAAAAAATCCCAAGGTTCTCATTGAGATTCGAACCCGGGACCCTCCGGTTGACAGTCGAGCGTTCTACACCGTACGACCACCCGTCCCCATATTACATGATAAGTAACATAGCGATAATCACGACCGGTCTGAGGAATTGCGGGGCCCAATTTAACGGATGCTTGCAAGGCCCCTCTTCTAATCTTTAAAGCCTGTGAAAAGAGCCATGAATGATTAAAAATGCTTATTGTATATTGCGGGGCCCTAATGGAAGCGAACAGTCAAATCCAGATGTGGGAGTATGACTGTTATAGTCAGTTTTACTTGGATTACTTTGAGAAGGGTGGAGTATGACTGTTATAGTCAGTTTTACTTGGATTACTTAGAGAAGGGGAGAGTATGACTGTTATAGTCAGTTTTACTTGGATTACTTTGAGAAGGGGAGAGTATAACTGTTATAGTCAGTTTTACTTGGATTAAGTTGAGAAGGGTGGAGTATGACTGTTATAGTCAGTTTTACTTGGATTACTTTGAGAAGGGGAGAGTATAACTGTTATAGTCAGTTTTACTTGGATTACTTTGAGAAGGGGATAGTATAACTGTTATAGTCAGTTTTACTTGGATTACTTTGAGAAGGGTGGTGTATGACTGTTATAGTCAGTTTTACTTGGATTACTTTGAGAAGGGTGGAGTATGACTGTTATAGTCAGTTTTACTTGGATTACTTTGAGAAGGGGAGAGTATGACTGTTATAGTCAGTTTTACTTGGATTACAATGAGAAGGGAGAGTATGACTGTTATAGTCAGTTTTACTTGGATTACTTTGAGAAGGGGAGAGTATGACTGTTATAGTCAGTTTTACTTGGATTACTTTGAGAAGGGTGGAGTATGACTGTTATAGTCAGTTTTACTTGGATTACTTTGAGAAGGGTGGAGTATGACTGTTATAGTCAGTTTTACTTGGATTACTTTGAGAAGGGTAGAGTATGACTGTTATAGTCAGCTTTACTTGGATTACTTTGAGAAGGGTGGAGTATGACTGTTATAGTCAGTTTTACTTGGATTACTTTGAGAAGGGGAGAGTATAACTGTTATAGTCAGTTTTACTTGGATTACTTTGAGAAGGGTGGAGTATGACTGTTATAGTCAGTTTTACTTGGATTACTTTGAGAAGGGGAGAGTATAACTGTTATAGTCAGTTTTACTTGGATTACTTTGAGAAGGGGAGAGTATAACTGTTATAGTCAGTTTTACTTGGATTACTTTGAGAAGGGGATAGTATAACTGTTATAGTCAGTTTTACTTGGATTACTTTGAGAAGGGTGGTGTATGACTGTTATAGTCAGTTTTACTTGGATTACTTTGAGAAGGGTGGAGTATGACTGTTATAGTCAGTTTTACTTGGATTACTTTGAGAAGGGGAGAGTATGACTGTTATAGTCAGTTTTACTTGGATTACTTTGAGAAGGGTGGAGTATGACTGTTATAGTCAGTTTTACTTGGATTACTTTGAGAAGGGTGGAGTATGACGGTTATAGTCAGTTTTACTTGGATTACTTTGAGAAGGGGAGAGTATGACTGTTATAGTCAGTTTTACTTGGATTACTTTGAGAAGGGTGGAGTATGACTGTTATAGTCAGTTTTACTTGGATTACTTTGAGAAGGGTGGATTATGACTGTTATAGTCAGTTTTACTTGGATTACTTTGAGAAGGGTGGAGTATGACTGTTATAGTCTCTTTTACTTGGATTACTTTGAGAAGGGGAGAGTATGACTGTTATAGTCAGTTTTACTTGGATTACTTTGAGAAGGGTGGAGTATGACTGTTATAGTCAGTTTTACTTGGATTACTTTGAGAATGGTGGAGTATAACTGTTATAGTCAGTTTTACTTGGATTACTTTGAGAAGGGTGGAGTATGACTGTTATAGTCAGTTTTACTTGGATAATTTTAAACAGGGGGGAGTATGAAAATAAGTAGATGTGTCAACCTTCATACTCAAGGAAGTCCAGAAGTGACGGATTTTTAGCAATTAAATTTAAGTTTGAGGCCAACTTTATTCATCGATCAATGAAATAAAGTGATAGTGTCTGAAATATTAACATGGCGTTTTACTCTATGTAAATAGTATCATGTGTACTAATATTCATGTATTAGCTCCCTTTGAACTATTTTTATCTATCACAATTTTTTTTGTAAAAAAAAAAGAATAAAATTTAGAAACAATTAAATTTGTTAACCACTGGACAGCTCATTTCTTAAATACATTATTTATTGCCCCCCCCCCCTTTTTTATCTATGCTTCTATTTTAAATCTAACAAAGTAATATTATTTAATTTGGAAATACACTGTAGACTTTCCCGATCATCCTATCTAAAGTTGGTGAAATCACATTCGGGAATTTCCACATGTGATGTTTTGATCTTTTTTTTTTCGTTTTTATGAGTTTGCATTTTTATGCCCCCCCCGGGGGGGGGAGTTAAAAATTGTCTTCAGTCACTTAAAGTTTGATACTTGTTGACTAGGACAGGGGGTGGAAAGGTGGGGTCTGAAATTGTTCAACATTTGCTGACGTAATGGATTAAGGAGTCCTGTGCGTAAGGACGATATCTGTGTGCAGCGAATACAAAATAATTTGTTCAATACTGTTTTAAATTATTTAATATACTAGCTGTACCCTGCAAAACCTTTGCATAGAGTTATATCCCCTTAGACTTGATCGGTAGGCTTGGTTACTGTTGGTTTCGGGCAGATCCGATTTTTTTCATGATTGTATTTTAAACTGGAATACTGGTTTATTATTTCTTTACTTTTGATTTAACGCAGAACCCTCACCGCTATTATTTATACAGATTTCTTTTTTTTTCTACTTCTTGTCCAGAAGTATGTTGTTGTTTTTGTTTTAAATCATCTAACACTGTAACGGTTTTTGTCGATAACAAGGTGCTGTCGTTGACGGACTTGCAGTGGACAAAAGTAGAAACCTGTTGTTCTACACCGACGCTGGGAATAAAAGAATCATCGCCATGTCACCGGACGGCACCGGACTCCGTATAGTGGCCACCAATGTTGACCAGCCCCGGGCTTTAGCGGTGGACAAGAAGGCTGGGTGAGTACTTGAAGTAACATTCGTTGTAAGTAACAGAAGTAACATACGCTGTTATTAATTGAAGTAACATACGTTTGAGTAATTGAAGTAACATACGCTGTGAGTACATGAAGTAACATACGCTGTGAGTACATGAAGTAACATACGCTGTGAGTACATGAAGTAGCATACGCTGTGAGTACATGAAGTAACATACGCTGTGAGTAATTGCAGTAACATATGTTGTGAGTAATTGAAGTAACATACTCTGTGAGTAATCGAAGTAACATACACTGTGAGTAATTGAAGGGGCATACTATGTGAATAATTGAATTAGCATACACTGTGAGTAATTAAAGTAACATACACTGTGAGTAATTTAATTAACATACACTGTGAGTAATTGAAGGGACATACTATGTGAATAATTGAAGTAACATACACTGTGAGTAATTGAAGTAACATACACTGTGAGTAATTGAAGTAACATACACTGTTAGTAATTGAAGTAACATACACTGTGAGTAATTGAAGTAACATACACTGTGAGTAATTGAAGTAACATACGCTGTTAGTAATTTAATTAATATACACTGTGAGTAATTGAAGTAACCTACGCTCTGAGTTATTAAAGTAACATACACTGTGAGTAATTGAAGTAACATACACTGTGAGTAATTGAAGTAACATACACTGTGAGTAATTGAAGTAACATACGCTGTTAGTAATTTAATTAATATACACTGTGAGTAATTGAAGTAACCTACGCTCTGAGTTATTTAAGTAACATACACTGTGAGTAATTGAAGGGACATAAACTGTGAATAATTTAATTAATATACACTGTGAGTAATTGAAGTGACGTATGATGTGAGTAATTAAAGTTTATATATGTATGGTTTGTCTTGTTTTGTCCACTGCAGTGTCCTCTACTGGACAGACTGGGGAACTGTACCTAAAATAGAGAAGGCCAACTACGATGGATCCAACAGACAGACCATAGCCAGTAACGGACTAAAATTTCCAAACGGCCTTGCTCTGGACGTAACGGGTACAAGGGGAATAAATCTTTAAATTAATATTTTTTTCTACATTTCTACCCTATTATTACTAATTATTTTACACCTTTGCTTTAAATAAGTTTAAATATTGGAATCTTTAAAAATGTATATTAATACTAATAACAAATATGTCTTTAACGTCAGCTTTGTAAATATCTCTATTGAAATTCTTTTTAAATAAACGCAATGAAATATATATGTATAGGCCTATATTTATATACAGCTTTGTAAAACGTATCTTATTCTATGGGTTATTAACATTACTCTGACTGTTATAAAATATTTATCTTGACATTTTGGTCAATATGCAAATCTTGTCTTCAGCCGGCCTGCTGTATTTCTGTGATGGTGGCAGACAGACTATTGAGGTCATGAAGACTGACGGAAGCAACAGAACAGTTCTTTATATGGAGAACGGTTCACATTTCTTCGGGATCACCCTCACGTCAAAGTACATCTTCTACAGCGACTGGAATAAATTGTATGTACCACTCATATCTGGTTATAACTGCAATTAAATGACGTAATATTTATAGCTGGTTATAACTAATAATTAAATGACGTAATATTCACAGCCGGCTATAACTGCAATTAAAATGACGTAAAATTCACAGCCGGCTACAGCTGCAATTAAATGATGTAACATTCAAAACCAATTGAAAATAAATGACGCCATATTCACAGCCAGTTATAACTGTAATTAAATGACGTAACATTGACAGCCAATTACAACTGCTAATAAATGAAGTAACATTCACAGCCGGTAATAACTTCAATTAAATGTCTTAACATTCACAGCCAATTACAACTGCAATTAAATTACGTATCTTTAATAGCCGGTTACAACTGCAATTAAATGATGATGCTGTGAAATATATTCGAAGCGACATTTTATGATTTCATTACAATCAAAGATCAAGCCATTAATTGTGTTGGCACTATGTCACACTATCAATCGCTTGTCAATTTCATTTTATTTTAAAATTTAGATTAAAGTCGATGTATATTTAAATTAAAGTTCTAGTCTGTGAATATGTCACTGTGACATAAGCTAATTCTGTTTAACACCTTCAGAGGCGTCATGAGGCTGAACAGGGATGGAACCAATCAAACACCAGCTGGGCCTGAGAGTTTCTCCAGAATTAATGGAATCTACGCCTATGAATCTACTTATACACAATAAAAACTAAAACTGAACGTCGTCAATTTGTTGTTCAATGAATCTACTTATACACAATAAAAACTAAAAAACTATTGTTGTTCAATGAACTAAGCCTACATATTTTTTTACAAGTTTCAAACTTATATTTCTGAATCATAAAATGTTTATTCAGAATTTATATTTGATTCTCTATAGAGATTTACAATATGCTGATTTACTATACGTTGATTTACTATACGTTGAACTACTATACGTTGAACTACTATACATTGATTTACTAGATGTTGATTTATTATACGTTGAGTGCTAAAGCCGTATTGGCAATACGGTTTTAAGCTGCCATATTTCTTTAGTAGAACTGGTTATGACGATAGGTAAAAACAGGTGCACACAATGTAAATATCAAACTCACACATTGTAAATATCAAACTCACACATCGAAATATCAAACTCACACATTGTAAATATCAAAATCACACATAGTAAATATCAAACTCACACATTGTAAATATCAAAATTACACATTGTAAATATCAAAATCACACATTGTAAATATCAAAATCACACACTTACACATATACAAACTGTAAACTCCGTTTTAACCCATTAGCGCATAGCGTCCTTTTTTAAGGACGTGCTATACAAATGTGTACTACCCTAACACCCTTGAATATTGGTATGAAACAAATAAATCTGTGCACCCCTTGTTTATTTTCGCAATGGTCTAAACCGGATATTATCGTATTTGCTGACATTTTGTATTTTTATTTTATGGTTAAAGTTCGATTTTGTTGGAAAGTTTTATTTTAGGAATGCCTCCACATAAAAGGTATGTCACGAACAGTTTATGTGTATTTTAATGTAATTTTTGTAACTATTATATAGTAAATATTGTTTTCTAATGCCTGTTGGCAAGTCATTGTGCAATGAATTTGCTAATATTGTTTTTCATATAATTAAAATAGTGTCCTTAAAAAAGAACGCTATGCGTTATACCCCACCTGAATGTCTGTTGGGTGATTTAGCAGTAATGTGTCAAATTTTCTTTTTCTAGATCTTACACGGTGGCTGAGGTGTTTAGCATGCTAGAAGATGACTTTAAAAGTGCAGATATTTGTATCTTGCCACCGGAAGATGGTACAAAATTTAATGGAGACAGTGGTCCCGAAGATGATATTGGTGATATTGATAATCTCTCTAGAAATCAATTACGTGCTCAGGCAGAAGATACTCTACTCGTTTCCGATTTTGACAAAAAGCATATAGGCGTTAAGGACATTGCTGAAGATAATGACGATGAAGCTGAAAATGATGTGTTTCCATTAGCTGAAGTACATAATTTGGACAGGCATTCTCGAATGGCAGCAGTCAACATCCAGTCGGGCAGCAGCGACTCAAAACGCCACAGACGTTCTACAACTAGTCATGATGATAGCAGTTGAAATGGAGTGGGTCCAACAAAGTCATCACGTCCGAAGAAAACTACACCACCGACATAAAATTGGTTGACATTGACCTGAAAGAAAAAGAAATTCCATGGAGTGTCACTTCAGCATCAGATATTGATCACACACCGTCAGCACCAGGTATTGATCAAACACCGTCAGCTCTATTTTAAATGTTCCACGACGATGAAGTTGTTGACTATATCACTCAAATGACCAATCTGTATGCCATGCAGAAATCAACAGAAATCAAAACAACTTCATTCAACGCGGATCTTGGTCTTGGTGGCTCTGTGGTAGTCCAATCGATGAAGAAACTACCTGCTAGACATGCATTTATTGATATTTTTTACAACACCACAACTGCTTGATCATTTGAAGGACATGAATTATTCAGTCACAGGAATTATTCTAGTAAACAGAATGGAGAAGCGTCCATTGAAAGAAAATGATAAGATGAGAAAAGAACCACGAGAATCATTTGACAATCGTGTGGACAGGGAGTCCGGAATGATTGCAGTTTTTTGCAACATTTACAATGTCGTTACAATGCTATCAAACTGCTTTAGGTGTGGAACAAACAACCCAAGCCAAGCGTTGGTCAACCAGTGAAAAGAAGCATATTCAAATATAAAATCCAAATTTGATTGCCCGTTATAATCAATTTTTGGGAGGGACAGACAGAATGAACCAAAACATCGCAAATTTTCACATCAACATCCCCATCAAGTAATGTTGGTGGGCTCGATTCTGTTTAGCCATTGACGCCAGTGTGCAGAATGCTTGGCAACTGTACAGGCTGTCAGAAGCGGCTGTCACCGATACTAGACTGACTAATACACCTTATGGTGACACAGGAAACATACTTACATTTACACTATTATTTTGTTATTTACGTCATATTATTAAAAGTTGACAATTATAATAAAACAGTATTTTTGACTTATGCATTTTTATTATATTTTTTATGTTGTTTCTTTGCATTGAGATGATAAAATACAGCGTTTGTCAAGATTTAATTGTCTAGATTTGTGATGTGACAATATTCAAGTTCAGGTGGGATGTAACGTGTAACACTATATTTTTGTTATATAATGTTATGTACTTGTTGATGTAATGCTTCTCCAAGGTAACACTGTGTGTTCCTCACTGCTGCTTCAAATAACTATACTGGTTTTATGTAGCTGCCGATATCATAACTGGTTTATAATCTTAAGTAGCGTTCAGTCTCGTTGCACTCTCAAACAACACACCAATCAATGAGGCAAAGTTCCACGATTCAATTATATTTATTCAACAATAAGAAAACATATGTAGTATAAACTTATGTGCAGCAGTATTCACAAATCTTCGTACACAATATAACACGTAGTATTCCAGTTTCCCGAAGGAATTCTCTGACAATACTTTGACACTTAGTACTCTAGGTCCCCGAAAGGATTATCCAGAGATACTTTGACACTTAATATTCTGGGTCCCCGAAAGGATTATCCAGAGATATTTCAATAAAAATAGACTTTGACTGTGTACTGTAAAACGCAATAACTTGATAGCTTGTGCCTCTATTATTTCTCCACTAACTTCTCCTTTGACTATCTCTACAACTGGTGTCCTGATGTCTCTATCGTCAGTCTGTCGATCTGTCGGTCTGTATCTCGTAGGTCTCACGAAATTTCAGCTACATCTCTTTTTATGTAATGGTGAATTATCACGTGCCCCAAACGCCCAGAACTTCTGATTGGCTCCCTAACACCCTTTCTATCTCATCTACATATTAATGACTCTTAATCCAGCCTATGGATTGGTGCGGCTAAAAACTCACTCTGGTCTAGTATTCCTTTGTCTGCCTAATTACATCTATCGTCACCTACCTCTGGGGGTCATAACCTGTGGTGACAGCCAATTTTACCCTAAACAAAGATCAACCGCTGGAATTCTAGTTATCAAAACATATGACTGTATCATGGACCCATGAGTTTGACAGTGGTTCTAAAATTGTATAGACCTATCTAAAACTATTGTTACATAACGCATAGCGTCCTTTTTTAAGGACAAAACTTTGGGGGCCCTTAATTTGCGTTATACACATTTTTTATAATTTTTACGTTTGGTATAGTCAATAAATGCCCAAACTACACGTACTATGCAAATATTAATGAAAAAATGAGACCTCATGCATTAATGGGTTAAGAATATGGCATTTATAATTATACCGGTTACAGCCCCCCCCCCCCATTTACGAGACTAATCTTCCCAAAATGTTTCAAATTGTTGGGGAATATAGATACATTTTTCGCGCCTTTTAAACGAGAAAGTATTGCCCAGGCTATTTCGGTCAGGTTATAAATATAGGAATGAAGTGGCTTATCTAGCTTAACTCGCACCCGGGGCTCAATACCTTTTTAGCCCCCCCCCCCACATTCAAAAACCATGTAATATGTAAAATATACCATTTGGCGCCCCTTTGTGACTAGCGCCCGGAGAATGATGAATCTCCCTATTGCCCCCTCCCTCACTACGCCACTGTATGGATGATCAAACACATTCTTTATCATTATCTATCCGTTAAATAGTTTGTGTTCTGTCCATTTATATATTTTTATTTCTGTCTCTACGTCTACCAAAATCTGTTTAAATATCTATCTATGATTATCTATTTATTTATGTGTGTGTATACCTGTATGTTTATCTACCGATATTCCTCTGTCTATCAGACAGTTTACCTGAAATGCGTACTTCAAGAAAAAATACAGGGTCTTGCGTCCCAACATCATGTGCATGTGACCCTTCAATGGGTTCCCGGGCATGTGTACGTGCCTGGAAATGAACGGGCAGACTGCATTGCCAAGGCAATCCAACAGTCGACAGATCCCAAAGTGCAGTCCATGAGTGCAAGAAAGAGCTCAATTGAGACAGCGCGTGCCAAGATCTGTCTTTTTGGACAATCGAAGTGGTTCTCGAGCTAGGACAATGGGGTGAACGGAATAAATGCTCGTTAGTTTATGGAGCGGCCGTTCAAAGCCGACCCGTGGTGGAAGCTTAGGAGAGTCTAGCAGGCGCTAATTGCCCAGTTCCGTACTGGGCACTGTCCTATTGGCGCGTACTTTGGGAGGTTGAGGCCCAATGTCGACACCCTTTGCAGACACTGCAGGGAGGTGGAGGAAACCGTAGATCATTTACTTTTCGAGTGCCCCGGGCTGGCGGACCACAGTGTGGACCAGTCCGGAAGCTTGCTGGCCATCGGACTTTATGGCAGTCTCCAGATTTTGAGAGACACAGCAAGTCTGATCTCACGGGCTCTCTCAGCCCGCAGATTACTGAGAGAGTTCAAAGAGAGAGAGAAAAAATATATCAGCATCAGAAGACATCTCATCTGTAACAGTTTTTTGTTTTTTTAGCTTTTGAATTTGGAAATTCGGACAATGAAAAGAAGAAAATAAGTATCAAGTTATTTTCTTTTATTGCGTTCTTTCAATTTTTTTCATAAAATTACAAACGAACTTGAGATTTTTTTGTAACAAAACAGTTTGTTTTAGACTTTTTTCATTTGTCGTTTAGAAATAGTCACAGGTCTAAAGTGTTTCACTGCTGAAATGTTGAGTCAAAAGCATAAACTTCAAATATCTGAGTAAAACTGTCTGGACCTGCTGGGGTCTGGTTACTTCCATCACGGTCTATTCGAACGACGTTCCTGTCATAAGAAAAAATGGACACACAATCACAATCAATTTTGACATGCGTTAAGTAAAATTGATTTGTAAAAAAAAATATTCAAAAACAACTCAGCTGTGAACTCGTTGTTGTCCAGTCTAAGTGGCATCTTAGACAATCGAAAGTCAGCCTGGATAATTTACAGTCTTTAGGTTCTCACTTCTAATCCACCAGCCATAGACATGCCAGGCGTGGCACGCATTCTGCTTTTGTCCATTTTTTCACATCCATGAAGGGGCGGATTTAGGGGGGGGGTGGCGCGGGGCGCAAGTTTAGGCAAGACATCATTAAATTATCGAAATATTTTTTTTGTTCTAAGACCAATTTTCAACAATGAAAACAGTTTTGCCCCCCGGTCAAAGTTATGCCCCCCGGTCAAAGTTATGCCCCTTTTAGTCACACAACCATATATCATTCAGAAAAAATGTCATAATATTGAAACTAGCTAAGGTAAGTTGTAAAACTCTTAAAAAAATAGTTAAAAAGCCTAATTGATTACGAGTGAAATGTTTTTATTGTGGCCCTAATTATGGT
Organism: Bulinus truncatus; assembly: GCA_021962125.1. Taxonomy (NCBI): domain Eukaryota; kingdom Metazoa; phylum Mollusca; class Gastropoda; family Planorbidae; genus Bulinus; species Bulinus truncatus. The sequence continues at coordinate 1,925,704 of JAGDYQ010000041.1, forward strand.
GTTATTAAGAGAATTAGCTTATTAACGTATGCAATTGTTATCTACAACTACTACAAGCCTATATAGTGTAGGTGTCTGTAATTCAGTCAGTTTGATAATTTTATTTCAAACCTGACTAAAAAAAAATGTTATTTTTGTTTTGATTTTTTTTACCTCAGCATGCATGTTGTGATAATTAAATAAAACTAAAGATCAATGTGTTTAGTTCAGGAAGTACTGGTTTATAATATATATATATATCGATCTTTAACAACGATATCGATGTTATAAAGTCAATAATTGTGTTCTAAAATCTATTGAATATATTACAGTTGTTTGTGATATAATTTTAAAATAATAATTATATAGTATCATAACAACACACTCTGAGTCACTCTGCCAATGTTTTTACAATATACTAAAGTAATTTAATAAAATGTAAACATTAATAAAATAAACAACTATTTTTATCGATACTGTCTATTTGTTTGTTTCAAAAGACGATCTTTGTATGCCTGTTTGACTGAATAATCAGTTACTCTCTAATACTCTATTGTTATTTATATTTGGATTTTAGAAATCAGTAGGATATTTAAATACAGCAATCTAGCATTGAAAATATTATCTTAATAAAACTTTTGCAATTTATTTCCTTAAAATATAAAGTTAGAAATTCTAGGAAGGATGTTAATTAATTTAGTTTAAATAGTTAGTGGTAATGTTAGAATCATCCTGGTCATATTTTACATCTGCAACAAGGGCACAGTAGGCCTAGTTAGAAATTAGATTGCTTAATGAATTTTAAACTATTTCTCATTTTAAAGAACTTTACAGCTTTAAAGATTTATCAGATTTTATAATCATTATGATAATTTAATCTAACATGTATTTAGCAATAGTTTTATTCGCTGATATCATTCTTTAAATTGTATTAATAACTTCGGACAATTAAAAATCGTTAATTTTAGTGTAATTACTTGAATTCAGTAGGCTAATTGTAGATATACCAATAAGAAGTTTTTGAAATACATAAATCAATATTATATTTTTAATAATTTAATATTTGTCATAAACTTCTCATCAATATTAAATAATTATTGAATCTGTTGTAGCAATTAAGTGTATGAGCTAATCTCTTAACATATAAATAAAAATATTTATTATTTTCTTTTTTTCTGAAGAAAATCTTATGCATGCTTGAATAGACAATCTAAAACTGACAAAATACTTTTAAAAAATTAAATTTATATTTAAGGTGCTATATGATTTTTATTTTCTATGCCTTTAAAAAATAAAATGTATTATTTTCTTAATTTATATTTTTATTTTCCTTCGTTCTGTTAAAGTTTGTTACATTTGTTTTACTTTATTTTCAAATTTTGTTCAATTTCTTTTAATTTTATGTAAATTTAAAAATGTTTATAGGTGTTTGAAATTTAAATTTATATTTTTATTTTCCATTAAATTTTTTCTACTATTTCCTATTTTGTTAAATTAATTTCTGCCCTAATAGATATTTTGTCATATTTTTTCATTTAAATCTGTTAGATATGTCTATTATAATGGTTCTCATACTTGTAGACATACTTTGACAACTATTTTGTTTTTTTTACAGCCATCATAAAGTCTGGTGTTTTTGTTATCCACCGGTAAAAAAACAAACAAAAAGGGAATATTAGAAAAGTTTTTTTTTTTATAAATGTGAATATATATATATAGAAATATTCATATAGGCCTATTATAACATAACATGAATACAGTATGTGTAACTATTTGAAATATTCATATAGGCCTATTATAACATATCTATGAATATAGTGTGTGTAACTATTTGAAATATTCATATAGACCTATTATAACATATCTATGAATACAGTGTGTGTAACTATTTGAAATATTCATATAGGCCTATTATAACATATCTATGAATACAGTGTGTGTAACTATTTGAAATATTCATATAGGTCTATTATAACATATATATGAATACAGTGTGTAACTATTTAGGCCTATTATAATATATCTATGAATACAGTGTGTGTAACTATTTAGGCCTATTATAATTTATATGAATACATTTTGTGTAACTATTTAGGCTATTATAATATATCTATGAATACAGTGTGTGTAACTATTTGAAAAGTATATTGTCTCCATAGTGGGCTAGTAGAAGACATAATTCTTTAATGTGCCCCACTCTGCATTTCCCATTATAATTTGTAGATTTACAAACATTTTGTTATGTAAAATGAAATATAGGCTAGTTGTATATAGATGTTTACAGATTCTAATTGATAATTATCTATCATTTAAGAAAAAGTAATAATTTTGTCAAAAACCAACAGAAGTTTGTTAGCAACCCGCAAGGGCGTTATATCTGTTTGAGAATCACTGGTCTATTAAATATCTAAATCAATGTATCATAGATGTTAATTTTTGGTATATTAAAAATTCTTCACTATCTTAAATTAAGATATTTTTTTTTTATTCAGGTATCATACATACAATTGTATAATATACTGAAGAGAAGTCTTACAGTAATAGTGGAGGTTTTAATAAATATAATGTAACATACATGGCTTAAATAAAAATACATTTTATTGTTTTAATTTTTCACTTTGGCCAAGTAGATTGAAACACATTTAGTTTTATACCTAATTTCAAGTTGCACAAATCTTGGTAGATGTCAAATAAAGTTGGTAAAGTAAAAATGTTTTTAATAGCTGTATTATTTTTGTCTTCAACTTAAAAGTCAAATATACAGTCATTACTCAATAATACTCAAAATGATAAATAAATATACATATGATATAAACTAATTTTTTAAAGATTAATACAAGTTGGCATAAATCTGATATTGATATGTTTTATTTCAGCTGATTTCTCAAGTTCCGGGTATACAGCCTAACTGACACAATATAAAGATACTCTTCTGAGGTAAAATACATTGTGTAACCAAGTTTGTTTCATTGGTGTAATATAAAACATATCTAAATTTTATTTTACATTTATATATATATATATATATATATATATATATACTATTTGAATACATATTCTGATTTTTTTAAAAGTTAAAATCTTGACATTATTTATGGTTTAATTTTATACATTTTTAGGCGATAAAAAAAACTTACATGTCAGAAGTTGGAGAAATTGAATGACTGAAATAATAGAAGATTAATTTAATGGTGAGTGTTTTTATTACAGGAATTGTGTTCTTGATTTCTACATTGTTGTAAGGAGAAGTTTCCATTCAAATATTTAATGTAACTTTATATTGAGATATATTTATTTAAGTTAACTAGCCCGAGTTTAAATAATGTCAGATGTAAACTATAATATTATTTATATTATTTATTGATTTGTTTATTTCCAGATTTTAAATTGTGTTACAGCTGAGGTCAAAAGTCAATTGGCGGACAGTGAGACTCACATCAATGGACAATCAACTTTATGGTAAAATCAAACTCAATTTATCAACATTGTTTACATTGTGATAATATAACAGACATAATGTGTGGACTTGATATCTTTGATATTGTAATGTTTGGCTTTTTGAGTTAATATTTTTTTTATTTTACAATTGTAAGTTGATTTGTCTGTTCCAGGTGATCATGAAAGTAGGTGTCAGAAGGTGTGGAGAAGCGGATCTACATAAATATCTTATTAGCTGTGAGAAGAATCCAGGTCATACAGATTTTATACCTGTTGATAGGTTCACCTTGAACCATCTACCTGAAGGTCATTTTGATAAGTGACCTGTATGAACTGATCAAAGGTACAGCTGGCCTGACAGTCAGAGTTGGTGTTAAAATAGCCAGTCCACACAGACCAGAGTTTTGGCCAAAGACAAAAGTTTCATATCCATTTTACAACATGGGAGGCAAAACAAACTTGAGATGTGGAAGTGGGTTGGTGGGTCGAAGTGATAAAGTTTACAGATGAAGTTAGTCAGATATATATGAAGAACTACACAACATGTTGGTGTAAACAATGTCAACATTCAAGACAGAGCCAGCCACGTGTGGTAGGAGTTTGATGTGTATACAGCCACACATGTTGTGTTTGATGACATTGAGGCCAGCCACACTGGCCCTTGAGATTTGTTTTATGATACAGAAGACAGTCCAGTTGTCAGTATTGATCAGGTCAGTGCTGATTGTGTAGACATTGAGAGTGACAGGTGTAGGTTGAAATGTGTGACATGTGACGAAAATGTGGAGATAAACTGGACAAGTTATGGAGACATTTTGATGTCTGGTGGAATGTCCACTACAAATACAGAGAATCTCGAGATTTGGACAAGCTAAACTGGGATAGTGTCACATCCTCATGGATGTAATAAACAGGTCAGTGTTGGTAACTGGGTGGAAAACAAACAAGGTGGGTGATGAGTTAAATCAATTTACCTACACAACATGTACCTGTCCAGGTAGTAGTGGAGCCAGAGTTCACTGTGTGGGGTATGCAGGTGTTGGCAGGTGTGTGGTAGTATCAACCTGTCCACTGTGGAAGTTTAAATTTTAAACTTAATTACAGCGGGACTGGTCACGTTCGGTGAGTTGTTTGTAAACAAACAATATGGCGGTGTTGTATTTTATTTGTATGTCGTTGTATTATATTATGACATCAACATAAACATTTGTTGTTTGTTTATTATTGTCATCAATATATTTATTTATTCTACTGATGTTTGTTTCTTATTGTCATCAATATAGTTATTTATTCTAATGTTGATTGTTTATTATTGTCATCAATATATTTATTTATTCTACTGATGTTTGTTTATTATTGTCATCAATATATTTATTTATTCTACTGATGTTTGTTTATTATTGTCATCAATATATTTATTTATTCTAATGTTGATTGTTTATTATTGTCATCAATATATTTATTTATTCTACTGATGTTTGTTTATTATTGTCATCAATATATTTATTTATTCTAATGTTGATTGTTTATTATTGTCATCAATATATTTATTTATTCTAATGTTGTTTATCTTCTGTATATTAATGTATCTGAACTTAAATATTTTCCCTTTTAATAAAACTTTGAATTCAGCTATAGAATGGTTTATCTTGTTTTTTTTTCTGTCAAGCAGGGGTTTTTTTTGCTCAATAAGAGGTGGTGGGTCTCTTCAATAAGAGGTGGTGGGTCTCTGAAGTTTTTAACTTTTTACCAAATGAAGAAAACTATAAGAGGTGCCGGGTTGCATTTCAGAGGTGCCGGATCGCAGATCCGGCGCGCTACATGGCAAAAAAAACCCTGCTGTCAAGTCATATTTTTTGTTGATTTGTTTATCAAATCGTTTGGTAAATATTTACTGTTGTGTACAGGATCTTATCGGGCCGTTAGTTTAACGTCGTCACTAAGCCACGTTTGTCAGCACTCTGACACTAAGGACAACACACTCGCTAATACACAGTAGCAAAACACTTCAAATGTCAAAATCAGGAAAAACAAGCCAAGTATTCCCTCCATAATGATGCTCATCTTCTTTAATATCAAAATACTAAAATACTTATTTAACAATAAGAATCATTTACCATCCTCGTTCATTACCGATGCATGCGTTCAACAACAGTACCTTGGTGGTATTCCCATTCCTACTCTTTACATTTATCTAACACTTCAACTACTGACCGTTATGTCATAAATTAATGTATAACATTACATTAAATAAATAAACTGTAACGTCATAAATGAAAAGACAATTTAATAATTTAAAAAAAACAAAAACAAATATATATCGAAAATAGCTACACAATCGATGGAACTTTAGCAGATAGTGTAAAACTGAACAAATGTGAATGTACTTTGGTTAGTTCAGTAATAAAAAACAATATTTATATAATGAATCGACAAACAAATAAATTAAACTTTATGTTTCTTGCATTTAAGGGAAAAAAAAATATTACATTGCACTTAAAAGATATAAAAAAAAAAAAATTGTCAATACAAGGGAAATAATTATTAAATTATTTACTTGTCATAGTCAGATTTAATTGTCTCCTATAACTTTTATTTAAAAAGAAAATATTCTCAAACAAAGTTTGGTAAAGCAAAAAAAAAAAAAGCCATTAATTATATATAATTAAAAAAAACAGAAGAATGAGGACTTTGAACACCCGGACTGGCAAAAATTCTTTAACTAAAAATACTTAAAAGACGGAATTTATCCAAATTTCATGAACATGGCCATTAAAAATGGCTTAATTTATTTTGGGAGCCATTAAACTATCTGTAAAGCTTCCTGAGGCTTTAAGATCCTCATTTGGCTATGTCTATGATTATACAGCAGTCTCACAATATACACAATCTTATGCCAAGACCAGCAACTCTCTCTAATAAAGATCTAAAGATAATGATTCAAAATATTATTTCTGTGATTGGTGGAATTTGGGCAAGAGACGGCAGTGGAGCGAGATGTTGTTTTTTATTTGTTTAAGTTAAATGGTCAGCGTCCTACGGGGAGTCGGGATTTTTATTTGGTGGACAACTGTAGACTGCCGTACGTTTGTTGATATTTTATTTGATGGATAACTGTAGACTGTCGTGCGTTTGTTGATATTTTATTTTGTGGACAAGTCTAGACTGCTGTACGTTTGTTGATATTTTATTTGGTGGACAACTGTAGACTGCCGTACGTTTGTTGATATTTTATTTGGTGGACAACTGTAGACTGCCGTACTTTTTGATATTTTGGTTTGGTGGACAACTGTAGACTGTGTAGTTTGTTGATATTTTATTTGGTGGACAACGTAGACGCCATAGTTTGTTGATATTTTATTTGATGACAACTGTAGACTGCCGTACGTTTGTTGATATATTATTTGGTGGACAACTGTAGACTGCTGTAGGTTTGTTGATATATTATTTGGTGGACAACTGTAGACTGCCGTACGTTTGTTGATATTTTATTTGGTGGACAACTGTAGACTGCCGTACGTTTGTTGATATTTTATTTGGTGGACAACTGTAGACTGCCGTACGTTTGCTGATATTTTATTTGGTGGACAAATGTAGACTGCCATACGTTTGTTGATATTTTTTTTGGTGGACAACTGTAGACTGCCGTACGTTTGTTGATATTTTATTTGGTGGACAAATGTAGACTGCCATACGTTTGTTGATATTTTATTTGGTGGACAAATGTAGACTGCCATACGTTTGTTGATATTTTATTTGGTGGACACATGTAGACTGCCATACGTTTGTTGATATTTTATTTGGTGGACAACTGTAGACTGCCATACGTTTGTTGATATTTTATTTGGTGGACAACTGTAGACTGCCATACGTTTGTTGATATTTTATTTGGTGGACAACTGTAGACTGCCATACGTTTGTTGATATTTTATTTGGTGGACAACTGTAGACTGCCATACGTTTGTTGATATTTTATTTGGTGGACAACTGTAGACTGCCATACGTTTGTTGATATTTTATTTGGTGGACAACTGTAGACTGCCATACGTTTGTTGATATTTTATTTGGTGGACAACTGTAGACTGCCATACGTTTGTTGATATTTTATTTGGTGGACAACTGTAGACTGCCGTACGTTTGTTGATATTTTATTTGTTGGACAACTGTAGACTGCCATACGTTTGTTGATATTTTATTTGGTGGACAACTGTAGACTGCCATACGTTTGTTGATATTTTATTTGGTTGCTCGTATGGTAGCCATTAACGAAGCCCGTCCTTATCAAGACGACAGCCAGTGCTTCATTTTCTTATCAACATGGACTTTTGTTTAATCGGATTTTGAGTTCGTTTATTGCTTGTTTTCCTGATTGTTGGGTTACACCGTTCAGTAAAGAAACATACACAACGACAGCATGTGTTAAACAACCATACCCCCTAGACTACGATCAGTGTAACGAAGTATTTACTAATTCTTGACTAATTTATTCTCGTCCGAATAATTTAGTTTATCGCTTTTATTGAGGATTTTTTTAAAATCAACGTAATACACACCACACACTGTGTCATGCTAGTAGTGAAGGTGCAAAATAAAGTCATGGACGGATTTTGTTTGTTTGTTTACGCCTATTTCTTTGATTATTGGACAATTAAGTTTAAATAAAACTTAATAAGATTAAGTATAATTTTATTTTACAAGAATAGTATCATTATAATTTGTTTTTAAATCGTATTTATATTTTTTATTTATATTTTTTTTACAATAATATTTAAACTAATTGATATCATTTTTAGATATAAAACAATCTATTCTTATAATTTTAGCTCGTTCACATTGTATATTTTAACAATGCAGTAAAAATTAAAAGGTGGAGAGTATCATAAGAATATTGCGGTATTATTTCTTATGAATTCTCCATCCTGGTTAGAGAGACATACCATGATCCACAAGAATGGATTAATGGGGGTTGTCTAGTCAGGTATGCAGCAGACATGCATCAGCGCCGCCAACAATGCTGGTGTGGTAAGCACAATACACTCTATCATGCTGGTAATGGCGGCGTAAAAAAATAATAAAAAAAAATATATATATTAATGCTTTCTCTTCTATCTATCCTTGGTGATAGTGTGGGGTTTTAGAACAAGAGACAATTTAAAGTCATAATTCTAAATAATTGAAGGTGTTTTGCAAAAGTGTACTAGAATCAAAACATGGGGAACTAATAATTGACAATATTTTTTACCACAGGGCCCGTCTTTAATGTATAGTTGGCCCTTTCCTTGTGGCTGGGTAAGAGTTGGCTCTTTCATTGTGGCTGGGTAAGAATTTTTGACAGCATTTCTTATACATAATAATGTATCTGGCACACCTGTTAATTTTACATTTCAAAAAACAAAACAGGTTGTATAAAGGTTTACCTAAACCTTCAACCTTCTTCGCTGTTCTTCAGTGTTATTTAATAAAACCTGAAACTGGATATCGTTTGTCATAATGAGATCCGTCATAACTGAAAACGGGCTTGGTCATATTAAATATAGATTTAACCTGCCATATTTTCTTTAGTAGAACTAACTAGTGATGACGATAGGTAAAAACAGGTGCACATATTGTAAATATCAAACTCACACATTGTAAATATCAAACTCACACATTGTAAATATCAAACTCACACATTATACATATCAAACTCACACGTCGTCATTATCAAACGCACACGTTGTAAATATCAAACTCACACATTGTAAATTTTAAACTCACACAGTGTAAATATCAAACTCACACATTGTACATATCAAACTCACACATTGACACATATACAAACTGTAAACTCCGTTTTAAGAGTATGTATTTAAATATAGGTCATATGACATTTTTAATTTTCCCGGTTACACCCTCACCCATTTACAAGACGTAACCATCCCAAAATGCTAAATAAAATGCTTGTTTCAAACTGTTTGGAAATATAAATACATTTTTTGCGCCTTTTAAACGAGAAAGTATTGCCCCGTATATTTCTGACAGGTTATAAACGTAGGGATGAAGTGGCGTATCTAGATTAACTCGCGCCCGGGGCACAATACCTTTTTAGCGCTCACCCATACAAAAACCATTTTATATTATATGTACAATATACCATTTAGCGCCGGTCTGTGATTAGCGCCCGGGGCACAATACCTTTTTAGCGCTCACCCATACAAAAACCATTTTATATTATATGTACAATATACCATTTAGCGCCGGTCTGTGATTAGCGCCCGGGGCATAACGACCCCCATCGCCCCCTCACTACGTCACTGTATGGATATTGTAACACATTCTTTATCATTAGGAGTGGTGAAACACAAACAGCTTTCTTTATTATAGACTAATAAATCACAGTCAAAACAATATTTATATGACGCCAACCCCCCCCCCCCTTTATACCCATTAAGACCTGTATAAATTAAAGTAAACATTCGGTCAGGTGTTAAACAAGTTAGTGACCAAACTTTCTGGGGCATTCATGACTCAGTGTATCCACATCCCAAGTTACAGGGTGTCCACATCCCTAGGTACACACCACTAAGTACAGTGTGTCCCAACACTAGGTACAGTATATCAACACCTCTGGCTACACTGTATCAGACACATAGCACTCTCTACTGCAGTTCTAACCAGCCCCCCCCCCCCGCCCCGCGTTTTGTCTGGCCCCACTCTTGCTTATTTAGTAAAATGTATTACCTGCCCTCCTGCTATTGCCTGACCCCCCCCCCCTGCTGTAGAATTTTCACACCACGGGGCTGGTTGTAAAAGTTCAATTGTGGCGCAAGAAAGTGTAATCAAACTATAAAAATGAATGATCACAACTCATTTCAACTATAATATGTTTTAATTAAAAATAATATAAAACAATTATAACACAAAACAAGCAATTAAGCCTGTTCCATTCTGGACACAGGACGTGTTAGCGCATTTTCATGTTATATATCAGTACGTTTGTTATCTTTCAGTAAATATTTGTAAATTTTGGAAAGGTTTATAAAAAGTAAGTCATGTTGAATAACTGTTACAAAAATAAATAATGATTACGCCCCTTTGATTAGCTTTTATTATTTATATTTAAAATATAAGCAAAACGGTACATAAAAAAACTCTTATATTTTGGCCCTGAGAGGTCAAATCTCGAAATGGACTTTTGATGTACACTTGGCAGGCCAAGACCTACACAATGATATATACATCATGGGTCTAGGACTTATTGTTGCTGAGATATAGGGCGGTCCATTATTAATATAGCTTATATAGTAAAAAACGGTACTTTTTAAGGCCCCTTTTACGGCCCTGAGAGGTCAGATCGCAAAATGAAAAAAAGTTATTTCTTGGCAGGCCAAGACCTACAAAATGATATATACATCATGGGTCTAGGACTTATGGCTGTTGAGATCTATGGTGATGACAGACGGACGGACGGACGGACGGACAGACAGACAAAACGGGGACAATAGAGCATTTTTTTTTTAAAATGCTCTAAAAATAAGAAATGAAATAAAAACAATTTAGGGATATTTTGTAACAAGAATAACAGAGTACAACACATTTATTATCTCTCTAACAATATTTTACAACTAAATTCTGATTTTAATGAGCTGGATATTTTAAAATAACTTCAATAATAATTCGAACTTCTACAATTTCATTTTAACTGTTAGCAAAATAAAAAGTATGCCTACTAATTTATTCAAGTCTAACAAACGACAAAAATATATATATTTATCTTTTTAAGCATTTTTAATAAAAACATTTCTTTTATCAACAATCTTAAGACTTTACAAAGATCATTGTAAAACTTTATAATTTTTTGAAATATTTTAAAATGATTGTTTTCAAACTTTACAAAGATCAATTGTAAAAATTTAGAAAATTTGTCGTACATTATCTGTCTAGACACGACATGGGAAAACTGCGTCCCATTTTTGTGTTTGAACCGGTCATCAGTGCACTCTCCCTCCGTCTCATTAAGGTGTTTGAACCAGTCAGCAGTGCACTCTCCCTCCGTCTCATTAGTGTGTTTGAACCGGTCAGCAGTGCACTCTCCCTTCGTCCCATTAGTGTGTTTGAACCGGTCAGAAGTAACACTCCCCCGTCCCATTAGGGTGTTTGAACAAGTCAGCAGTACACTCTCCCTGCGTCTCATTAAGGTGTTTGAACCGGTCAGCAGTGCACACTCCCTCCGCCTCATTAGTGTGTTTGAACTCGTATGTAGTTAACACTCCCTGTGTCTCATTAGGGTGTTTGAACCGGTCAGCAGTGCACTTTCCCTCCCTCTCATTAAGGTGTTTGAACCGGTTAGCAGTAACACTCCCTCCGTCCCATTGAGGTGTTTGAACCGGTTAGCAGTAACACTCCCTCCGTCCCATTAAGGTGTTTGAACCGGTTAGCAGTAACACTCCCTCCGTCCCATTAAGGTGTTTGAACTCGTATGTAGTACACACTCCCTGTGTCTCATTAGGGTGTTTGAACTGGTCAGCAGTGCACTCTCCCTCCTTCTCATTAAGGTGTTTAAACCGGTAGGCAGTAACACTCCTCCGTCCCATTAGAGTGTTTGAACCAGTTAGCAGTGCACTCTCCCTCCGTCTCATTAAGGTGTTTGAACCGGTCAGCAGTGCGCTCTCCCTCCGTCTCATTAGTGTGTTTGAACTCGTATGTAGTACACTCTCCCTGCGTCTCATTAGGGTGTTTGAACCGGTCAGCAGTGCACTCTCCCTCCTTCTCATTAAGGTGTTTAAACCGGTAGGCAGTAACACTCCTCCGTCCCATTAGGGTGTTTGAACCGGTCAGCAGTGCACTCTCCCTCCGTCTCATTAATGTGCTTAAACCGGTTAGCAGTAACACTCCCTCCGTCCCATTAAGGTGTTTGAACCGGTTAGCATTGCACTTTCCCTCCGTCTCTATAAGGTGTTTGAACCGGTTAGCAGTAACACTCCCTCCGTCCCATTAAGGTGTTTGAACCGGTTAGCAGTAACACTCCCTCCGTCCCATTAAGGTGTTTGAACCGGTTAGCAGTAACACTCCCTCCGTCCCATTAAGGTGTTTGAACTCGTATGTAGTACACACTCCCTGTGTCTCATTAGGGTGTTTGAACCGGTCAGCAGTGCACTTTCCCTCCGTCTCATTAAAATGTTTGAACCGGTCAGCAGTGCGCTCTTCCTCCGTCTCATTAGTGTGTTTGTACTCGTATGTAGTACACTCTCCCTGCGTCTCATTAGGGTGTTTGAACCGGTCAGCAGTACACTCTCCCTCCTTCTCATTAAGGTGTTTAAACCGGTAGGCAGTAACACCCCTCCGTCCCATTAGGGTGTTTGAACCGGTCAGCAGTGCACTCTCCCTCCGTCTCATTAATGTGCTTAAACCGGTTAGCAGTAACACTCCCTCCGTCCCATTAAGGTGTTTGAACCGGTTAGCAGTAACACTCCCTCCGTCCCATTAAGGTGTTTGAACCGGTTAGCAGTAACACTCCCTCCGTCCCATTAAGGTGTTTGAACTCGTATGTAGTACACACTCCCTGTGTCTCATTAGGGTGTTTGAACCGGTCAGCAGTGCACTTTCCCTCCTTCTCAATAAGGTGTTTGAACCGGTCAGAAGTGCACTCTCCCTCCAATCGTTAACATCAGTTACATTAACATTTCAACAATCTACTGGTCCAGAACTTTTAACATTCCAACAATCTACTGGTCCAGAACTTTTAACATTCTAACAATCTACTGGTCCAGAACTTTTAACATTCCAACAATCTACTGGTGCAGAACTTTTAACATTCCAACAATCTACTTTTCCAGAACTTTTAACATTCCAACAATCTACTGGTCCAGAACTTTTAACATTCCAACAATCTACTGGTCCAGAACTTTTAACATTCCAACAATCTACTGGTCCAGAACTTTTAACATTCCAACAATCTACTTGTCCAGAACTTTTAACATTCCAACAATCTACTGGTCCAGAACTTTTAACATTCCAACAATCTACTGGTCCAGAACTTTTAACATTCCAACAATCTACTGGTCCAGAACTTTTAACTTCCAACAATCTACTGGTCCAGAACGTCTTTCGAATTTAGGAACATATAGTTTGGCCCCACTGTTCACGACGTTTACCCAGAAGACATTGTACGATAGCTCCAAGTGTATTTCTGTGATATAGTAAAATTTAAAATATACCTTGCGATAGTCTCATTTGTACAGAAAAGAAGACAGTAACAAAATCTGATTAATGGAGAAAAAAAGGAACATTGGTAATCTAATGATCTCTTATTGTAAAATTACCTATGACCATAGTCTACAGTCTACAGTATAGGATTACACATCAGCTGACAAACACAGTGTTAGCACAGTACAGGATTACACATCAGCTGACAATCACATTTTTAGTACAGTACAGGATTTCACACCAGCTGAAAATCACAGTGTTACTACAGTACAGGATTACACACCAGCTGATAATCACAGTGTTAGTACAGTATAGGATTACACACCAGCTGATAATCACAGCGTTAGTTCACTATATGATTAAACACTTTATAAAAATATATACAAATCAAAGGGTTTAAATTTGGGTTGCACACAAACAATACCCGTCCTTAAATAGGCTGCTGCTTGTTTTTTATTTTACATTGTGGATACACTCAACATAGTGTTGTAGATACGACCATCAGAGCCATGTACGACATGCAGAGTCATGTACGGCCAGCAGAGTCATGTTCGACCATCAGAGTCACGAGTCACGTACCACTATCAGAGTCACGTACGACCAACAAAGTTATGTACAGCAGGTAAGGTAATTCTTTCTACCCTACATAAAGTTTCTCCACTCATGATTTAAATATTTATAGTAGTTACAAATGTAGATCTGAAATACATCATCACTTGCTCTATTCAGTAGTTATAAATGTACATCTGTAATACATCGTCACTTGCTCTATTCAGTAGTTATAAATGTACATGTGTAATACATCATCACTTGCTCTATTCAGTAGTTATAAATATACATCTGTAATACATCGTCACTTGCTCTATTCAGTAGTTATAAATGTACATCTGTATTGCATCGTCACTTGTTCTGTCAAAATCTGAACATCACTTTGCCGTTAACCTCATGTTTACAGACAAGATGACGGGAATAGGCCTGATTAAAGAAATAAAAGAAAATATGATAAGCAGCGGCGTTTTTAAGGACGGGTACTGTCAGGCTTGCGGAGCCGTCATATTCTTTTCCAGCTCCGGCTACGGCTCTGGCTCCCACAAATTTGACGGCTCCGGCTCGTCTCCTGCTCCCTATTAAGATAGTATCAAAAGAGACAAATTTTTTTTGTAATTGCGCCACGCAAACATGCCGCTGATAAAAAGTTATGCAAGTTTTGCCGCGTTCATCCTACCCCCATAGCCAGGAACTTGAAAAATATACGCATTGTCGGTTTTACTAAAAACAAACCATTTAAGTTCATCCAGAATCATATCATTATTTTCGACCGAGGTTTCACTAGTCGCCATTTTCATAAGTAATAAAAATTATTTCAATGATCAAATTAGCAAATAGTAAAATGATACATTATTTAAAATATTTTAAAGACTTCAGTATTTATATTTATTATTTATAAATTCGAAGTGACTATTCGGACCCGGGAACCAATAAACTCCGATTTTTTTCGGACACCGTTTAAATAAAGTCTGATTGTTATTCGGACCCACAGCCTTATAAATTTACTTCAGCTATTATGTTTATAATAAAATTGTTAAATACAGAAAGCGACCATTTTGTTTTTAGTCTATTACAAATTCGTGGTCAAATAGTTAACAAACTGACGCGTTCTATTTGTCGTCGTAGTAAAAATTTATTTTTAAATGATTGATACAATTATTATATGAAATTAAACTAATTTAACTTTACATATAACAAAATAACATGCCATTAAAAAAATTCGGAGGGTAAACAAGATTTAAAATGAACACAAACGATTCCTCATTAAAGATTTGTTAAGGTGATGTGCGTGCACGCTATCATTTAAATGCTGTTACTGTTTTGGCGTTCGTAAAACATGACAATATTTAAAAAAAAAATAACAACATTTGGGAGCCGTGGTTCCGCCAGCTTTGTTCGGCTCCAGCTCCAGTAAAAAGTTCGGCTCCACGGCTCCTCGGATCCGGCTCCGCAAGCCTGGGTACTGTTTGCGTGCGCCCAGTGTCACCGAATATTTAGTGTCTCTACAGAACCCACATTTTAATCCTTTGATTTGTCTCTCTTTGTATAAAGTCATAATAAAGTGACCAATGATTTACTGATCCGCCCTGTCCCTTAACTGACTTAAGTCCACCTATGTCCCCAAGTGATGATTTGTTGATTTTAAACTGCAGCAGACCATGGGGGCGAATATATCTGCAATACAATGGTGTATAGGCTCATATATTGGCTGCAAATCATAGTATTAGTTATGTACTTTGAGTTGCACACACACTGATCTTAGTTCTTTTCACATAACCCGCAAGTGATACCGACAATAGACCCCTCGAATATAACTAGCCACATTTGTAACAAATGAAACGGACGATAAACCCATTGATGTTACTGGCCATGATCCAGCAGAAGAAACTAGTCATAGATGCAGCAATTGACTTAGCGACTAACACACAAATAAGACTGGACGGTTAGTCGATAAGTCAATTGCTTGTGTATTGTTTAAACAACATTAAGGGAAATATAATTGTATGTGAATGTAATAGATGTTTAAATAATTAAATTTGAACTGTGTATCTTAGTGCTGCTCTTAGAGACATATGGAGCCATTCGGTAGTTTTTATGTGGCTCCCAATGAGCCAATTTTTTTTCACTGATATAATTCAGTGGGTTCACTAATTCTTATTTCAATGATAGTGCTGTATTTTTGTAAAGTATATTTTAGTATTTAATATAACAATTAAATAACGGCGCTCATCAGTCGTTCCCACCTCTGGTATAATAACACATTTGTAAAAGAAAATGTTATTTTAAGACAAAAGTCTTAGGCGTTAGATTACGGTTAGATAGTTGAGAACTAAAGGGAAGTGGATGCTGGAGAAGGGGGTGTCAAGCAATGAAAGTCCACCATTGGGTCCCGTATAGGTGGCCCTGTTTAAAAGTATACTATTTTTTACTGTTTCTCATCGGTCATATGTTGTACGTTGTCATAATCGATACAGAGTATATATAAATATTGAATATTAGTTATGTTTGTGGAATTCCCGAATATTTTAAAATGGAACGTACCTTACTATTTATAGAACTTTGAAAACAACGTCAAGGCGGTACCATTTCTTTTGAGTCAGTCATAGGGACTTAACATTTTAATCAGAATAAAAGAAGAGAATTGACAAAATTTGTCAATATTTTTAGTCTAGTTAATGTAAGTTATAAAACTCTTTTATAAACAGTTTAATAGTCTAATTAATTATGGCTGGAATTATTTTTGGCCCTTGTTTTAGTGTAACTACGGAAATTAGTTTGTTGTTCACCATTGTCAGTCACTATTCTATATAGTGAGTGTCTGTAATTCAGTTAGTTTCATCATTATTATTTTATTTCAAACCTGACTAAACAATTTAAAATATTTCTTTCTTTTTTTTTTTCAACATGTAAGATTTGATAATTAAACATGTTTAAATTGAACTAAAGATACATGTTATAAGTTGAAGAAATACTGGTTTCATATATCGATCTTAAAATATAAATATTGATATTAGACATTCGACATAATATATTGAACATGTTATGGCTGATTTTTTTTTTTAAATTATAATTACAAAGTGTCATAACCAAACACACCACAGAATATGACGCACATTGCCTTTTTTCAACAAAATACTGAAGTACTTTAATAAAAAGTAACCAACATGAATAAATAAAACAACTATCGGTACTTTCTATTTGGTTGTATCAAAAGATGATGGTTTGATGCATATTTGACTGACTAATCAGTTACTCTATATTGTTATTTTTATTTTAATTCTACAAAACAATATGATATTTAAAAAATAAATATGGCCTTAAAATTGTTCCCCATTTTTAAAAATATAAAGTTAGAATTTTTAGAAGACAATTACAGACTGTAATTAATTTAGTTTAAATAATTCGTTTTAATGTTAGAATCTACCTGGCCACATTTTATATCTGCACCAGAGATAAGCGGACAGCGGACGCATCCGCTTGCGGACACAGATCCGCAGACTTTTCCAAATCCGCGGACTGACTACGGACGCTTCGTATGGTTAAGTTGCGGACTCGCGGACTGACGGGGATCTTCTTTAGCGTTACCATAAAAAATTTAAAGTCATTTAAACAGCTTAATTTCAGTAATGCGGACGCGCGGATTGACTGCAAACTAATGTTCTAGCTTGTCTCCATAGTAGGTGGGTAGGAGACACATAACATTTATACACACAACCCTGCATTTCCCTTTTTAGTTTTTAGGAATAAACAGTTTGTTTTGTAAAATAAATAAAAATAGCTATTATTAGACTTTTATAGATTATTAATCTCTTAATTTAGAATTAAAATTTTGTCAAAACCCATTAGAAGTTTGTTAGCAGCCCACAATGGGTTCTAAACTTTTACTTTAAGAATCAATAATTTATTCCATATCTAAATCAATGGTTCAATAATGTCGATTTCAAATGATACTGTTAACGTGTATTATTAAAACTAGGGTACATTTATAACTTTTCAACTTCTTTAAAATGTATTAATTTGCATAATATTATTTTTAAAAATTTATAGGTTTTTTAATTGTAAAACAAAATATTCAACTAAGGCAAAAAAACTCTTTAAATAATGAAACCTGTATTTTGAAAAAGCATGTTTAATTATATTCATTTAATAAGTACACAGTAAATAACTGTTCAGTTGTAAACTATAATTTAATTTTTTTTGAATTATTGATTTGTTTTTTTCAGATTTTAATTTGTATTGCAGCTGAGGTCTAAAGTCATTTGGTAGACAGCAAAACTCACACAATGGACAATCAACTTTATGGTAAAAAAAAAACGATTTATTAATATTTTTTACATTGTGATAATATAACAAACATAATATGTGAACTTGATATTTTCGATATTTTAATGTTTAGCGTGTTAAAATATTTTGTATTGTACAATTTCATTATAGTTGAGGTCTAAAGTCAATTGGTGGACAGTAAAACTCACACAATGGACAATGGACTTTATGGTAAAATCAAACACAATTTATCAATATTGTTTACATTGTAACAATATAACACACATAATGTGTGGAATTGATATCTTAGATATTTTAATGTTTGACTTGTTGAAATATTTTTTTATTTTACAATTGTAAGTTAATTTGTCTGTTCCAGGTGATCATGAAACTCAGGTGTCAGAAGGTGGAGAAGCTGATCTACACAAACATCTAATTGGCTGTGAGAAGAATCCAGGTCATAGACGGTTTATACCTGTTGATACATTCACCTTAAACCATCTACCTGATGGTCATCGTGACATGGGCCTCTATAAACTGATCAAAGCTACAGCAGACATGACAGTCAGAGTTGGTGTTCAAATGACCAGTCCACAAAGACCAGAGTTTTGACCTAAGACAAAAATTTCATATCCATTTTACAACATGAGAGACAAAACAAATTTGAGATGTGGAAGTGGGTGGGTAAGTAAAGTGGAGAAGTTTACAGATGGAAATAGACAATGGAAGATGTACAGGAAATGTTGGTTTAAGCAATGTCAACATTCAGACTCAGCCAGTCACGTGTGGTGGAAGTTTGATGTGATTACAGCCACACATGTTGTGTTTGATAACTTTGAGGCCAGCCACACGTCCTTGAGATTTTTTTATGATAGAGAAGACAGTCCAGTGGTCATTGTTGATCAGGTCAGTGTTAGATATGTAGACATTGAGAGAGACTGGTGTGTGTTGAAATGTGTGACATGTGACACAAATTTGGGAGATAAACTGGACAAGTTGTATGAACATTATGATGATGTCTGGGTGAAAGTCAGGAACAAATATAAAAAATCTCGATATGTGGACAAGTTGAACTTTATAGTGTCACATCCTCATGGATGTAATAAACAGGTAAGTGTTGGTCACTGGGTGGAAAGTTACAAGGTGGGTGTTATATTTAATAAATTTACCTACACAACATGTACCTGTCCAGGTAGTAGTGGGGCCTTGGTTCAATGTCTGGGGTATAAAAATGGTAGTGTTGGTGTTGATGGTGGGTTATATCAACTTGTACACAGTGGAAGTTTAAATTCTAAACTTAATTACAGCGGGACTGGTGAGTTGTCTGAAAACAAACAATATGGCGGTGTTGTATTTTATTTGTATGTCATTCTATTATATTATGACATCAACATAAACATTTGTTGTTTGTTTATTACTGTCATAAATATATTTTTTTATTCTAATGGTGTTTGTTTATTATTGCCATAAATTTATTTATTTATTCTAATGGTGTTTGTTTATTATTGTCATCAACATATTTATTTATTCTAAAGTTGTTTATCATCTGTACAATAATCTGCCTGGACTTAATATTTTGCACTTTCAATAAAACTTTCAAATGACCAATATTTTTGTTTATTTTGGTTTTTTTGTGTATTTTCTGTCACGTCATGTTTTTTTTTAATTGTTTAATAAATCGTTTTGTAAATATTTAGTAAATTACAGAAAATAAATAAACGATGACGTCATAAATGGAAATGACAAGAAAATACAATTATTTTAATAAATAATTATATATCAAAGATAGGTACACATTCGACGGAACTTTAATAGATAGTATAAAACTGAAAACTTGTGAATATAATTTGGTCAGTTTAGTAATAATAAACAATATATATATATATATTGATTAAACAAACAATAAATTAGACTTTATGATTCATTAATTTGAAGGAAAGCAATACATATTGATAAAAAAAACATACCCAAAATAAAAATTTACAATTGAAGGGAAATAATCATTTAATTATTTATATGTCATAGTCAGATTTTAGTTGTCTCCTAGAACTTTTATAAAAAAAAATCTCCTCTAACACAAACAAAGTTTGATAAGACCAAAAAAAAAAACTATTAATGATATATACAAAAAACAGAAGAAATGATGACTTTGAACACCCTGACTGGCAAAACTTGTTCAGTTTAAAAATACTTAAAAGAGGTAATTTATCAAAATTTAATTAACATAATCATTCATAATATCTCTTTTTGAGAGACTTAAAACTATCTGTTAAGCCTCCTGCAGCTCTAAGATCCTCATTAGGCTATGGCTGTTATTATACAGCAGTCACATAATATACAATCTTATGCCATGACCAGCAACTCTCTCTACTAAAGATCTAAAGATAATGATTCAAATATTATTTCTACAATTTATCTATAAAATTAAAGAAAAAAAAAACTATAAATAATTTATTGATTGGACATATTTTGACCTGCGGAGCCAGTTACAGACGGTAAGAGTATTCGATCTGGTATTCAGTACGTTTTCCATTCATTAGTCTAGATATATAACGTAGACATTCCTTTCATAATTCTAGATCCATAACGTAGACATTCCTTTCATAAGTCTAGATCCATAACGTAGACATTCCTTTTATAAGTCTAGATGAACAATGTAGACATTGCGCCCAATAGTCTACATCTATAACGTATATATTTCTTTTATAAGTCTAGATCCATATCGTAGACATTCCTTCCATTACTCTAGATCCATAACGTAGACATTCGTGGATGATCTGATGTTGTCTACAAAAGACATGACTAGATATGACTAGATAATGTCGAATATGGCTGACCCATACAATGGTATTCAAACACACATATCGGCTGCAACTCATAGTGTTAGATGTTTATTGTTGTCACAAGCTAGCAGATAGACAATGTGATTGCCTTTGTCTTGGTCAAGCACTGAATGCAAGAGGTCAAATATTTATTTGTAAACATCCACGTGATAGACGAATGAAGAACTAGCAAAAGTCGGGTCCAATTACAGAGCCTCGGATCGTAATGGACATTTACGACGATACTTTGTGAACCATGATCCGGGAAGAAGATACACCAAGACTGGATTTCACCCGCTATCCTTGTCACAACCAGTCAGTAGAGAGACATATCAAGTTAGTTACAGAAGCTTCCAAACTGGTGTGTGGTCCAGAAAAACGCGACGGATTCATTATCGCACGCTTGGAATCGAGATTGAAAATGCCAAAACTGGACACCAAAGCCAAACATCATTTGTTGCTATAAAAACATGTTAGACGGTATTCGTGTGTTTTCCCTCCAAATATATGGTTCTTTTTACTTGTAACATTTGTATAGACTTAAAAATGAAAACAACAACATGAATATGTTGTATATATAAACTTGGTTTTTTAAAGATTTTTGCTTTTTTATCGAAATATGCCTATACTTTAGGTAAACTGCGGAACCTCAAGATATTCTTAAATTGTCTAATTTTTTGCCACATTACTAAATGCATGCGTTAGCAAGTTTTTATAGCTATTCAGAAAAAAATTTTTTTCACTCCACCCTAATGTGCAATCATTGACGTATTATGAAACAATAAGCAGTCAGCTGTCGGTGGTTTGCTTTAAGTTTGAGGCAAATTTTATTCTCCGATCAATGAAATAAAGTGATGGTGTCTCAAACATTATTATGGCGTATTTTATATGGACATAAAGTATTCTGTGTACTAATATTCATATATTAGCTCCCTTGGAACTATTTTTATCCATCACAATTTTTGATGAAAGAAAAAATTAAAATTTAGAAACAATTCAATTTTTTTAAACACTGGACATAACATTTCTTAAATACATTATTTATTGTCTTTTTTTCTATTTGAAATGTAACAAAGTAATATTATTTAATTTGGAAATACACTAGAGATTTTCCGATCATCCCATCAAAAGTTGTTGAAACCACATTCGAAATGTACACATGTGATGTTTTGACGTTTTTTTTTTCGTTTTTATAAGTTAATATTTGTATGCCCCCCCCCCCGGGATGGGTGGAGACGAGTTAAACATTGTTTTTAGTATATTAGGGTCGTAGGTCACTGCAAATTTGAAACTTGTTAACTAAGACAGGGGGTGGGGTCTGAAAGTGTTTAACTTTTGTTGACGTAGTTCACTGAGGAGTACTATGCCTAAGACCGATATCTGTGTGCAACGAATACAAAGTAATGTGATCGATACTGTTTCAAATTGTTTAATAAACTAGCTTCACCCTGCAAAATATTTGCATAGAGTTATAGCCCCTAAGACTTGATCGGTAGGCTTGGTTACTGTAACATTTGGGCAGATCCGTTTTTTTATGATTGTATTTTAAACTGGAATACTGTTGTATTAATTCTTTACTTTCGATTTAACGCAGAACCCTAATTGATTTTATTTGTATAGATACTTTCGAATTAACGCTGAACCCACTGAGGTTTTATTTGTAAAGATTTCTTTATTTGTATTTCTTGTTTAGAAGTATATTTTTTTTGTTTTAAAATGATGCAACACTGTAACGGTTTTTGTCGATAACAAGGTGCTTCGTTGACAGACTTGCAGTGGACAAAAGTAGAAACCTGTTGTTCTACACCGACGCTGGGAATAAAAGAATCATCGCCATGTCACTGGACGGCACCGGACTCCGTATTGTGGCCACTAACGTTGACCAGCCCCGGGCTTTAGCGGTGGACAAGAAGGCTGGGTGAGTACTTGAAGTAACATTCGCTGTTAGTAATTGAAGTAACATACGCTGTGAGTAATTGAAGTAACATACAATGTGAGTAATTGAAGTAACACACTCTGATGTTTACTGTGGGACATACATGTATAGGCAAACTATGATGTTTACTGTGGGGCATACATGTATAGGCAAACTATGATGTTTACTGTGGGGCATACATGTATAGGCAAACTATGATGTTTACTGTGGGGCATACATGTGTTGGCAAACTATAATGTTTACTGTGGGGCATACATGTGTTGGCAAACTATGATGTTTACTGTGGGGCATACATGTATAGGCAAACTATGATGTTTACTGTGGGGCATACATGTATAGGCAAACTATGATGTTTACTGTGGGGCATACATGTGTTGGCAAACTATAATGTTTACTGTGGGGCATACATGTGTAGGCAAACTCTGATGTTTACTGTGGGGCATACATGTGTAGGCAAACTCTGATGTTTACTGTGGGGCATACATGTGTAGGCAAACTCTGATGTTTACTGTGGGGCATACATGTGTAGGCAAACTCTGATGTTTACTGTGGGGCATACATGTGTAGGCAAACTCTGATGTTTACTGTGGGGCATACATGTGTAGGCAAACTCTGATGTTTACTGTGGGTGACTTTCGGTCAAGCGCCGGATGTTCGTGTTGCAGCTGGTGTGGGTTACGGGTTCGACTCCCGAGTGAGTCCAAGTCACTTACCTATGACTCCCGTGGTGCCTCCTCGGCCTTTGCTATATCAGCTATGGAGATGATGAATGAAGGACACTTTAAATACCGTCACATGAGTTTATCATACAATCTAAGAGATAGAAAACTCATCCTTTCATAGGAGTTTCAAATTAATAAAATCTTAAATGATAACTGTTCGGTCTAGGCCATTTTCAATTAAAGTATATTAAGAAAAATGTAATATATTTTTCTTGTATTTTATATTTTTTAATGTCAAAAGTATTTATCTTGAATTCGTTTCTATAGTTATAATAGATTAATGAGCGGTTTATTTAGTGTGATGACGGAAGACAAATATACTTTTATTATATATATATATATATATATATATATATATATATATATATATATATATGAATGGTATATGGTTTGTTCTGTCCACTGCAGTGTCATCTACTGGACAGATTGGGGAACTGTACCTAAAATAGAGAAGCACAACTACGATGGATCCAACAGACAGACCATAGCCAGTAGTGGGCTACAATATCCTAACGGCCTTGCTCTGGACGTGACAGGAAATAAATATTTAAATTAATTATTATTTCCACATTTCTACCAAATTATTACTAATTATTTTATACCTTTGATTTAAATCAGTTTAAAATATTGGAATCTTTAAAAATGTCTATTAATACTTTTTTACGAATACGTCTTCAACAGCAGCTATGTAAATATTGAAATTCTTATTCTACGGGTTATTAACATTTCTTCGACTGTTATAAAATGTTCATTCATGACAATTAGTTAATATGCAAATCTCGTCGTCAGCCGGCCTGCTGTATTTCTGTGATGCTGGCAGACAGACTATTGAGGTCATGAAGACTGACGGAAGCAACAGAACAGTTCTGTATATGGAGAACGGTTCTCATTTCTTTGAAATCACCCTCACGTCAAAGTACATCTTCTACAGCGACTGGAATAAATTGTATGCACCACTCACATCCGGTTATATCTGCAGTTAAATGACGTACCACTCACATCCGGTTATAACTGCATTTAAATGACGTACCACTCACATCCGGTTATAACTGCATTTAAATGACGTACCACTCACATCCGGTTATAACTGCAGTAAAACAATAACGTACCACTCACATCCGGTTATAACTGCAGTAAAACAATAACGTACCACTCACATCCGGTTATAACTGCAGTAAAAAGACGTACCACTCACATCCAGTTATAACTGCATTTAAATGACGTAATATTTATAGTGGTTATAACTGCTATTAAATGACGTAAAATTCACAGCCAATTACAACCGTAAATAAATGACGTAACATTCACAGCAAATTACAACTGCAATTAAATGATTTATCTGTAATAGCCGGTTACAACTGCTATTAAATGGTGATGCTGTGAAATATATTCAAAGTGACATTTTTTGATTTCATTACAATCAAAGCCATTACTTTATTGACATTATATATATATATATACAATTCTCTTTTTTGCCCAACTTTGCGAGGCAACGGTCTGCGAGAATTTCCGAATACGTAATAGAAAGCAAGACGCATTCAACAATATATATAGATTTCTCGCGTTTGTAGAATTCCCCAGTACGCCACAGAAAGCCAGACGCGTTAAACAACGTTCTTCTATAAAACCAAATTATTTTATTTTCTTATATGACATTTTGTCCTTTCATTTAGTGAAATATATTAAGCAATAAATACGAGCACAATGGTGGTTGTAGAATATTATTTAATGTCTAGACAGCTCCAGTTATTTTAAAACAGTATTGTTTGGTCGTATCAAGTATTTATTCGTGCTCTAACTACGAAACTATTTCATTTATCACCGTCGCGTAAATTCTGTATCCGTTGAGCGGCGGAAAGTGAGGGAATGCTGTACATAAAATAGCATTAGAATGTAAACGACTAGTTTAGATTAAAGTCGATGTATACTTAAATTAAAGAAAAGTTTTATTCTGTGAATATGTCACTGTGACATAATCAAATTATGTTTTACACCTACAGGGATGATCAGGCTGATTAGGCATGGAACTAATCAAACACCAGCTGGGTCTGAGAGTTTCTCCAGAATTAATGAAATCTACGCCTATGAATCTACTTATACACAATAAAAACAAACTGAACGTGTCGTCAATTATTTGTTCAATGAATCAACTTATAAACAATAAAAACTAAAACTGAACGTGTCGTCAATTAGTTGTTCAATGAATCAACTTATACACAATAAAAACTAAAACTGAACGTGTCGTCAATTAGTAGTTCAATGAATCAACTTATACACAATAAAAACTAAAACTGAACGTGTCGTCAATTAGTTGTTCAATGAATCAACATATACATTTTGTCCTTTTGTTGTTCAATGAATATGAAGTATTTTTTTCCGAATTAATATTTGATTATCTATATAGATTTACTATACGTTGATTTACTATACGTTGATTTACTATACATTGATTTAATATACGTTGATTAACTTACTATACGTTGAGTGATAAAGCCGTATTGGCGTTACGGTTTTAAGCTGCCATATTTTTATAGTAAAACTAATGATGACGATAGGTAAAAACAGGTGCACATATTGTAAATATCAAACTCACACAGTGTAAATATCAAACTCACACAGTGTAAATATCAAACTCACACATTGTAAATATCAAACTCACACATTGTAAATATCAAACTCACACATTGTAAATATCAAACTCACACATTGAACGTATGTGCCAGTCGGAGTTTGGTGAAATTCCTTATTTGTTAAACGTCTGTGCCAGTCGGAGTGTCCTAATTACGCAGCACAGTAATTAGGGTGAGATGCCGTACCCAGCCGCCTTCAAGCACAGTATACTTTTTTTCAACAGAAATAACAAAGAAATCTTTTAGATTTTAGAGATAAAATGTTACAGCCTGGAACCAGGTCATCAGATTGTATATCTGCAAGCTTGTGATCAAAATACACATCTAACACTATGAGTTACAGCTGATATGGCTCAGCCATATTCGACCAACTATCCAGTTATGTCTTTTGTAGACATTAGCAGATTATCCACGGAATGTCTGCGATTTGTTTCTAGTCTAATGAAATGAATGTCTATGTTTAGGATCTAGACTAAGGGGCCGTCCATAAAGTACGTCACGCTATTTTTGACGATTTTTGACCCCCCCCTCCCCCCCTGTCACAAAGTGTCACAAATTTTGGGACCCCCCCCCCCATAAAGTACGTCACACTTTCGAAAAAATTTTTTTGCATTAAGAACTAATAAAAATTTAATCGAAAACTTAAATCGCACTTCACTATTAAACTGCCTTAAAATATAAATATTAAAAGAACTATCAGATTATTAAATGAGTTTAATAGTAGAATAACTAATTGTCAATAGTTGTATCAGTTATTCTTTGAAACAGTAACTCAATCAATTGAATTTGAAAAAAAAATTGCAAAAATTAGATTGACAATTATATGATAAACATCATTTATCTGCTACCTATTCATTTACATCGTTTCCTGGAAGGATAGTTGCAGACAGATCAACTTCATCCTCATCTAGCCACTCAACATTCTCTGAATGTGCATTTTCTATTCTGCCAATAATTGCCATGAGTTCTCTTTGCCTTCTAGCAGCGATTATCAAAGGACGAATGCGTTTTATCTGAGTTGATTCTGGAAAATTTGGGGTTGGCACATTCTCCTAGGAGACGGGTGGTCGAGTGGTATAGAGCGCTCGACTGTCGAGCGGAGGGTCCCGGGTTGGAATCTCAGTGAGAACCTTAGGACTTTTTCAGGTCCTGGTGAAAGTTCCCACGTCCACCCAGCTTTAAATGGGTACCTGACTTTATGTTGGGGGAGTAAAGGCGGCTGGGAATTGTGCAAACCACACAATCCCTTCATATGCCTAGGTTATAGAAACAGATGAATTCTACACTTCATCTGCCCCGATGGCCCTTTAGGGCTAAGGAAACTGTACTTTTTTACATTCTCCTGCGCCCGAGCTCTGTGTTATCCTGTATGTTTCTTCAACATTGTTTATGAGGCAAAGTATAAGTGACACACTTTGCAAATTCGATCATGTATGCTGGTCTGCAAAGATGGACAATAAAGATCATATGGTTGCACTTTAAAAACTCCTGTTGGTCTTGGCATAATGTCATCAAATTTGAGAGTTTGTGCCACAAACAAACAATGAAGGAAATGTATGTGCATCTGCATCTGCTCTTTCTGAAGCTCTGAGTCCATCAGTTGTTTGGTTGATTGGGATTGGATTTGGAGGAGGAAATAATCCCGAAGGTAAAACGTTGAAAAATGAGCTCCGTACTTTGTCGCAACATTTTATGTCCTGACATTTCACAATTTGAGTGAAGTATTGGCTGGTGAGAACATGATGGTCAAACAATTCTTATCCTTCGACATCAGTCCTGCTGCATCCAATTCAGATTTCTCAGGGTTGATATATTCTGCAACTGTTTGAAATTGGTCAACAATAACATGCGACCAGATTTCAGCTAAAGTTTCACCTGCAAACATGAATTTTGTTCTTTCCAAATCCTCATTTATTGTTCTGCCCTGCGAATCAAAGTGAATGCCATAATGTTCATTTGGCAATATGACACCAGACAGTTCGCTGCTAAATGGAGCCATTCGATGTTCCACGCGATTATAAGCACTTCTTCCTGGTGCACTGGTTGCAAGGAATAAGGCATCAATATTATTTTAACGAAGTGATGGATTGCAACTTCAATTACAGTAATTTTTTGTATTATAATACAAATTCCAAATTTCTTTATCAGTGATATAATTATGCAGCAGACAACAAAGAAATAATAAGACTTCCGTAAGGCTACTGATAAAACAAGGCTTTGCAACAGTTTATTAGTGGTCCTAACTAGCATGAGGAATTGTGAACAACACATTGAAAAGATATGCATTTCATGCTATTTTGACATAAAACTAATTCAAGTGTTTCACAATTTTTTTGAAAATTATTTTTAAAACTATTAAGTTTTACTGAAAAAATAAAAAAAATTAAATTAGAAAAAAAATTAAAAATATATTAAAAATGTGACGTCACACTTGGCCTGACCCCCCCTCCCCCCCTGTCACAAACTGTCACACTTTCTTATACCCCCTCCCCCCCCTTGGAGCGTGACGTACTTTATGGACGGCCCCTAAAAGACGCAATGTCTACCTTTTATATTTAGACTGATGGAAGGAATGTCTTCGTAATAGATCTGGACTGATGGAAGGAACGTCTTCATAGTAGATCTAGACTGATGGATGGAGAGCGTACTGTATGCCAGAACCAATACCCTTACCGGCTGTAGCTGGCTCCACAGACCGAAGTATGTTCAATCAATATATTATTTCATAGTTGTTTTTTTTCTTTGCTTTCCTAGATAAATTGTAGAAATAATGTTTTGCATCATTATCTTTATTACTAAGACTACTAAGAGTTGCTCGTCTTGGTATAAGATTGTGTATATTGTGGGACAGCTGTATAATCTTAGACATAGCCAAATGAGGATCTTAAAGCCGCAAGAAGCTTTACAGATAGTTTCACGGCTCCCTTAATGAGCCATTTTTAATAGCTATGTTAATTAAATTTAGATAAATTCCCTCTTTTAAGTATTTTTAGTTTTAAAAGTTTAGCAAGTCCCGTTGTTTAAAGTCCTCATTTCTGCTGTTTTTTTTTTTAAACTTTATATATCATTAATGGCTTTTTTTTGTAACAAACTTTGTTATTGTTAGAGAAGATTTTTTTAATATAGGAGATAACTGAAATCTGACTATGACAAGTAAATAATTTAATGATTATTTCCTTTTGATGCCAATTCTTTTGCTCAATTTTCGTTTACTAATATTTATATTTTTTTTGGCTCAAAATTCATACAAAATAAAATTTTTATTCATTATTTGTATTTGATTATATAAATATTGTTTATTATTGCTGAACTGACCAAAGTACGTTCACATTTGTTCAGTTTTATGCTATCTGCTAAAATTCAGTCAATTGTGCACCTATTTTATAGATATATATATAATCGTTTATTAAAATAATTAAATTTACTTGTTATTTTCATTTATGACAAAACAGTTTAATTATTTACTGTAAATATTTACAAACTAATTTAATAAACAAATCAACAAAAACATCACGTGACAGAAAATACACAAAAAAAAAACGAAATAAACAATAATGTTGGCCAATCGAAAGTTTTATTGAGAGTGTAAAATATTTGAGTCTAGAAACATTAATGTACAGAAGATAAATAACATTAGAATAAATAAATATATTGATGGCAATAATAAACAAAACAACAAATGTTTATGTTGATGTCATAATATAATAGAATGACATACAAATAAAACACAACACCGCCATATTGTTTGTTTACAAACAACTCACTTGACACGACCAGTCCCGCTAAAATTAAGTTTAGAATTTAAACTTCCACTGTGGACAGGTTGATACGACCACACAACACCTGTATACCCCACAAAATAAACTTTGGCACCACTACTACCTGGACATGTACATGTTGTATAAGTAAATTGATTTAAATCATCATCCACCTTGTTTCTGTCCACCCAGTGACCAACACTGACCTGTTTACTACATCCATGTGGATGTGACACTAT
Organism: Bulinus truncatus; assembly: GCA_021962125.1. NCBI lineage: Eukaryota > Metazoa > Mollusca > Gastropoda > Planorbidae > Bulinus > Bulinus truncatus. The sequence continues at coordinate 1,956,225 of JAGDYQ010000041.1, forward strand.
AAAGTTCAACTTGTCCACATCTCGAGATTCAAAGTATTTGATGAAGACTTTCTTCCAGACATCATTATAATGTCTACACAACATGTTCAGTTTATCTCCCAGATTTTTGTCACATGTCACACATTTCAACCTACACCTGTCACTCTTAATGTTTACTTCAACAATTCTGACCTGATCAACACTGACCAGTGGACTGTCTTCTCTATCATAAAACAATCTCAATGACGTGTGGCTGGCCTCAATGCCGTCAAACACCACATGTGTGGCTGTGAACACATCAAACTCCCACCAAACGTCGCTGGCTGTGTCTGAATGTTGACATTTTTTACACCAACATTGTCTATTTCCATCTGTAAACTTCTCCACTTTACTCACCCACCCACTTCCACATCTCAAGTTTGTTTTGCCTCCCATGTTGTAAAATGAATATGAAACTTTTGTGTCTGGCCAAAACTCTGGTCTTTGTGGACTGGTCATTTCCACACCAACCCTGACTGTCAGATCAGCTGTAACTTTGATCAGTCCATACAAATCACTGTCACGATGACCTTCAGGTAGATGGTTTAAGGTGAATGTATCAACAGGTAAAAACTCTCTATGACCTGGATTCTTCTTACAGCTAATAATATGTTTGTGTAGATCAGCTTCTCCACCTTCTGACACCTGAGTTTCATGATCACCTGGAACAGATAAATCAACTTATAATTATAAAATGAACAATATTTCAACAAGTCAAACATTAAAATTTCAAAGATATCAAGTCAACACATTATGTCTGGTACATGTTATATTATCACAATGTAAATAATGTTGATAAATTGTGTTTGATTTTACCATAAAGTTGATTGTCCATTGTGTGAGTTTCACTGTCCACCATTTGACTTTAGTCCTCAGCTATAATACAAATTAAAATGTGAAATAAACAAATCAATAATTCATATAAATAATATTATAGTTTACAACTGAAAATATTCCAACTCAGGCTAGTTAACTCAAAATAAAGTTATATTAAATATTTGAATAAAAACTCCTTCCAGCAAATTACAAATTAACCAAAAATTCCTGTCATAAAAACACTTACCATTAAATTAATCCTCTATTATTTCAGTAATTCAATTTTTCCAACTTCTGACATCTGAGTTTTTTTGTATCACCTGAAAATGTATAAAATAAAACATAAATCATGTCAAGATTTTTAAACTTTCATAATATTAGAATATATATTTAGATAGCATGTTTTATATTACACCAGTTACATATTTTTGTTTATAAAATATTTTTTACCTCCAAGTGTATCTTTACGTTGTGTCAGTTACATTGTCTAACCAGAGAGACTCGGGAATAGAGAGCTGCACGGGAGTCAAAATCACACCCAGTCCCACCCACTCCCGCGTTTTCAATACCAGTCCCACCCGCTCCAAAAGAAATTCTCCCCAGTCCCACCCGCTCCCGCGAAAATTTTTCCCAACCCAACCCGCTCCCGTGAAAAATTTTCCCAACCTCACCTGCTCCCATCAAATAATATTCTATTATAACTCATAAATAATGGTTTTTAAAATTTGTTTGTAGAAATCCTCTCGAAAAACATACATGAAAAACATTTAAGATAATAAGTAAAATAAACAGTTCTAGAGTTTAAGTCAATGTAAAAATAAGAGGCCATCAACACTTTCTGGAGATTTTTTTCTTTCTCCACAACATTACCCAAATGCCTTGAAACAGTTGTGGCACAAGGCAAAATCTCATTAACAGGAACATTCCCATATTTTGCACCAATGTTTATCAACTTTGCAGCCAATTCTTGGAAACCACAGCCTTCGACAAATGAAAAGGGCCTGATGTCTTTAGCGCACATTGAAACAATGGTGTTTGTGATTTCTGTTTTAACCTGAACTGGAACCTGTTTAACAATCTTCTCTTGACTTAGAGTCATTGATGTAATTTTTGGAACTGGTGATCTGTTTTTACAAAATTCGAGATGCGTCCACAGACCATTCATACCATCACATTTCAACTTATCTCCTTTCCAAATATTAATGCATTATTGTATTAATGCATTATTGTTTGTATTTATGGCTGACTTTCTTCTCAGGCCAAGTTAATTAAAATACCTGTTTTATTCATAGTAAGTAAAGTTCCCTTCTTAGCCCTAACGGGCCATCGGGGCAGATGAAGTGTAGAATTCAACTGTTTCTATAACCTCGGCATATGAAGGGATTGTGTGGTTCCCCAACTTAAATCAGGTACCAATTTAAAGCTGGGACGACTTTGCACCAAATTTCACCTGGAAAAATTCCATGGGCCTCACCGATGATCGAACCCAGGACTCTCAGATTGACAGTCGAGTATCTACACCACTCGGCCATCAGAACATAACATAAAAAAAATTCAATTTATTTTAAGTCTGTTAATGATATTTATAAAAAGTTATGATATAGTAGTTTAATACTGCGGTCATCATAACTTATAAGATCATTAAGTGATAAGGATCATAAGGCTGAGCACTAAGTGTTAAAGCAAGGCTTAATTAACTTAAACCTAAGCATAAATAATAAAATAATAAAAGCTGTGAAAATTATTTTTTTTTATCAATAGTTGAATTTTTTGTTAGAATAATGTATTTATTATTATAAAAAATGATAATTTTATTGCTGAGAAAAAGCTTTTTTTGCTACATAAACAAAAAATTATTATTTTTACAATGCATTAAGAAAAAAATAAAATTGGTACAAATACTCTTTATTTGATCAATGAACAATTTTTTTTTCTATTTTACTTAGGCATCTTATAAACACAAACTAATGCCTTGACTGAAGTGTGCAAAATCTGAACATGCAGAGTGTATAAGGAAGCCTGCAGTGGAACCCCCAAGGCCAGAGAAAAATTGACCGCCCAAAGACCACTCGGAGAAGGTCTTGCGAGCAGGAGATGAAAAGTTGATAACAGACTAGGAGGGAATTGAAAAAGCCCCCCCCCCCCAAAAAAAAACAGAGTGCTCTAGAAAGTGGTTGCAGAGGCAAGGAGTTCAAGGAATTCAAGTAAGTCAAGATTGTATAAATGGGGATGGGTGGTCGAGTGGTGTAGAGCGCTTGACTGTCGAACGGAGGGTCACGGATTCGCGAATCTCACTGAGACCCTTGGGATTTTTTCAGGTCCTGGTGAAAGTCCCCAAGTCCACCCAGCTTTAAATGAGTACCTGACTTTAAGTTGGGGGAGTAGAGGTGGCTGGGCGTTGTGCTAACCACACAATCCCTTCATATGCCAATGTTACTGAAACAGATGAATTCAACAGTTCATCTGCCCCAATGAGCCATATGGGGCTTAGGGGAACTTCAAGAATGTATAAAGCTGATTTAATTGACATGTCATGGGGATTTGCTCAGTGTGATGGAACTAGAAGGGATCTAACTTGTGTTTGTAATGTTGGTCCTAGTTTTTCATCAGCAGCTGATACTCATTATTAGCTAACAGTTTTTACTTATATTAGTCATTAATTATGTACCCGTACATGAAATATAACTAATTATGCATTGTAATAAAATTTGTTATAAACAGAAAATTACATCTGTCTCTGTATACAAATAAATAATTTTATTAAAAATAATATTAGCTAAATTGAAAGCAATAGAACCAATTATTTACAGGCAATTTGTTTTTGCTTGGATTCCCAATAGTCAGAGTTATAGATCAGTAATGGCTTTGAGCTGTGGCGTTAATTATAAACCTTTAGTATAATATCATAAATGTGCTGATATATTTTAATAAAACTAATTCACTTTGATTACATTATTTTTTCTAGGCATACTTTGTTACTGGTGCTAAGGTGTCAAGAAGGATCAACCTTTACGATTCAATGTCTTTGTTTTTGGTTTATGATTTGTATGAAAATATTTATTGAATACAGTGTTGAATATTTTACGAATATTCTTTGTAATCTAAAGCACCAGTAAAAACCATAAAACTTGATGACCAATGATTAGTGTGATTTATTTTAAAAGAAATGAAATATAAAGTTATTCAATTAATTATAATGTTAACACATTTTTATTGTTAAAGTTAAAGATAAAATCCACCGTAATGTTTTTACTAGCGTGTTCGTTCTGTTTAGAAGGAGGGGGCAGGTGGTAGTACAGTGTAGAGCACTTGATTTTTTACCCAAGGGTCTAAGGTATCGAACCTTTGGTCCTGGTGAAAGTTCACCCAGCTTTATGTAAGCAACTGACATTTTTTGTGTAAGCAAAGCCATCAGGGCATTGTAATATCAAGACTGAAACTGATGAAATGAGCCAGTGTTAGGTTGTTTGTTTTTTTTACATTGTTATTTTTATAAACAACTTTTTTTTTCTAGATAAGTCATCATTTTGTCTTCCTGGTATGCATTTTAAAGAAAGTTTCAAAAGTCCAAGAATTCCATTCATTTGCTGTTAATGTCCATTAATGATTGAGATTTTCTTAATGGAGTTGTTAAGAATGGATTATGTGGAGTATGTTAACAAGATAATTGCTAATAAATATCAAATAGCTGTAATATGTGAAGTGGTTTTTTTTTTACTGTTGTGACTGAATTTGTATTATTTATTAGACACACAGTGTTTTACAGCTATGTTTACACAAATAAAACATTAGCAATTGCACACATCAAACTTATTCATCATGTGCACAATAAGAGACAATGCTTTTTCTATATTGTTAAAGCTTTATTTTTTGCATTCATTAAAAATTTTGCTCATTTGACCGAAAAGGATTTGAAAAGGATAATTAATAAATATTAACTAAAACGTGTAATGCTAATTCAACTTTATAATCAGGCAGGATGTCTATCCTATACTTGTGAAATACTGTCATTTGGCTGGCTTTTGCACATTTCAATCAACACTTTAAGACAGAGAGTTGTGGCTGTACTTCAACTTTTGACGACCTATTAAATAAAAAAAAATGAGACACCTAAAGATGGGTGCATTAAAACAGGCATCACTTTTTAATTACTCAGTAAATTACTGAAAAAAACCATTTATGATTTAGACCATATAATATAAAATACAAATAATATGAGTAATTATGTAAAACTAATAGAATTAAATGAATTTTATGTACTATACAATACAATTTTACCTCAATCAGAAACTGTCACAAACAGTTGTCTCAGCTTTGGGATTTGGTAACTTTGTCTTAACCATTCTTTGAACTAAAAAAAAAAAACAGATATTGCAACATAACACGTTATACAAATCAATGAAAATTTCAAAAGTTGAGATATTTATTTTCTTAGCTTTAGTCCCCTCCATATCTATCACTTAGTAAAGCAAAAAGTTTAGTTAGAATGTTATACTAATGCTATTAATACTATCAATTATTATTCATTTAAAATGTTACTTTATACCTTGATCAGACTAATCCATGTTTAAAATCTCATTACTATTGGTCTCTGGCGCGATGACTCGGTCAAAGGCTGGACTCTTAAGACTTATAATAAGTCTTATTTGCATCCATCTGCTTGGCTATCGGCATGAATCATTGAATGTAATGCCAATGCAATAGTATGACTGTTTGTTCTTTCACCTTGTCCGGAAATCAATCTTCAACAAACCTACTATTGGTGAATGTTTGCTACATATATATGGGTGTTTTATTACACTGTATTGTGTCTTTTCCGACAAAATGTCAGTGGGGTACACGTCTCTTGGTATGTAGGCATATGCATGTTACGGTATGTTATAATCATTGCTCCCAGTGGCGTCACTAGGGGGGTGCGGGGGGTGCGGACCGCACCAGGTGACACCCTCACAAGGGGTGACACCTAAATGCAAAATATCTAGTTTTAGGCCTATATTCTTATTTTGTAATTTAAAATAATTCAAAGCCGTAATTAATTTTTATAAATAAATAAAAATATCTCCGATTATTAAAAGACACTGCGTACTTTTTATTATTAATTATTTTAACGCACTGGCTCCGGATACGTCTAAGATGAACTCTTATAATTTAAAGTTATTTTCTTTTCGCGGGAAATAGCATAACCGAGCAATTTTTTCTCATTATATATTAAAATTGTATCTATGATTCTGTGGCGCGTTGGCAGAGTGGGTTAATCGTTAGGCCGTGACCCATTTATGGCTAACTATATGTGGGTTCGACTCCTATCAGAGATATATATTTTATTTTTTCAGATTTTTTTTTTCAGGATTAGGGTTAGGGATAGGGTTAGGGTGTGGAGCAATATCTATTGATGGTCCTCGAAAAAAAAAATATCTCCCATTATTAACAGTAAATGACGTCATCAACGTCTGCAGTAAATAAGAGTTCTCATTCATTCTGTTTACTGACGTCATCAAAGTTTGCTCTAGACGTATCCCGAAAAAAAAATACGTAGTACGCCTTAGACGTATCCGGAGCCAGTGGGTTATTTTAATGAATTTATTGGTATACTTACACTGACCTATAGATATCAATTATCGCTAAAATCCTGACCCCGGAAACGGAAAAAAAATAATAAAGTCGCGCATGCGCACATATATACGGTCTCTGGAAAAAAAAATATGGAGACCGGGGTGTCACGAGAGGGGTGACACCATGAGTTACCGCACCGGGTGACACCAACCCTAGTGACGCCACTGATTGCTCCGATCTTGTTGATTTTGATTCGGAGACGAAAATCGTTTCATACCATCAATATCAAACAGTTGTGCTATTAGATATACATGTCCTACATGAGCAATGTGTCTTTTTCACTAGAAAAATCAAATTTCTTTAATAAAACTGCGATCAAATGTCATCCAACTCTATTATAAGTTACTGAGAAAAAAGGTTGTTTGTACGACCGATGTCTGCGCAACTCGATGCGCAGTCTAAAAAAATCTTTTTTTAGTATTTCTGCCGAGCCTAATAGAATGGTTACTAACAATGGTGAACAACAAGCTAATTTCCGTAGTTATATTAAATCTATGACCAAAAAATATTCCAGCCATAATTAATTAGACTATTAAACTGTTTATTAAAGAGTTTTACAACTTACCTTAGCTAGACTAAAAATATTGACCAATTTTGTCATTTCTCATTTTTTATTCTAATTGAAATGTAAGGCCCTGTGACTGACTCAAAACTGTCAAAAGAAATGTTTCCGCACTGATGTAGCTTTCATAGTTCTATAAATAGTACGGTACTTTCCATTTTAAAATATTCGGGAATTCCACAAACATGACAAATATTTAATATTTTTTTACACTCTGTATCAGTTATGACAACGTACAACATATGGTCGATGTGAAACAGTAAAAAAAAATAGTATACTTTTAAACAGGGCCGGCTATACGGGGCCCGATTGTGGACTTTCATTGCTTGGCCCCCCCTTCTCCAACACCTAAACCTGCCAGACGAATTTTTTTTTAAGTTTCGGCTGGCTGACATCATTTTTCGGCTGATAGCCGTATTAGCCAAATTTCACCATAAATTGAGTCAATTGGCATTTGCGGCTGATTTTCGGCTGATTACGAAATATTTGGCTAAAATTCAACTGACGCCTATACAATAATGAATTGCTAAAACTTCAGCAATAAAACAATTTTACAATACTTGGGGAAAAGTTTTATAATTTAAAACAACAGAAATAAACAGTTTTATGTGCTGTCCTGCTAATACAGTGCATTAATGCATTCCACTCATTAAGTTTCTGTCAGTCAATACCTTGAAAAGCACTTAAAATATCAATTTATAATTGTTATGAATAAAACAAACGCGATGTAGTTTTTCAGGTGTTAGACTTGATCGTTTGCTGTTCGTTATCAAACCAGTAACCCGAACACATGCACACCACTGGTACAATTTTGAAGATGCTGATGAGTGGCATAGAGAAGACGAGCCAGTTGAGTAAGTTGTGGATGCGAGGATGATGCAACACTGCTACGCCAGAAAGCAAGGACATCATGAAACTGAACAACAGGCGCCGTCAAATAGTTTGCAATTTCCACTGCCATCTGAAATAAATGTTCAAAAAATCACAACACAGTATTAACTGCTAGTTTATAAAACATTTCATTATAGTGCACAGTATATGTATTTAAAAATATTTTACTTCAAACTGACTGGTCTATTGAGAGCGAAATAAAACGAAAACTGTTTCAATGCCATACATTAACACAGAATACCTTATTAGTACAATCGTCTGGTGACTACTCAGTTCTCAGCTCAACTGCTCAGTTCTCAGCTCATTCATCAGCTCCACTCGCAATCGCTTACATCGGGTTTCTTCAGAAACATGTTCACTGACTAGCTGCGAATGCGATACATCAACTTTAGACATGATGAATCCACGGGCCATTGTTGACTGTATTGCGTTCTCCAGAATTGTGGTTGCTTCTGACCGTGGAATCAATGATTTGATATTTGGATCAAGCAGCTGATGCAGCTTAATGTGATCGTTTACAGGATATCAATGGTCAAGCTGGTTGAGAGCTGACAGCTTGATCATTCGTATTTTGTCATCATCAGCATTGGATGCAGTGCAAATCTATCTTATGTGCCTTATCACTAGTGGAATAGTTGATAAGGTTGACATTGAAAAGCTGAAGAGATCAGTTAGGTCTTGAAATGGTTTCAGAAAGGTAACGAGTTCACTTAAAAAGTCTATATTATCTTCATGGAGACAAATATCAGCTTGACCAATACGCTTGAGAATATTTTGAACCTCTCTTTTTAAGTCCAGTATAGACTGAATCATCATCAGTGTTGAATTCCAACGCATTGGACATGATGCCTTCACAGACTTATGATTGTGCCTATGACTGTCAACGATGGCGTTAGTGCTGCTCTCAGAGGCATCCACTATTGATGCACTGAACTGATCGTCTACAAGAAGAATTTCACACACTGACGACATGCCATCTTTCAGGGTCTTTATCATTTCTTTATCCTCTGTGAATGCTGCCTCGTCTTCTATGATTCTATAATAAATTAAGACTGTACGATAAAGAAGGATGAAGACAAGAAGACTTATTTAGTTGCCATTTTTATTGTGTTTGGATGAAGATAGCTCCTAACTAGTTTTTGTCAAGCTTCCGGCGACGGTTAATCTAACGGCTGACAAAATACGGCGGCTAATGCAGCGCGCCGCATACTTTTTGGCGAATTTACGGCTGGCGAAAATTCGGCGGCGTAGCCGGCGCACGGTGCCAGCTGAGGGGGTCTCCAACACCCCCCTCCCTTTAGTTCTCAACTGTCTAACGTCTAAGACTTTTGTCTTAAAGTAACATTTTTTTCTTACAAATGTGATATTATACCAGAGGTGGTCACGACTGATGAGCCCCACTATTTAATTGTTATATTAAATACTAAAATATACTTTACAAAAATATAGCACTATCATTGAAATACGAATTAGTGAACCCAGTGAATTAGGCTAGATCAGTGAAAAATCTGGCTCATTGGGAGCCACATAAAATTCAACGAATGGCTCAATGTTGCTCTAAGATCAGCATTAAGATACACAGTTCAAAGTTTATTATTAACATATCCATCACATTCACATACCATTCTATTTCACTTGATGTTGTCTAAACAATACACGAGCAATTGACTTAGCCACCTACCGTCCAGTCTTATTTGTGGTGTTAATCGCCAAGTCTATTGCTGGATCTATGACCAGTTTCTTCTGCTGGATCACGGCTAGTGACATTGAAAGGTTTATGGTCTTTTTCATTTGTGTGATCTATGGCTAGTTATATTCACGGGGTCTATAGTCATGTCATTTTGTCCTGTGTTACAGACAGAGTAGTTATAGGTGACTCAGTCCTGTGATGATGGACACACCATAGCTAAACAAGAAGATAGTCATTTTATATCTATCTATCTATCTATCTATCTATCTAATCTATTTATCTATCCACCTATCTATCTATTTATCTAAACAAACATAAACATAATATATTCTAAATCAGAGAATTCAGATGCACGATATGTCTGACTATATTTCTATTTATCTGCCATTCTGTCAATCTATCTATAGTATCTAACTCTACAAACATAAGTATAAAGTAAAACGTCAACAAAAATAAATTATATTTTACTAGTTGCAAGTACCCGGCTTTGCCCGTGTTTAAAATAAGGTTTTCTGTATATTTAAGAAGCGTAATTTGACGTTTAATTAAGATTTAAAATAAGACGCGTAAAAAAGGGTTTATTTGCATGCAATAAAAGGGTACATATATCTTCAAGTCATGTGATAGACAACGTCTTTGGCAGTTCCTCTCTCTTTCTCTCTCTCCCTCCCTGCCTCCCTCCCTCTCTCTCCCTCCCTCCCTCACTCTTTCCCTCCCTCCCTCCCTCCCTCTCTCTCCCCTCCCTCTCTTCCTCTCTCCGCCTCTCTCTCTCTCTCTCTCTCTCTCTAAATTTTAATGTGATGAATTGTTCAAGAAATGAACGAAAAGGAATTAAAATTCAACTATTTAGTTATAAAATGTGGTGTAGATAGATAGATAAATAGATAGATAGATAGATAGATAGATAGATAGATAGATAGATAGATAGATAGATAGATGATGGATGGATGGATGGATGGATGGATGGATAGATAGATAGATAGATAAATAGATAGATAGATAGATAGATATAGATATATATAGATATATATATATATATAGATAGATAGATAGATAGATATATAGATATAGATAGATAGATAGATAGATAGATAGATAGATAGATAGATAGATAGATAGATAGATAGATAGATAGATAGATAGATAGATAGATAGATAGATAGATAGATAGATAGATATAGATATATATACATATAGATAGATAGATAGATAGATAGATAGATAGATAGATAGATAGATAGATAGATAGATAGATAGACAGATAGATAGATAGATAGATAGATAGATAGATAGATAGATAGATAGATAGATAGATATAGATAGATAGATAGATAGATAGATAGATAGATAGATAGATAGATAGATAGATAGATAGATAGATAGATAGATAGATAGATAGATAGATAGATAGATAGATAGATAGATAGATAGATAGATAGATAGATAGATTGATAGATTTGATAGATTGATAGATAAACAGATACATACATGCATACATACATACATACATACATACATACATACATACATACATACATACATACATACATACATACATAGATGACGAAATACATACATACATACATACATACATACATACATACATACATACATGCATGCATACATACATACATACATAGATGACGAAATACATACATGAATGATCTAAAAGAAAAATGGGAAAGAAAGAAACATTTAATGAAAATAGGTAATTAAGAAAGATAGCTTTTGAAATATTATAGTTATTATGAAATATTTATTTGTATGTGTAACTTTAAATGTTATAATAAATTGCAGCATAATTTGTGTTCGCATCATTCCATATTTACACTAAAGATTAAACACTAATTATATGAAAATTAGAAAGATCATTATTCTATCAAATTGTTTTCTGTTCAACAATGACAATTTTGGCACCTAACGTACTTTATATGCAACACAACTTTTAACAATAAATATATTTGTGATTAACAATTTTAAAAAAGGAAATTTTATGTTATGGCCAAATCCGGAAGTTCGCACAGTTCCCAAATTGGCCCAGGTGTGTGGCCAATATCCAATGTACTATATTATTGTCATTACAGTACACGAACACTTATTAAAATCTTACATGACATTTTTCTCCCGACATCGACCCATCCCACCCTGCCATTTTGCAAAGTGGCTGGCCAAACCCCGAAATATATGAAAGATCGAATATTTGCCGGCCAGTTTGCGATTGGGCAATACACCCAGCGAACATAACCCCCACAACAATATATATATATAATATAATATATAATATATATTATATATATAATAATATATAATATATATATTAAGAAGATACTTACTATATGTGATTTAAATTTTATCACTATGCCTCCACAGATGTGATACCAGAAAGGTTATTGAAACTGCCCAAAACACTAAGATAAGACAACGAATTGTGACTGAATACCTACATACCAAATAAATGAAGAGGTAATAAAACAGTCGTCGTTTGATGACTCAGCACATTATAACAAAAGAGTATTAAGTTGTGTGTAATGTAGATGTCTAAAAGTTAAATCTATGAAAAATTACACATTTTATCACAAATCTAACTTTATTTTTTTTAAAAAGTCCAAAAAAAAAATAGAAATATCCGACTCATCGGCTTTCAGGTAGACTATTTTTTTAATGAAAACTTTTTTTTTAAATTTCTCATCTGTTTTATGAAGACATGCGATACAATATTTTATCAAGACATGCGATACAATATTTTATCAAGACATGCGATACAATATTTTATCAAGACATGCGATACAATATTTTATCAAGACATGCGATACAATATTTTATCAAGACATGCGATACAATATTTTATCAAGACATGCGATACAATATTTTATCAAGACATGCGATACAATATTTTATCAAGACATGCGATACAATATTTTATCACCTATCAAGACATGCGATACAACATTTTATCAAGAAATGCGATACAATATAATCTAACTTGTTTTAACAACGATCTTTACATTTTCAATAAGTCATGACCTATGTAAGCTTGCACAAAATATGTGTGATGCTTTTTCAATCTCTTATTTAATAAAAAAAAACTTTTTTTTTAAAAAAAAAAAAAACAACACGATATTCAAATAATGGTGAGACAAAAGGTCTTAATATGAAGTATTACAAACCACGTGATTCTTCTCCCCTTTCCCCTTCCCTCCGCCCCCAGCCGTCGGCGATCAATATTTCCCGGCAATCAATTTTTGTACTTCTTAAATACTTTTGTGTTTTTTTTATGCATGGATGTTCTTATGGTTTAGTACAAAACGGTCTACTATCAAACCCCACCCCCGAATCCCCGACCACAAACACACACACACACACATATATAAGTCAGTTTTATAAATATATATATAGAAACTGCTTTGGCTACCAATAGTGCAAAAAAAAAAAGCTTGCATATTTAATAAGAGCCTTTGTGCCATGTGCTTTGCATGTGGCTACGTGCATCTTCGTTGAAATCTTTTAATTTTGTGCATGGTTGTATAACAAATGCTCCATGAACTACTGGAATTACTTTTTGCGAAAACAACACGCACAATTTGCAAAAGCCACCTTTTAACATTTGCAAGTATACAACCCACGATGAATAGTTTGCTAACCAAGCATATCTAAAGCCTCTGTTTCCAATAATGTCAGCTCTAAAAATCATATTTTTATCAGGGGTCGAACAATCAAGGGTCAGCAGCAATTTCCACTCATTGGAAAGGTCGTATGTCAAGACATACCTTCCAATATCCAATTTAGGAAATGAAGAAGTGACAGCGACAATCAAATTAGAAATAAATTCTTCAGTTGTTCCTGGCTGTTGAACTTGTCCTCAATGCATGTGATAATTCAGATACTGCAAACGCCCTAAAATCTTCTAATAACGGCTTTTCGGAATCCCGCGATTGCTCTACTTTTCGTTTTATTGAGCATGTACATTTATTTTCTGATATCCATCTTTTCATATTAATTTCATAACAATGCATGTACAATAATAGTTGTGAAATATTCTAGTATTTTTAAAGTCTTAAACTGAACGCTGCTTGCTAGAAAACTGGGATATTATCTGATCACCAGATTTTTTGTATTAAATGAATGCGTTGTCTTATTTTTGTAAGTACGCGATTGTTTGTCTTCAGCGTTAATTCATGCTCTCACTCTTTCTTTCTTTCTCTCTCTCTTTCTCTAAAACTCTCTCACTCACTCTCTCTTTCTCTATCACTCTCTCTCCCACTCTCTCTTTCTCTATAACTCTCTTTCTCTCCCTCTTTCTTTCTCATTCTCTCTCTATTCTCTTCTCTCTCTCTGTCTCGTTGTCTCTCTCTCTCTTAATTTCTTTCTCTCCCTCTTACTTTCTCATTTTCTCTCTCCCTTTTTTCTCTCTCTTCTCTCTCACTTTCTCTCTCTGTCACCTACGATCGAACAGTTCACTTCCGAAGACAAAAAAACAGAAAACTGTTGTTCGTAAACCAAATCGTTCGTAATCCGAAATTTTATTGGGGGGGGGGAGGTGAGGGAACCTACCCTCATTTTGTGCCCCTTTTTTTTTAGTTACCCCACAGGGGACACCAATGTACCCCCAACTAAATTAATTGAATTAATACACCAGCAGATTGACTTCTGTCATGAATCATAAGCCGTACGTATCTCAGTTATATGCTAAATTTTGTCTCAATCAAGCGATAAACGAATCTCAACAAAAAGAATGGCAAAAGGTTTGTTTGGACTTTTTCGAATAGTTAGTCATAACTCACTAGAAAATCAATATAAATGTTTATTCTCTTGATTTGTTCTGTTGTACACAACCATATAGCCAGCCATTTGAAAACCTGCTTTATATTTTTAAACTATTTTTTTTTATATATTTAAAACTGGGAATACCCGATTAATGTATTTGACTACCGTCTTGTAGAAAAGACATTTTATAACTGGTAGAGTTTTTTGGGAACGCGTGCATAAAGATTTTAACAGATTACGGTAAATTACACTTTTATTTTAGTTTAGATTACACAAATTACACAAATACAGGGAGTTCTTTTTTTTTTTTTAACAAAACGTGTTTTTCTTTTTTTTTTTATTTCATACATTTTGTTTTAGAAAATTCGTTATGCCTTGTTGAAGACAGATTATTTTCAGGGTTTATCATTATGTCTGGTGAATAGATGATGTGGACTCATATAACTTTAATAATCAAATAAGCGTTGATATCTCCTTTGCCTATCGCTTCAGATACATGTTAAGTTCTTTGTTGATCCGAATATTCCGCTCTTTGAAAAGTACAGTGAAAAATAATAATAATCTGACATTAAAAGATAAAAGAACTTTGGTCAAGTTTAGAAGGAAAGCTCCATTTTTAAATTATCATAAGACTGCAACCGACGTTCCCCCCCCCTTGGTGTAAAATATAATCTCAATATTAGAACTGTACTTTACTTGCTGATGTTTACAATCTGAATAGTATTATTACATTCATAAGTCTGATAACAACATTGCAAACTGCTAACTTTCAGAGATACTTGACAGGGAATTTTACCTAGAAGTGTGGCTAAACATTTATAAGCATTTCGTCTATACCAAAAGGTGACTACAAATGAAGTCAGTAATAGCCGTGTAAATGAAGGGTCATTGATATTCAGGTTAAAGTTCAATACATGCGAATTGTGCTGTTGACAAAAGTTTCGTGCTTAAATAAGATCTGTAGCATGTGGATCTTACCAGATCAGTTTTAACCACTTTGAGTTGGCAGCTTCAGCTAGCGATGGCTGCAACAGAATTCAGACTCAGAACTGGTAGTGTCAGGTACTTCAACGAGTACAACCGGTACAATCGGAAGTGAATGCAGCGAGCTAGAATGAACTGGTCTTTGAACGAACTCAGTGGTTCTCGTGTTGGGAGAATGGGGAGACACATGGAAAAGGTTGAGGCCCAATGTAGATTCCCAGTGCCGACACTGCAGAGGGGGGTTGAGGAACCCCGTGGGATATATGCTATTCGGATTTTTCGGGCTAGCGGACCACTTGGATGACCAGTAGGCAGCTTGCTGGCCATAGGCCTTTAGGGCAGTTCCCAGATGTTGGGCCCTAGATTTCTGGTTGCCACCTTGATCATAGACACAAGTACTTGTTGGCGTGTCTTAGTTCCATATAAAATAGAGCGAGTTTGATGTTAGGTGCTCTAAGAAACAATCTAAGCCCTCAAATTTTCAAAACAACACAATACATTAGAATGTGATTTGTAATACTTTATAATTTTTTTTACAGAAAGAAAACGTTGGCTCGCGGACTAAAAACAGCCCGTTCGGTAGATGAATCACCCCCTCCAGGCCCGTAGCGTGCGGGGGGGGGGAGGGTGGCCGCCCCCCTGCTTTTTGCCCCCTCTGCTTATTTGTTCTACTTAGTTAAATGTATTACCTGCCCCACTGCTATTGTCTGGCCCCTGCTGTAGAATGCCTGGCCTCTGCTGTAGAATGCCTGACCCCTGCTGTAGAATGCCTGGCCCCTGCTGTAGAATGCATGGCCCCTGCTGTAGAATGCATGGCCCCTGCTGTAGAATGCATGGCCCCTGCTGTAGAATTTTCACGCTACGGGGCTGCCCCCTCCCCCCGTGTTTCACTTCCTTCTGACTGACCACATGAATGATTTCTTCTTTCAATTTGCTTATGTTCAGTCCAGTCTAAATTAACATGCAATGTGGCCCGCGGCTAAAAATAAACTCCACCTCTGATAAATAGGTCAATTTATTAATAACAAAGACAAACTGCTATAAATGCGTATATAATTATTCTTTATAAACATTAAACTCTATACATATTTTGAGTACCATAGTGTCATAGATCATACAACCCATCATTGTTTGGTACGTTTTTGTTATTAATTAACCATCTGGCCTTTTTGGGGAGCGAAAAATAAAGCAGACACAAATTAAAACAAGACACTTCAAACTGAAATCTATTTTAATATAGCGTTTTGTGGGATTTTATCATGGAATTTAATACATTTTTCTTTTCGCACTTCTATTAATACGATGAATGGTCACACATCTGATTCAACTGTTAGTTTCTGGTACTGAGTAAATTACTTCCAGGACACACCCACACCACTGTAATTAACTCCAGAGTCTGAAGATCCGAAATGAACGTGTCCTCCCACAAATCCCAGACAGTGGACTCGGGCTCCACTGCTACCTGGACAGGTGCCAGCTGTGTAGGTCAACATCGTCCTATCTCTCCGTGGGGTTGATCTCATCCACCTTGTACTTGGTCCACTGACCCACGGTGATGTGTTTAGGACACCCGTGGGGGGGGGGGGTGACACTATTAAACTCATCCTGGCGTCAGGTCTTCCTCTGTAGATGCGCTTAACTCCCTTGCTGAGATTTTGCCAATGTACCGACAAGTTGTACAGCTTCTCCCCTAGCGGTTCGCACGTTACAGATTTCAAAAAACACACATCTGTGTCCACGTCTACACTCAGAACACTCATCTTGTCAAGAGAGATCGCCGGACCGTCTTGTCCATCGTAAAACAGCCTGCAGCTTGTGTGGCTGGCCTCTTGGTCATCGAAGACGACATGCGCCGCAGTGTCAACGATGATTTCCCACCAGACATTGCTGGGCTGGACGGAGTCCAGACATTTCACGCAGGGGCATGTTGAAGATAACCGCGGCGCAAATCTGCTCACTATTTTATTACCGGATGCTCCAAGTTGACTTCCGTGTGCGTCGTAACCTCGCCCATCAACAAATCTGTACACACTTATCTCTCCACTGCCGTATCGGATTGAGGGTCGAGTTTTGAATTTACTTAACGGGTACGGTACAGTTAGTGCCTTGATAGTATTCAGGCCGGTCAGGACTGGTCATCTTAACGTCCACTCTCACTGTCAGGTCAACGGTAGAAAATATTTCTTTTTACTTTAGTTTGCAAATTATTAGTTCGTCAGTATATGTTTTTATCAAACAAAAAAAAACAGTATTCACGCTATTAATCATAACTTCGAAAGTACATCCAAAAGCACTGAAATAATAAACAAAACAAATTTTAGGAACGAGTATTTTTCCCAATAGAGATGATTTTCCTTTGTTTATAGTTTTAAATGATTTAATGATTATAAAATGTGTCTGTTTTTTTTTTGTCTTTTATAAACAGAAATACAAACAAGGACTTTCTCAATACTTACTTTTATATTAAATAGGGCTTAGCCACGGCAACGCATGGCCGGGTACAGCTAGTTTATATCTTTATATGCGGCGCTATCATATTGTTGTAACCCTCTCAATTCTAACACATGTAGCCCTCTTATTCTAACACACGGCGCTGCACCATTCGTCACCTGGACAGGTGTGTAAATCAGAGATGTGGGGGGGGGGGGTGAAACAACACTCGTTCCCCTCCCCCCTTCTCCTCTGGCGCTAGCATCTGTACGGTGCGTCGAGACCAGTCACGTGACCTGAATTGAGGAGGTTGGGGTGGGGGGTGTCTACTTCGGACTTTAGATATAAGCGGTGAGCAGAGAAAAAGTGGACATTCGTGACTTAGCAATTAGGAAGCTATTCTTAGAACAACGAGTTCGTTACCTGAAGGTAACACGTTCGACTCGCTTGTCGCCTGTAGTGATTGTTCCATGTGGATGTATTAGTTTAGCTTAGTAGTTGTAGATTTAAATGTAAAGTGAATTTGTAGTAATAAATAAAGTATTAGTCTAGAGTTATATTGAACCCACGTGTCCTGCGTGTCATTCTGTCTGTGTGTATAGATTAAAGTTAGTATCAATAGGTTGTAGTTTCTCAATAGATTGTAGTTTCTCAATAGATTGTAGTTTATCAATAGATTATAGTTTCTCAATAGATTGTAGTTTCTCAATAGATTGTAGTTTATCAATAGATTGTAGCTTATCAATAGATTATAGTTTCTCAATAGATTGTAGTTTATCAATAGATTATAGTTTCTCAATAGATTGTAGTTTCTCAATAGATTGTAGTTTATCAATAGATTATAGTTTCTCAATAGATTGTAGTTTCTCAATAGATTGTATTTTATCAATAGATTGTAGTTTCTCAATAGATTATAGTTTCTCAATAGATTGTAGTTTCTCAATAGATTGTAGTTTATCAATAGATTGTAGTTTCTCAATAAATTGTAGTTTTTCAATAGTATGAAACAAAAGGTTAAGGGAAGGGATAGAAGAAGTAGAAGAAGAAGAAGAAACAAAGCAGTATTTACCGTTCTGGTCAACATCTGCAGAGCATTTACAATCATTGGTCTACATATGTAGACTATTTACAATCACTATTCAAAAATGATTTAAAGCTAGGTTTACATTATTGTTGTCTTTCTGAAAAAGTTCATCTTTATTCAGATATTACATCATCAAAATATGTAGTGTCTTTTTGTTCTCTGTTTATGGCTATGTATCGTCTGCCGCTTCCAACAGGAATTTCAGGCATGTGGAATCTATAACGGTCACTTGCAAATAACTTGGTCACTAGAATGGATATAGCTGACTGGTCAAATCTGTTGGATATAAAGTGTATTGTAATGTTTACGGATGAAGGGTTAGGTTATGATGATAGAGATAGGTAGATAGATAGATAGATAGATAGACACACATATACATATTTACATGCATACATACAAACATATATACATACAAACATACATACATACATACATACATACATACATACATAATACATACATACATACATACATACATCAAAATTATATCGGAACAGAGTTAAATGGAATATGTTTATATCAAAACAGCTTTCAATTGAACAACATTATATCAGAACAGCTTTCAAATCAACAGCGTTTTATCGCAACAGCGTCTGACGGAAAGCGCTGTGCGGGACATGCATGTAAACGTAATGTTTTAATGAAGTCCATATAATAATGAACATGTTAAATTTCAAACCTGTGACACATGTGAATTTCCTTCTTCGGACTCTTGCAAATTATACTCTTAGAAGTTACGTTTGGAATAAGACAGTCTTCCTCCATTGCACATTTGGCCCACGGTTCCAGAATAGTTCTAACAATGAATGGAGTTTGTTTGAAGACGATAAAACCACCCATTGTTTGAGTGTAGTTGACATATGCACATGGCTGGTCTCCGAAATAATCAAACATCTGGAATGGAGCAAATGTAGAAATTATATATATATATATATATATATATATATATATATATATATATATATATATATATATACAGAAATCAATTAAATATTTTAAAGATTTGAAAAAAACAAACATTCCAAAATAAAAGAGGTCACGTCTGCGTCGTACTTAAGGACAGGTAACGATATACCCCACGCCACTCCCATCCCTAATCTACCGAACTCTGATGAAAACTAATACTATGAATGTTGTGCTTCTACGAGTACCAGAACTACACTGGAGGTTTCGTCCTCGGGGGGGGGGGGTTAGTCCGTGGGGATTTTTTTGTGGGGGTTATGTCAGCTGGGTGTATTGTTGTGGGGTATATGTTCGCTGGGTGTATTGTTGTGGGGGTTATGTCCGCTGGGACTTTTGTTGTGGGGGTTATGTTCGCTGGGACTTTTGTTGTAGGGGTTATGTCCGCTGGGACTTTTGTTGTGGGGGTTATGTCAGCTGGGTGTATTGTTGTGGGGGCTATGTCCGCTGGGTGTATTGTTGTGAGGGTTATGTTCGCTGGGACTTTTGTTGTGGGGGTTATATCCGCTGGGACTTTTGTTGTGGGGGTTATGTCCGCTGGGTGTATTGTTGTGGGGGTTATGTCCGCTGGGTGTATTGTTGTGGGGGTTATGTTCGCTGGGTGTACTGTTGTGGGGGTTATGTCCGCTGGGACTTTTGTTGTGGGGGTTATGTTCGCTGGGACTTTTGTTGTGGGGGTTATGTCCGCTGGGACTTTTGTTGTGGGGGTTATGTCCGCTGGGTGTATTGTTGTGGGGGCTATGTCCGCTGGGTGTATTGTTGTGGGGGTTATGTTCGCTGGGTGTATTGTTGTGGGGGTTATGTTCGCTGGGACTTTTGTTGTGGGGGTTATATCCGCTGGGACTTTTGTTGTGGGGGTTATGTCCGCTGGGTGTATTGTTGTGGGGGTTATGTTCGCTGGGTGTATTGTTGTGGGGGTTATGTCCGCTGGGACTTTTGTTGTGGGGGTTATGTTCGCTGGGACTTTTGTTGTGGGGGTTATGTCCGCTGGGACTTTTGTTGTGGGGGTTATGTCCGCTGGGGGTTTTGTTGTGGGGGTCATGTCCGCTGGGGGTTTTGCTGTGGGGGTTATGTCCGCTGGGGCTTTTGTGGGGGGGGGGTTTGTCCTACACACATTCTAACCTGATCACACAGTATATTTCTAAACGATTCTGTATACGGCCCCTACAGACCTAGGAACGGTTCCGCCCATGATGTATTAAAATAAATGACTGCATTTATTTTGACAATATTGTGTTCTTATTGTAAGTATATCATCTTGTAGGTATATGATATTCTAGATATCATATGTAGGTATATCTTATTGTAGGTATATCATAATTTAGGTATATCATATTGCAGGTATATCTTATTGTAGGTATATCATATTGTAGGTATATCATATTGTAGGTATATCATATTGTAGGTATATCATATTGTAGGTATATCATATTGTAGGTATATCATATTGATATTGCTAGCTATTATCTAGCAACTAACCCCCTTTAAAGTGGCGACTGGAATATTGTGCGTGCGTCCACCCCATATCTGTAATCCAAGTTTATCTCCCCTGTCCAGTAACTCAAGAACTGGATCTTTCCAAGTGACCGAGGAGTCTTGATACACAAGTAGTTTCCGAGCCTTCAGCATAGACGCCTGAAGTCAATTAAAAATAGAACAAGTATCAATGTAACTGACACAGAAAATATTCATATATATTATTTGAACATTCCATCACACAAAGGCGTATGTTCAATAAAGAGCATTTGATGATTATAAACAATAAACAACCATAATGTCCACTGCCGGCTTCAATACCCTCTCTCTCTCTCTCTCTCTCTCTCTCTCTCTCTCTGCGCTCTCCTTGTTACGTCACACCGCTCATACCGTCACCCCGCTTTCAATTTCAAATCATCCGGTTCGCTGGTATTGGGAATTCCCAAATCATTTGGGGTACTGCCGATGCATGGAAATCTAGATCCATGGCCGAGGGTATTGAGTTATAACAATATCAATGACTATGTTTCCCTTAAATTATTTGCTTTAATCGCGTCGAAGGCGTTCTAGAATGAGGGCAGAAGACTAGTTAGATGAGAGGAGGTGTGATGTATGTTCGGCACTTTGCCATAATCTAAAGGTGACGTTCTTACCTATTGTTACACCTTCTTTAGCACGGGCATTACGCGACCATTTCTCCACTACCACTACCTTTACTTTATATACTCTCTCTTTTTACCAGCGAGCTGGGTCTATGTCTCTTAAAAACCTTTGTTATTAAACTCGCTGTGTTTCGCCACCATACATAGGTGGCGAGCAAGTGACTCGACCAGCTCACCCTGTGGTCCGCCTCTTGGGTGGGGTGGAAGGGTTGGGGGGGGGGGGGTCTATATTATTTACAAAGTCATAAACCGATGATTTAAAATCAGAAGCGTACCGGGGTTGGGTGGAGAAGGTTCCAAACTCGACAGTCGTCCCCCCCCCCCGTGGGCCTCAGCTTAAGGGGGGGGAGGGGCATTTTTTTTACATTAAATATTAAGTACATTATCTCATGTCATGATGTCGAATGTCAAAATGAATAGGCAGAGACCTCCGGGGCCCCCAAAACCCTAGGTTCGGCCCTGCTAAAAGTAGGCCATTATTTGTGTTATTTTTGTTATTTTCCCGGCCGTTATCCACAGTCAAAACTTTATTTATTTGGGGAAAATTTTGTAATCGATTTTTTTTGAGGCGATTTTTTTTTTAGGGAAAGATCTTCTTGAAAATTTACCTTGATAATTATAGGCTTCCAATTATAGTTGTAAAGTTTGCTAAAGAAAGTTGGAAACTTGTCGAAAGGAAATGAATTCACGTGACAACGACAGGCTCTGGCAGTCTGAAACATTGGTAGACACGAATCATTGAGTTAGACTCACACTGAGTCATATTAATTCACAATGGGTCACACTGTTTCATATTAAGTCACACTGGGTCACACCGTGTCACACTGGCCTACACTATGTCCCACTAAGTTTGTTGTTTATGAACTGTAATAGTTTACTGTGATCATGTTACTGGATCATGGTATATGCGAGCATCTCCTAATACTCAATCGGTAAAGTCAATGTAAACAAATTGTCATTTAGTTTTCCTAAGGCTCGATCGACGTATTTAATAGCTATCATTTCAGTTGTTAATACTGGTTGTTGTTGTAGTTGTTGTTGCAGTTGTTGTTGTTGATAATGTAGTTGTTGTAGTTGTTGTAGTAGTTGTTGTTGTTGTTGCTGTAGTTGTTCTTGTAGTTGTTGCAGTTGTTGTTGTTGTAGTTGTTGTTGTTGTTGTTGTTGTAGTTTTTGTTGTTGTTCTTGTTGTAGTTGTTGTAGCTGTTGCTGATGTAGTTGTTGTAGTTGTTGTTGTAGTTGTTGTAGTTGTTGTAGTTGTTGTAGTTGTTGTAGTTGTTGTAGTTGTTGTTGTAGTTGTTGTAGTTGTTGTTGTAGTTGTTGTGGTTGTTGTTGTAGTTGTAGTTGTTGTTGTTGTTGTAGTAGTTGCTGTTGTTGTAGTTGTTGTTGTTGTTGTTGTTGTAGTTGTTGTTGTTGTTGTAATTGTTGTTGTTGTTGATGTTGTTGTTGTAGTTGTTGTTGTTGTTGTAGTTGTTGCTGATGTAGTTGTTGTAGTTGTTGTTGTAGTTGTTGTAGTTGTTGTTGATGTAGTTGTTGTTGTTGTTGATGTAGTTGTTGTTGTAGTTGTTGCAGTTGTTGTTGTTGTAGTTGTTGTAGTTGTTGTTGTTGTTGTTGTAGTTGTTGTTGTAGTTGTTGTAGTTGTTGTTGTTGTTGTAGTTGTTGCTGATGTAGTTGTTGTAGTTGTTGTTGTAGTTGTTGTAGTTGTTGTAGTTGTTGTTGTTGTAGTTGTTGTTGTTGTTGTTGTAGTTTTTGTTGTTGTTGTTGTAGTTGTTGTAGCTGTTGCTAATGTAGTTGTTGTAGTTGTTGTTGTAGTTATTGTTGTAGTTGTTGTTGTTGTTGTTGTAGTTGTTGTTGTAGTTGTTGTAGTTGTTGTTGTTGTTGTAGTAGTTGCTGTTGTTGTAGTTGTTGTTGTTGTTGTTGTTGTAGTTGTTGTTGTAGTTGTTGTTGATGTAGTTGTTGTTGTTGTTGATGTAGTTGTTGTTGTAGTTGTTGCAGTTGTTGTTGTTGTAGTTGTTGTAGTTGTTGTTGTTGTTGTTGTAGTTGTTGTTGTAGTTGTTGTAGTTGTTGTTGTTGTTGTAGTTGTTGCTGATGTAGTTGTTGTAGTTGTTGTTGTAGTTGTTGTAGTTGTTGTAGTTGTTGTTGTTGTAGTTGTTGTTGTTGTTGTTGTAGTTTTTGTTGTTGTTGTTGTAGTTGTTGTAGCTGTTGCTAATGTAGTTGTTGTAGTTGTTGTTGTAGTTATTGTTGTAGTTGTTGTTGTTGTTGTTGTAGTTGTTGTTGTAGTTGTTGTAGTTGTTGTTGTTGTTGTAGTAGTTGCTGTTGTTGTAGTTGTTGTTGTTGTTGTTGTTGTAGTTGTTGTTGTTGTTGTTGTTGATGTTGTTGTTGATGTTGTTGTTGTAGTTGTTGTTGTAGTTGTTGTAGTTGTTGTAGTTGTTGCTGATGTAGTTGTTGTAGTTGTTATTGTAGTTGTTGTAGTTGTTGTTGATGTAGTTGTTGTTGTTGTTGCTGTAGTTGTTGTTGTTGTTGTTGTTGTAGTTGTTGTTGTTGTAGTTGTTGTAGTTGTTATTGTAGTTGTTGTAGTTGTTGTTGTAGTTGTTGTTGTAGTTGTTGTAGTTGTTGCTGATGTAGTTGTTGTAGTTGTTGTTGTAGTTGTTGTAGTGGTTGTAGTTGTTGTTGTTGTTGTTGTAGTTGTTGATGTAGTTGTTGTTGTTGATGTAGTTGTTGTTGTGGTTGTTGTTTATTGACGGAGTAGTTTCATAATTCGCCGTTTATGTTGTCAATTTGTTGTCAGTCCTTCTTTAGTAATACGATTTCTATTTATATCAATATTGACGAGCTAAAATGTCAAAGGTCATTATTTTATATCTGAAATATCTGTGCTACAGGTTACGGGTGGTCGAGTGGTGTAGAGAGCTTGACTGTCGACCGGAGGGTCCCGGGTGCGAAATTTAGTGAGAACCTTGGAACATTTTCAGGTCCACCCAGCTTTAAATGGGTGCCTGACTTTAAGTTGTGGGAGTAAAGGCGACTGGGTGTTGTGCTATCCACACAATCCCAATATGTGCCGAAGTCACTGAAACAGATAAATTCTACACTTCATCTGCCCCGAATAGACGTTAAGTTTTGTTTCGTCGCCTTCATTTATTGGACATTGGTAGAACACTTTTTGAATAGCTATATTATACTTTATAATATATATGTACTTGCCTGCATCCCTTTTCGCCTGTTCATTACATCCCGCACTCTGCCCGCTGCCATTAATGAACGCAATAACGCTTACAATTAGTTCACATTAAATTTCAAACCACCTTCTCTTTGTACGGCAGTTCTGCCACATTTAAGTACCCGACGTGGCACGCAGTTCAGATCAGTTTGCCCACCCTCTAGTTAGGAAGGAATTAAATACATTTTACATTGATTCGAGTGAGGATTGGAATGTTTGGGTTTTCATGGGTTTCATTCTGTGTCGGCCGTTATAAGACTGGTGATCAGCGAAAACCGATGTAGGACTGTATAAAAACTAACCTTATCACGTTGTTCTGGGGTCAGCCCCAAGTCAAATAAAACAAAGGTCATATTTTGAACTCTAGGGTAGACAACTTTGTGTAAACTGTGGACCATGGCCTGAGTCTCATTATAGTGGTTATCGGACGTGGCTGAGACAAATATGACGTCACTGACAGGTATAGTTGTGGACAGTTCTATGATCTTCTGATGGTCTTCATCTGTCAGTGTCAGTCTAGGTGACAAAATGTCCCAGATTCTTTCTTTCGGATTCAGGCTTAAATGTCTGGAGCAGCTGTCTGGACGACACGCTACATGGACAAAGAGTTTGAAAACAAATTTTTATTAAAGACAGGTGCATCTTACTTGGGCAAGTTTCATGCATTACTGGATGGATGGATTCATAATTTTTTTCTTCTTTTTTTTTAATATATATTTAGGATTTTTCAGCTATTTCAAAAACAATATATATATATATTTATTTCTCTTTAAGAAAGTGTGATTTCTAACGTTAAAACGATATTTTTTGTCTATTAAATTTTTTTCCGGCAAAGCATAACCAGTTTTTTTTTTTTTAGGAGCTTGAATAAATTTTGAGAATCGCATTTTAAGATAAGAAGACATCTAACAAGTAGGAGTAATAGAAATACTGGCAGACAAAGTGACAGACGACTTGAGCCAAGGTGGGGAGAAAAAAACAGACTAATTAAACAGCAAAGGTGTGACGACTCTGGAAGTAGACCGGGAGGTGACGTCAGAC
Source organism: Bulinus truncatus (assembly GCA_021962125.1). NCBI lineage: Eukaryota > Metazoa > Mollusca > Gastropoda > Planorbidae > Bulinus > Bulinus truncatus. Next base: position 1,982,433 of record JAGDYQ010000041.1, read on the forward strand.
AGGCCAGAAAGGGTTAACAATTTCGACACGGTGACGCTCCTTAGAAAGATTAGAATAGTGAGGACAATACTGGGGTAGACTTTGAAGTAAATATGGCAATTAAGGCGTGTACGTTAGGGGTTTAAATGCGGCTGGGTTCAGACATAAGTTAGTGACGAGAATAAGTGACAGGAAGTTGAGAGATGAGCTTAGGAGAAGTGCTCGATTTAAGAAAAAACCAGAGCCGGGGATGAAAGAAAATTTCTGCAGAGCCGGTGATAAATGTCTATGATTTCATCCCCGGCTGCGATATATTAGCTAAAGCAGAGCCGGGGATACAGGTCTCGGTGCCGGGGGCATCCCCGGCGGTAAATCGAGCCCTGCTTAGGAGTAGCATGGACAAAGCGATATGGTCCACTATTTACGAGAATAGTTAAGACATAGGCTAGTGACGAGAGTTAGTTGAGCGTAAGATTACAGCAAGTGAAAGTCTAAGATAGAAACGGTAACAGAATCATTACGGATGCTTGTACGGTAAATCGCTCGACTGTCAACCTGAAAAATGGTTAAGAGATAGAAAAGTGACGAGGGCCAGTTGAGCGTAAGATTACAGCACGTAAAAGTCTAAGATAGAAACGGTTACAGAATCGTGCGGTAAATCGCTCGACTGTCATCCTGAAGGTACCTGGTTTGATCTCCCGTGTTGACCAAGGACAAATGTGCAGGTCTTGGCTCAAGTTCTCTTCATGTCTCCTGTGGTGCCCTTATGGCCATTGCACACCGTACGTGGTGGGGATGAAAGAAGGACACTACAAAACCTACAAATAGCCCCAATTAGCTGGGGGATTTTTTTAACAGGTGACGGATGGTCGTGTGGTAAAGCACGCGACTGTTGACCTGAGAGTCCCTGGTTCGTTCTCCGGTGAGGACCAATGAATATTTCAGGTCATGGCTAGTCCCTGCTATAACTGCAGCGGTGCCTCCATGGCCATTGCACTAGCTGCTCTGGTGGGGAATTAAAGAAGGGCACCATTAAAAAATTGTCACATTCTCTTACAATGATGTAAGAGAATTCATCTCATTCTTACAGGGATTTCACACACACACAGAATTCAGGGTGGTGTTTTCTAATTTATGGACTTAGTGAATTATTGTGGACATTAGAAATGTTTTCATGTATCTATTAGTTGCATGATCATTTACATCTTTGTAAGTAAGTCTTTGTGCAAACAAAGCATCTTGTTCGATTGATTATTGAGCTGTGTTTAAGGAGCGAGTAACCAAAGTGAAAGAGGCAAAAATTAAGCCAGCTTGAATCCCCACATTTAAATTAATAAAAAGACCTCGTCACATTTATAGAATCCGTATTAAATAGGTTGGGCTGCAAGACTCAAAAAATGGTAAAATATGGAGTAAAATATGCAGATTTGTGTCTTCGGGCCTGTTCAAAATTACCGCAATTTAGGGAGTTAAAAAATGTATGAAGTAATGTGTCTATATATATATATATATATATATATATATATTGTGATTCCTTGTAAAAAAATGTGATATTACATAAAATGACACGTTCTAAACTTATTCTTTTTTTTTAAAAAAGTAGTTAAAAATGTTGTTTTTATATAAAGCAATTTTGTTTTTACGTTAAACAATGTTATCTTTATGATAAACAATGTATTTTTTTATACGATTTTTTTTCAGTTTATGTAAAAGGGATCATAGTTTTGTTGATTGATGGATGTACAGTTTTTTTTATTTACTACGTCATAAGTTAGCCATAAATGACATGTAATGTCTTTGAAAGTACTAGTGATCGATGTTATTGAACTCCTCATCTACACCTTCGAGTGATGAACGAGGAAAATCAATATCCTTTTATGTAATTTTAACTTATCGCAAGGAAATAGCCCTCCTACGTACATGCTAAAGTTCTCAATGCAAATATCATAATAAAAGCTAAAGTTCTCAATGCAAATATCATAATAAAAGCTAAAGTTATCAATGCAAATATCATAATACAAGCTAAAGTTCTCAATGCAAATATCATAATAAAAGCTAAAGTTCTCAATGCAAATATCATAATAAAAGCTAAAGTTCTCAATGCAAATATCATAATAAAAGCTAAAGTTCTCAATGCAAATATCATAATAAAAGCTAAAGTTCTCAATGCAAATATCATAATAAAAGCTAAAGTTCTCAATGCAAATATCATAATACATGATAAAGTTCTCAATGTGAATATCATAATATTATTTGTCGCCATTTAATGTTGCTATCTATAACTAACCGTAATTAAACTTTTCCACAGAGAAAGCCCTTTGAAATAATGCCCTAAAAGGTCCCTATTGCTAAACAATGTATGCCTCTGCTTTAGCATGGACTAAACTTTTCCACAGAGAGAGGCCTTTGAAATAATGCCCTATTGATAAACAATGCATGTCTCTGCTTTACCATGGACTAAGCAACGTAAAGAGAATCAGCATCATTACATATGAAAGTGTACTTACGTAACCACAAATCAGTACAGTTGTCTGTTACATTGCGGGGTAAAATGTCTGTTGTCTCGCTCAGTTTATGTAGTAAAATGTCCGTCATTCTGTCCACTAGGCTTGGCTGCACTGGAGGTCTTGTGCTAGGTGGGTGCTGTGAGTCTGACCATATCACGACATAGATTAATGAGTTTAAGGGTGGATGTTATTGTTTGTATAGACAAGCAAACAAGATATATATATATATATATATATATATATATATATATATATATATAGAGAGAGAGAGAGAGAGAGAGAGAGAGATTAGATAGATTAGATAGATTAGATAAATGGATAGATAGATAGATAGATAGATAGATAGATAGATAGATAGATAGATAGATAGATAGATAGATAGATAGATAGATAGATAGATAGATAGATAGACAGACAGACAGACAGATAGATAGATAGATAGATAGATAGATAGATAGATAGATAGATAGATAGATAGATAGATAGATAGATAGATAGATAGATAGATAGATAGATAGATAGATAGATAGATAGATAGATAGATAGATAGATAGATAGATAGATAGATAGATAGATAGATAGATAGATAGATAGACAGATAATTGGATTGATAGATAGATAGATGGAGAGATAGATAGATTAGATTAGATTAGATTAGATAGATAGATAGATAGATAGATAGATAGATAGATAGATAGATAGATAGATAGATAGATAGATAGATAGATAGATAGATAGATAGATAGATAGATAGATAGATAGATAGATAGTTAGATAGATAGATAGATAGATAGATAGATAGATAGATAGATAGATAGATAGATAGATAGATAGATAGATAGATAGATAGATAGATAGATAGATAGATAGATAGATAGATAGATAGATAGATAGATAGATAGATGGATGGATGGATGGATGGATAGGTAGATAGATAGATAGATAAATAGATGGATGGATGGATAGAAAGACAAATAGATAGATAGACAGATAGATAGATAGAAGACGAAATACATACCAGAATGATTTAAAAGAAAACTGGGAAAGAAACATTTAATGAAAATAGGTAATTAAGAAAGATAGCTTTTGAAATATTATAGTTATTATGAAATATTAATTTGCATGCGTAACTTTAAATGTTATAATAAATTGCAGCATGACTTGTGTTCACATCATTCCATTTTTAAACCAATAATTAAACACAAATTATAAGAAAATTATAACGAACATTATTCTAATTGCTTTCTGTTCAACAATGGCAATTTTGGCACCTAACGTACTCTATATGCAACACAACTTTTAACTATAAATATATTTGTGATTAACAAATAAAAAGGGAATATTTATGTTATGGCCAAAATCCCGAAGTTCGCCCAGCTCTCAAATTGGCCGAGGTGTGTGGCCAACATCCGATGTACTATATTATTGTCATTACAGTACACAAATACAGTCGATTCCGCTTAATTGGGGCACATCGGGACCGAGGCTTTTTGTCCCAATTAAGCGGCTGTCCCAATTAAACATACAAATTTACTATTGGCTTCTTGGTTTGGTTTCTTTGAGATTTGTCCCAAATAAGCGGCTGTCCCAATTAAGCGGTGTCCCAATTAAGCGGAATCCACTGTACTTAAAATCTTACATGACATTTTTCTCCCTACATTACCCATCCCACCCTGTCATTTCGCAAAATGGCTGGCCAAACCCAAAAATATATGAAAGATCGGATATTGGCCGGTCATTGTGATGCGATATTGGTCCATTCCTACGATTTGGCAAGCCAGTTTGCGATTTGGCTGATTTCAGGCTGGCCTAAGATATATATATATATAGATAAGAATGAAGAAGATACTTACTATCTGTTATGTGAATTCTATCAATATGCCTCCATAGATGTGATACCAGAAAGGTCACAGCAAATGCCGAAAACACTAAAACAATGAAACTACGAATTCTGACTAAATACCTTTATAAACAAAACAAAATGACCAAATAAATGTAGAGGTAATAAAACAGTCGTCGTTTGATAACTCAGCACATTATAACAAAAGAGTATTAAGTTGTGTGTAATGTAGATGTAGAAAAGCTAAATCTATGAAAAATTACACATTTTATCACATATCTAACTTTATTTTTAAAAATAGTCAAAAAAATAAATAAAAGGAAATATCCGACTCATCGGCTTTCAGGTAAACTATTTTTTTTAATGAAGAATTTTTTTTTATATTTTTTCATCTGTTTTATGAAGACATGCGATACATTATTTTATCAAGACATGCGATACAATATTTTATCAATATAATCTAACTTTTTTTTTAAACTACGTTCTTTACATTTTTAATAGGTCATGACCTATGTAAGCTTGCACAAAATATTTGTGATGCTTATTGAATCACTTATTTAATTAAAACTTTAAATAATAAAAAAAAAACACTTTATTCAAATAATGGTGAGACAAAAGGTCTTAATATGAAGTATAACAAACCACGTGATTTTTCTCCCCCCCCCACACCCCCCACAAGCCGTCGGCGATCAATATTTCCCGGCAATCAATTTTCGTACTTCTTAAATACTATTGCGTTTTTTTTTTATATGCAAGGATGTTCTTATGGTTTAGTGTCCCCCCCCCCTTTCACCCAAATCCCCGACCACTCACACACACACACACATATAACAGCATAAAAATCTTAAGGTTGTCGTCTGCTGTTACTATGGTGCAGATCAAGAGCTGTTTATTTGTTTAGTGACTCAAATCGCTGTTTATGTTTAGTTCCTTAAGGGCAGTAGTTAAATTAGTTTAATTATTCGAGAGCTGTTTATTGGCTTAGTGACTGTACTCAAGTTTATTATTGACGCAATAGCAGTTTATCAATTAGTGACTCAAGAATTGTTTATCTGTTTAGTGACTCAAGAATTGTTTATCAGTTTAGTGACTTAAGATCTGTTTATCAGTTTATTAATCGATTCACTCAATAGCTGTTTATTAGTTTAGAGACTCAAGAGTTGTTTATTAGTTTATTGACTCAAGAGTTGTTTATTAGTTTATTGACTCAAGAGTTGTTTATTAGTTTATTGACTCAAGAGTTGTTTATTAGTTTATTCACTCAAAAGTTGTTCATCAGTTTAGTGACTCAATAGTTGTTCATTAGTTTAGTAACTCAAGAGTTTTTTATTTGTTTATCGACTCAAGAGTTGTTAATTAGTTCATTAACTTAAGATTTGTTAATTAGTTTATCGACTTAAGAGTTGTTAATCAGTTTAGTGACTCAAGAGTTGTTTATTAGTTTAGTGACTCAAGAGTTGTTTATTAGTTTATCGACTCAAGAGTGGTTTATTATTGTATCGACTCAAGAGTGGTTTATTAGTTACAGTCTCACCGGGTTCTAATTAACTGTTAGGCGAGTCTCATTCACCTGTATATGTCCACCGTGGTGTCTACAGGGCCGATATGATAAGGTAATGGTGAAAAAAGGGCACAGCTAAAACGGCCCCATTTAATGGCCCATAGGATATAGTAGATAAACATCACATCCTTACAGGGTCTTGTTAAAAAAAAATAAAATGCGTTTTTTAGAGCCAATTGCTTTTTGATGAGGTTTGCGTGACTTCCTATTAGCTATTATTTAAACTTGTCTAATGACTAATTATTTTTGTTTCTTGAAATTACTCTTTATCGAAAAAGAAAGGGGGGGGGAGGCAAATATGATTTATATTTCCATAAGACATTCATCGTAATTACAACAAAAATAAATGAACCGAGTAATTAAGATACAATAAAGTCAAATATTTATTGGAGCACTACCAATATCAAACATACAAATCAATATGTCGCCTTCTTATTATAATACAAAACTGCTAAAATAAAATGGTCAGGATATCATTCACTATTCCCAGCTTACCATACTGCTCAACTCACTCCACCATGATATTCCATATGCCCAGTGCACCATCCTGCTCAACTCACTCCACCATGATATTCCATATGCCCAGTGCACCATCCTGCTCAAATCATTCCACCATGATATTCCATATGCCCAGTGCACCATCCTGCTCAAATCATTCCACCATGATATTCCATATGCCTAGTGCACCATCCTGCTCAAATCCAATTCCCACCATGATATTCCATGTACTTTTGAGTGGGCCATCTCCCCCCTGCTCCAAATCATTCCACCAATGGGATGGTTCCCATGCCCAGTGCACCATCCTGCTCAAATCATTCCACCATGATGTTCCATATGCC